>CM043697.1:156521373-156933873 GCA_023935145.1 Bretschneidera sinensis
GCATATTGTTTGCTTCTCACATGCTCGACCCAACGTCTTCAATATCGAGCATATTGATTGCTACTCATATGCTCAGCCCAACTTCTCCAAGGTCGAGCATATTGATTGTTTCTCACATGCTCGGCCCAACGTCTCCAAAGCCAAGCATATTAATTGTTTCTCACATACTCGGCCCAACGTCTCTAATGCCTAGCATATTGATTGCTTCTCATATGCTTGGCTCAACTTCTCCAAGGCCGAGCATATTGATTGCTACTCACATGCTTGGACCAACGTCTCCAAGGCCGAGCATCTTGATTGCTTCTCATATGCTCGACCTAATGTCTCTAAGGCCGAGTATATTGATTACTACTCACATGCTCGAACCAATGTTTTCAAGACCGAACATGATGATCGCTTCTCATATGCTCAGCTCAATATCTCTAAGATCGAGTATGCTGACCGTAATTTATATGCTTGGCCCAATGTTTCTAAGGCTGAGCATATGGACTGATTGTTCATACACTAGGACCAATACCTTGAGGTCGAAGTCCCATCATACTTCTTTATAGCACATAAATATACTTAAGGAAATGGGGGGCCTCAGATACAGGTGAAAAGTACCGCCCAATGACATGGGGACACGTAGACGAACTCTCTTCCAGTAACATGAGGACATGTGGACGAACTCTCCTCCAGTAGCATGAGGACACATGGACAAACTGTTAATAACCCCACTACCATTCCCGAACAACTTTGCACAAACCTGTAAGCATAATTCCAGGGATCACCATTCCCGGACACCCCCGCACAGACCTGCAAGCATGATTCCTGGGATCACGGCCCTCCTTGGGCACCCGACCATACCTGCTGACAGAGGGACGAGATTTTCGGGATTGCCCCATCCCGACCACGTGGGCAACCTGTCCTCCAAAACACTATAAAATGATCTAGGTATGCAAGCACAATCCATATTCAATTTCAAGCTCAATGCTGAAAACGCTGGTATCGTAATTCTCTCAATTTCTCCAAAACCTTACACTGACAAGAGCGTCGGAGTGTCTTTGGAGGCATCACCTCCTCTTCTCCAGTGACCCTCTAGTTCATCCATTCCTTCTGTGCAGGCCACTGAAGTATCAACTTCCAACTGAGCAACACATTTTCGGCATCAACACGTCATTATAGTAAAAATTGTGCTTTCTCACATTTCCTCAATTTGCATGTGGGTTTTTCTATTTTGAAAGGAATGTGTTTCTATTTACAGCTCCATATTCTTCACAATTGCTTGAACTGTTTAAAAAAAAGGCCACAAAATTAGAGGTGTCTTGTTTTTTTGAGTTTGAAAATTCAGATTTTTCTATTTTTTGATGTGCTTTGGGTGTGATTTTTGTTTGCTTATGAGATATCGGTGTGATTTATTGATTGATTCTACGGGAAAAGAAAAATAAGAAGAAGAATGAAGAAGATTTGTGTCTGATTTTCTGTTTACTGATGAGCTTTGCTGGTGATTTATTGACGATGACGATGCGTGGGAGCAAATCGGTTTGTTAAAATCTTTTCTAAAACAAAAATTGCTTTGATTATATTTAAGCAATATGATTTAAGTTTGTTTAAATCTGATCCATAAATCATGTCACTGTATCATGACTTAAAGATGATGAACTGTGTTGGAAGATTACGAAATTCATTATACTTTCAATCTTCTCTAATGCATGGCCATCAAGCTAAAAATATATGTAGCACAAACCACAGCAACAATTCCTCTTTCCCTGAGAAGAACATTGACCAAGTACATCGCCACATCAGCGGTGATCTTCTTGCCATGTTGAGCAAGAGTCAGACGAAGCAGCACCAACACTGCGATCCATGTAACCATGTTAGCACGCGCCGCGACAACTACCAATATTGTTGCTGCTGCTGCCAAAACTACTCCAAAACCCGGTAAAATCAACGTGTAAAAGGCCGAAAACCCTCTGCCCTGATCAACATTCGAAAGCAAGATTATACTGCAGGACTCATTTTTAAGGAAAAGTTCAGTTGGATTCAAGGCGCATTTGACTGGGTTATCATTGTCATTTATCTGCAACACTTCAGTTAGCCTGTTCATAAGGTTGATATAGCTTAGCCTTTTCGACTTCATAAAATCGCATATAACCATTGTTTTTCTTCCAATTTCTGATACTCTTTATAGGAGTATTAAATTCTGGCAGCCTTTCCTCTGAAGTAAGGATAATTGAAGAGCAAAGGCCAAGTCTCCAAGATTTACAAAAGCACCAATCTTCTGCCAACCAAAACCCTTCCTGTGCCCAGAATTTGGTGAAGACCAAATTACATTAAGGAACTGTATGAATAATGAAAAAAAAAAAAAACCAAATTTCATTAAGGAACTATTCTGATACATCTGGACAACTAGACAACAATGCTGATTAGACTCTTCCCTGAACACACATCCCACCCAAAAAAAAAAAAAATTATTGGTTTCTGGATAATAGAAGCTAAAACTTCCGAGTACACCCTGGATTATATCCATGAAGTTGGATATAGCCAGCACTAGCTAGCATTATGGATGCCAAATAATGTTCTTCTTTTTCATGGGTGTACAGGGAAGCCAAATTAGTTCCTTATTGGAACTGCAATTAAGTTTGCTAACAGACCTCTCTATAACTGCCAAGAATATCACAATCTGTACTGTAACACATGCAGCGTGTGGTTTCCCTGCACCTAATTTATTTGAAACTCTTGTGCTTTGAGGGAGTGAGACAGAGAGAAAAAAGTTGTGAAGTTGCAGGAGTCAGGAGAAGGCATATATAATTAGGCTTCAAATATATCTCGGGAAGTTTCATTCAATTGAGAATTGGAACACTTAACAGAAATACTTATGTCTACATATTCTTCTCTTCATTCTTCACAATCATTAGTCCACTCGTATTTTCTTTCTAAAAAAAGAGTAAAATTACGCAACTGTATGGGAAAACATGTTTCGGAGGCATGCAAACAGTCGGATAACTGAATCTTATTGGAAAACATAATTTCCAAATAATCAAGCTGTGCACTGTAATCTTCTTTACAAATTTGAACACCAGTTTTACTTGGCACTTGTTATGTATTAAGAAAATCAAGTACCGTTGTTTAATTAGATTCTGAAGTTGAAAAATCATATTAGGAGATCCAATATTCAAGAGATCTAAAAGAGAACTTTTTAAAGATTCTTATGAATAGATAGATTTGTTGAAGGGACTCGAACATAGTGTAAAAATTTATTAGACAGGAAAGGACATAGAGGATTTATCCTCTCCTTAGTTTAAATCTTTAGACAGAGACACAATTGAGTCCTTTCTTGGTGAAGTGTTCCACAAGCTTTTTCTGTTTCTAGCTTCAAGTATGTATTCAAGGCCGGGCCCTTTTATTATATGTAGTTTTGGGAACATAATTTCGTAGCTATATCTGGATCTTCTCCAAAACTGCTCAATATGAGAGATCCTTCCTTGCGACACGTTGTACTGATTGAACAGCCTCATGATGCCATATCTATTGGAATGCTGAAAGCATACACTCTTTCCCTGGCCTTCTTTTCCTGACAAAGTTAAAAACAAGTAGAATAATAATATATTATATAACTGTAAATGATCTTTATGAACAAATAAAGAGGGCTATTTTAATTTACTTCCTGCTCCCAGTCTGTACGCATTGTAATGGCTAAAAGCGCAAGTGCTTGTAGGGTACTCCCACATATGATTCCCATCCAAAGTCCCTGAAAGAAATCAGGAATGATCAGTAACAGAAGAATGACATATATAGGTTTTTTGGATGACAGTAATTCTTACCTTCCCTCCAAAGTTGAAAACAAAAGTCAAGGTTATAGCGCAAGGAAGTCCGACAAGGTAATATGCTCCAAGATTGACAAACGCACTAATCTTCTGCCAACCACACCCTCTAGCAGTACCTACATTTTGGTAAATAAATCATATCTGTTCAGTATTAATTATAAAGACTATCAAGTTTGCTTCAATCAATGGTCTAATTCAGCTTTTGAAGGATGAAAAAAATAAAATTAAAAAGCTGATCTGGTTACTGACTTTTGCACTATATTTTGAGTGCAGATAGAAGCAAATTATCGGAAAGTAAAAGTTCAAACCTGAAAGTACACCCTGGATTCCATCCATGAAGTCGGATATAGCAAGCACTGGCATTAGTGATGCCATGTATCTCACAACTTCTTCTTCATCTGTGTACATATAGCCCCAGATGTCACGCACTGAAACTGCAAGTAAGCTCAGTGACAGACCCTCTGCAACTGCTAAAAATATCACTATCTGTACTGCAAGCTGTGCAGCATACGGTCTGCCAGCACCTAATTCATTTGAAACTCGTGTGCTTGTAAACAAAGAGAAAAAAAGTTTTAAGATATATCTACACTGTTGCTAACGAATGTAATGTGATTGTCTTTCAGTTTACTTACCTTACGGCACTGCCAAACCCAAAAGGGATTCTGAAGATTACTGAACATGTGTTAGAACGGGCATTTTGCAAATTCCTCAAAAAAAAAACTAGCTCATCATTCGATCCAATCCTTTATAGAACAATTTAATCCATGTTCAATGAAGTTTAAGAGTACTGTTCAAATTTTGGAGAGCATAACCAAGCTGATCGTTGGACTGAGCTGACCCAATATTCAAGAGTTGTCGGCTGTAAACTAGCGCAGTGCTTGGATCTAATTCCCTCGAGAAAGATGTGTTAGTAATTCCTCGATCTAATATTAGATGCCCCTCTAAGCTAAAAGACCAACGTTCTTCAGTAAAAACGTTAGCAATTTGTAATGGTCAACAAACAAAACATATTAAAGCTGACCATCGCATAAGTGTGCGCACGTGTTCAAGTTTGAGACAGCTGAAGCTCAAGATTATCTTATTGTTTTGATGAATCCATGTATCGGATGGAGGAGGTCCCAGACTCTGGAATTTTGTTCTTGACGATATTTCTACTTTTTCATCTTAATAAAATTTTTGGTTTAAATAAAAAAATCTAATTGATTCAGCTTTTAAAAAAAAAGAGAAAAAAAAGTAAAAAAAGGTTTCTAATTGGTTGACGTTAGTCGTTACATTGCACATCCTCGAAGGCACAAAATAAATCCAGCACCAGAAATTCTCACGCCTATTTTGATGTAAACATGTTTACAACTGAGGATGTATAAAAAAACTAACTTTATTTACAGAATCAATTGCTAAACACTACAACCTGCAGTCAGAGCATCATGACTCCTTGACGTAAAACGCTAGCGAAAGAAAAACTGTGTCTCAATTCTCAATAAACTTTTACGAAAAGAAAAAAAACCCTAATTTTATTTAATAATAATAATCCATAATATTACATGGCCTCTTTATTTATAAGGTTAAAGTAAAAAGAAAAGGAAAATCGAAATTAGAAGTACAAAATAGAAAATTCTCGAAAAAACTGAAAACTGCTAAATTGGAGGCCTAAACGTCGTTTTTTGATTAAAATCCTGTCACACTGATTTAAAAAAATCAAGTTTTGCTCAGTGGCCCGTTTCCAATCAGACTAAGGTCTCCGAGGCCCGATCCAGACCGGCACGTAAAACGATATAAACCATACCCTTAGATTTAGAACGATCTAACCGTTTTAAGTAGTTTAGAGCCATCTGTTCTGCTTTTCCTACCTGTTTTGCATCACTCTCGATACTAGGTCAGGTCAAAAGTCATAGTTCTCGAGCAGCTGCAAGAAGTAGGCATGATATTGGCATCATTAGCTGGACTATAACAAGACAAAAATTTTGAAGGTAATGGAAAAAAACTTGGATATGATAATGTTGAAGTACTCAACTCCTTTCTGAGTCCGTGTAAACCCCGACCCTTTAAAGCTTCAGCCTTGTCATAAAAGCTATCCTTCAGCGATATTACAGTACTTTGAAAACCACTGCCACCATCAGAATCCTGATTACCCCTGGCTCCATTGCATGATTTGCCACGGACGAATCCAGCTACTTTAGCGACATTTAAATTATCCAATGCAGCATCAACTTCATCCAGTATAAAAAATGGTGATGGCCTATAGCTGAACAACTCATAAAAAAAGCAACCATCAGATCATGGAACAACAGGCTAAAGGAGCTACCCTCCCTTATTCATCGAAAACTAGCATGCTTATCTTGACAAATAGATCACATAACAAAATATGTAGTACTCAGATAAACAACTTAAACTATACCACTTACAAAGCCAAGTACAAAAGTACATAAACAAAATGAGAAAAATGAAAGGAAGAAGCTGAGGAGACCCTGATAATAGAGGTAACATGTCTGATTTAGTGAATACGATAGAAAAATTAACGACTTTGATTCACATCACAAAAATCTCCAAATCTAGAAATAGTTAAATTAGCATGAAAGATCTACCTTTGTATTCACATCACACAACTTTGATTCATTTAGAATAATAAAATCATGAAATCCTTAAATCTTGAAAGAATTAAATTATCATGTTCATTACACACACATGTACGGACATGCGTGTACAAACACAAAACCATGATTTTTATCATAATCTCCATTTCTAGAAAGATCTACATTAATATATTTTCCTTAAGACCATTCCTACCAAATAATAGACCAGCCGCTGTGCAGGAGTTGGAGGTTAAAAATATTGCATCACATACCAACACAAGAGGTCAAAAAACAAAGACAGCAATGCATAACCCTTTCATTTAACCTGATAGTTGATATGAAAATTGGCTCAACAAAATATTTGTAGCTCTCTAAGGAAAAATGAGAGGGTGGAGAGTCAATTAGTCATGAGTTTCCTTAAGACTCGGTCTCTTAAATGAGTATATGCCATTATAATAAGCCAATATATAGATTTAGTTTATTCTAGAGATAGAAGCCAAAAGAAAGATAGACAATTGGCCAACTGCAGCAGTCAGTTTAAAAAGAAATGGTTTGGCTTCCACAAAACAAACAAACTGACCAAAGTTGCATATAGAAGTTACAGTTTCAAGGCACAAGTATATCACTTACAGGGGAAAAGATGCTAATCTTTCTTGTGACAAGGAAAATATATATTAAGGCCCAAATATGAGGCAGAACAGCAAGTGTTTCCCTCCCCCAAAAGAAAATACAGTAACAAAAAGTTAAAAAAAAAAAAGAGCACACACATGTAGACACAGAGGAAGAAAGAAAAGAAAGTCCACTCCTACGGTTTCTTACTCTTGTAGTCTCTCCATGCACCGTAAGCAAATAATCGAAGCAAATTAATGTATGCAGAATTTTCAATTCCCTAAAGCTGCATTGAAGCTAACTCTAAGAATAATATAGAATATAGACACATCATTATATACTAAAATAACAGAAAACTCAGGTAAAAAGAAAGAAGCATTCCAAAATTAGCAAATGACCAATGAAGGAGAGATTAGAGAAGTGTGTGTATATAAGAGAGAGCACTTCTGCATGAAGGCACATTTAAGCGCTATAACATTTACTTTTCATTGCATTTTAGGTGCAAAGAAGTTTAATACAACTAAAAAAAGATGCATCATAACATAAAAAGATCCTCCTCAATAATTTCTTTTAAAAAAGGGACAAAAAAACCTTCGAAAAGAAATATGGTTCCCATAAATCATTTGATAATAACAAAGAGAATTTAATACAACTGAAAAAAAAATGTCAAGAATGTGACTCCTTGGGCATTGAGAAGCTCTCCTCCCAGCTAATAACATTGATATTATAACCTGCATGATGCCACTACTCCTTGGACACTCATGACTAGGAATAGTATTTAGCTCTCATGGAACCTCATTGTGTAAGAGCTTTGCTCCTAGGAAGAAGAGTTATGTTCCTTAATCATATAAATTCATTGGTTTTTCCCAAATAATTGGTACACTCAAATGAAAAAGCAGGAAAAAGAAAAGAAAAAGCATCCTGAGTATCTTAACTTGTGATACGATCATCTATGACTTTCCACGACAGAATTCAAGAGATCTAAAAGAGAACTTTTTAAAGATTTCTTATGAATAGATAGATTTGTTGAAGGGACTTGAACATAGTGTAAAAATTTATTAGACAGGAAAGGACACAGGATTTATCCTCTCCTTAATTTAAATCTTTAGACAGAGACACAATTCAGTCCTTTCTTGGTGAAGTGTTCCAAAAGCTTTTTCTGTTTCTAGCGCCAAGTACAACTTATATGTAGTTTTGGGAACATGATTTCGTAGCTATATCTGGATCTTCTCCAAAACTGCTCAATATGAGAGATCCTTCCATGCGACACGTTGTACTGATTGAACAGCCTCATGATGCCATATCTATTGGAATGCTGAGAGCATACACTTTCCCTGGCCTTCTTTGCCTGACAAAGTTAAAAACAAGTAGAATAATAATATATTATATAACTGTAAATGATCTTTATGAACAAATAAAGAGGGCTATTCTAATTTACTTCCTGCTTCCAGTCTGTGCGCATTGTAATGGCTAAAAGCGCAAGTGCTTGTAGGGTACTCCCACATATGATTCCCATCCAAAGTCCCTGAAAGAAATCAGGAATGATCAGTAATAGAAGAATGACATATATAGGTTTTTTGGATGACAGTAATTCTTACCTTCCCTCCAAAGCGGAAAACAAAAGTCAAGGTTATAGCGCAAGGAAGTCCGACAAGGTAATATGCTCCAAGATTGACAAACGCACTAATCTTCTGCCAACCACACCCTCTAGCAGTACCTACACTTTGGTAAATAAATCATATCTGTTCAGTATTAATTATAAAGACTATCAAGTTTGCTTCAATCAATGGTCTAATTCAGCTTTTGAAGGATGAAAAAAATAAAATTAAAAAGCTGATCTGGTTACTGACTTTTGCACTATATTTTGAGTGCAGATAGAAGCAAATAATCGGAAAGTAAACGTTCAAACCTGAAAGTACACCCTGGATTCCATCCATGAAGTTGGATATAGCAAGCACTGGCATTAGTGATGCCATGTATCTCACAACTTCTTCTTCATTTGTGTACATAGAGCCCCAGATGTCACGCACTGAAACTGCAAGTAAGCTCAGTGACAGACCCTCTGCAACTGCTAAAAATATCACTATCTGTACTGCAAGTTGTGCAGCATACGGTCTGCCAGCACCTAATTCATTTGAAACTCGTGTGCTTGTAAACAAAGAGAAAAAAAGTATTAAGATATATCTACACTGTTGCTAACGAATGTAATGTGATTGTCTTTCAGTTTACTTACCTTACGGCACTGCCAAACCCAAAAAGGGATTCTGAAGATAACTGAACATGTGTTAAGGCTGCGGAAAAATGAATCAGGATCAGTGGTGAAGGATTATTGAAGCCGTACAGGTAACTGCTTTTCTTTTTCCTTTTGAATACTGAAATTTAACCTACACTAGGAGATTTATATGTCCAAAATCCAGATTGTGGATATGGAAATTCAAACCTGATTGAAATCAATGATGCTTCTAGCTTTGGATTGGGAAGAAAGCCCAACATAAGAACTAAAAACTCGTAAGAACAGAATTCCGAGCTGTTACAATCACACAAATTTAACAATCAAATTATAAAGTATGTTAAGAGAACTGCAAGCTTCGTAAAGTCTCTAACTCACCAGACCATGAGAGACGAAGGTACGCCTAACCTAAGAAAGCTGAAGAGATTTTTCATACCCTCTTTGGAGAAACCTTTCCAAGTCTTTTGACAAGCTGGAGAGAACTTTATATAAATTGCCAAAATAAACACATTGGTCCAATAAGAGATGGCAATAGACAGGGCAGCGCCTTTATATCCAAAACCAAGTCCAAAGATTAGTGTCCAACAGAAAAGGACATGAACTAAACTTGTCATTCCTGTACTTATCATCAATGGAAATACATTATTTTGGGCCTGTAAGAATCTAAGTTGGCACTGAAGAAGGCCATAAGGAAGAATGCTAGGAATCAACCAACGAGCATATATCCCTGCTCCTGCTGAAATTTGCGGGTCTTGGCTGAGGCTTGTAAAAATCTGCCCTGTGTATGCCCAGATTAATGATATAGGAATGCTAACGAGTGTAAGAACAAGCATCGCTCTCTGCATATGCACTCCAAGCATATGATACTGTTTTGCTCCATAGGCTTGTCCACAAAATGTTTCCATTGCACTTCCCATTCCCAGCTAGTCGCAATAATCAATAAAATCAACACATTAAAACCTCTTGTAGAACTGCAATTTGCTTTAGAGTATGATTTATTCATATATATGTATGTGTGTATGTGTATGTATACACACAACTTAGATCCTATATTAATGGGTCTACCTATAATGACTTGAAGTTGAAGTCAGCATAATTTTCTGAGTATTTAATCAAGAGATGAGGAAGCTATATGATGCTTGTTTTGAAATAGTTTCACTTACGGATTTGATAAAATCAAAAGAAAACAAACGATTCTTGTAAGAAACCAATGTATTAGCAAATTAATGAGAAGAAATGGTACATGCAGCTTCAATTGGCTGAAAGCGATGTTTTCTGTTTTAGGTTAAAGAATGAAACCTGTTTGATCATTTATGATAAATCTATTGAAACCAATAGAAAATGGGGGATCTTAAGCAACTATACATATGCTTGTTTGGTACACCAGATTAAGAGGAGATAAGATGAAGATCAGTATAATAAAATGTGATGGCTTCATTCAATCCTACTTTTGATACAGAAATAAATATAAAAATATCCTATATATCTCACTATTTTATAAAAAAACTATTTCATCATATCCTACCAAATGGATAATAATGCATGGTAAATGAGAAAAAACATACATGCAACCACTGGAATTAGAGGAGCAGGAAAAGCCTTAATTACCATGAAACTGAAACCAGTCACCCCAGCAAATGAAGTAGCCATGGAAGCACTTGCAAGAGAAAGTTCCCCAAGATGACCAACAAGCATGACTGATATCATCTGTAAGCTATACTGCAAGAAACTAACAACAACCAGAGGACCTGCCAAGCACATTTGCCTCTTCAACTCAGTCAACACCTCTCCTTTATCACACCAATAATATTTCTTAGCCAAACTTTTAATAACTCCATCTGATTCAAGACTTTTTTGATCAGTACTGCCTGGAATCAGAGGTGATTCGAGAGAAATCTTAAAGTTTTCTTTATCCATCATCCTTTGGTATTCCTTCAAAATGTGAATATAAATGCATGGAAGGGAAAAGCTAGACAATTCTACAAGTGAGATGAGTGCAACACAACCTTTAAGTTTGCTTGGGCAATTTATATTGTACCAAGTGCTTGGCAGTCTGTGAAATAACTTAAATTCTTAGTGATTTATTGCTTATCTTTAATTATTAAAACGTACAGCTTGTTGTCTATCGTATTAATCCAATCACATTATAATTTTATAATTACACATATTGGTGAGGGTCCAACTTAGAACTTTATGCTAGTAAAAATATACCCAAAAACTTATTATTTCTTTTACCATTGAACCCATGCTTAATTGGCGATGACAATGCTTTCTAATTAATGAGGGTATCAGTAGCAGAACAAACCAAATCTAACATGATCTGCGTTTTTCACGATATATATTGAATTCTTAAAAATGAATTTTATCATAAAATATTTTTAAAAAATTGATAAAAAATATAAATTTAATTTGTTGTCTTTCAAATTATAAAACCAATCACAAATAAATATTTATTAAGTGTTTCTCCTTCTCTTTTTCTTTCTTCATCTTTCTATCCCCCTTTCGTTCTCTCATGTTTGGTACTTTGGAGGGGAAAAAAGTGAAAGATGTTTTAAAAAAGGGAATTGTTAGACAGTTCTCTCAAACACCAAAAAAAACTCTCTGAAAACTTCAGTTGTAGTTGTTTGAAACTTAAGTGGTAATTATCACTCAAGTTTTCAAAGTGTATTCGAGAGTGTTTAAGAGGAGTTCATTTGTTTTTTTTTTAAATTGGTAAGTGCCGAATACTGAATAAACATTTGAATATTATTGAACCAGTAAGAGATAGTGTTTAAATGTTCAATAGTATTTGATAACTGAGCTGATTGAAACATTTGAATATATGTATTTTTCTTTTTTAACCCTCTTAAATGTTAAGAACATGAGCGTCTGTTGCAAATAAGAGTCAAATTTGAACAAAGTTTATACATTTTCATAAAAATATTCTCAATTGTTTTTTTATTTTTTAATGGATTAGGTCATAATTTCAGTTTCTTTAAATAACCAATTTAAACATAAAAAATATATTAACTTAACAATGAATACGAATTACTAATTTAATACTTAAATAATCAATAATTTAAAAAAATCACCAATACAAAAGTAGATTAAAAAGTTAAATAAATTGTCAATCCAAATAATTAAAATATAATATAAATCTCAATTAAGATCTCTCTTATTTTGCATTAAGTAGAGTGTAATTTTTTTCACGTATATTGATTATAAACTGTAGGTCTTCTCCGTCTGTGGTCCAATTATTTCATTCTCAACCTTTTCTTCTTGACCCTTTTTGCTTTTTTGGATCATCAAATTCCATCTGAACAATGCACTTGGACAACAACTATCACCCGAAAAAGCAAGAACGGGGAAATGCAACAATGCATATTGTTAATGCCAAAAATGTGTTGCTGAGCTGGACCTTGGGTACCTGCGCAAGGAAAAAGAAGTGAACTATGGGGTCATCGGAGGTAGTCCTCCGGGGATGCTCTGATGCTTAAGTTAGAGTGTGATAAGATACAAGTAAGGGTTGAGTGGTGTGTTTTTCTTGTCTGTTTGTGTCCCTGTCGTGTTGAGGGAGTACCTTATCCTTTTTATAGGGCGTTGGAAGCGATCTTGGGCCTGAGTCGGCCGTGATTATACTCTTACCTGAGTCAGGTAATGATGCCTAGGAAATCCAGTTAAGTGGATAGGAGCCGTCCGCTAGGACTTTGTCTTGTTGGTTTGATCATGAACCAACCACGTGTAAGGGCGGTTGATGGCCTGACTCCCCAACTTGGATGGGCACTAGTGCCTAGGAGGCCTAGCTGGATAGCTGAAGGCCGTTCGCTAGGGCTTTGTCTTGTTGGCTTGCTCAGGAGCCATTGATGTCTGGGGTAGTCTACCGACCTGGCTTCCCAACTTGGGCTGAGTAATGATGGCCTGGAGAGTGGTAGTAACGTGGAGGCCCAGCTTGGGGCAACGGAGCTTGGAGGGACGGTTATGACTTGGAGGCACAGCTTACCGGTCCTAAGTCATCCACGTGTGATCTTGTGATCTGTAGCCAGAGGATCCACGTGTTGTCTTGTTATTGGAAGGGTAGTTATTGGTAGTATCACATACAAGCATGTGACTGTATTTTCCCATGGTAAAGAAATTTGCAAATTCTTATAATCTAATTTCATAACAATTTTGATCTTCACATGGTGCAGTTATTTTGATGATTAAAAATTCCACCTAACTTAGTGATTTGATAATAAGTTGGTGGAATTTTATCAAGCCAACCAGTAACAAACCTCGAGTGTTTTAAATTGAAAACACAATTGAAATCTAAAATTAAGCTTGGTTATTACAACACCGAAGCGTATCAAACCAAAAAAGAAAGGAAAATTAGAGAGAACTTACAATTAGGACTTCATTCGTGGTGATGCCAGCAATTAAAACCAATTATTTCATAGTATTGCAGCAAACAGTGCTTTATAAATGAACATTTATCAACTACTAGAAATTTACCTAAATCTGTTTTTTCACTTAAATATAGACATCTGAAGATTTATAAATAAACAAGCTTTCCAATAAATAATATAAGTGAAATCTATGTAATTCATGCTCTCTCAGAAAGTTACAGATTAATTTATATGAATTTTTTGCATTTTATACCACTCAAGATTGCAAAAAAAGATGCTGTTATCGTGTTGGTTAGGAAGAAGAAGATGTTGGAGTCACCGGTGAGAGAGATGCGGGAGGTGGAGTCGTCAGTGGGAGAGATGTAATTTGGTGATGAAGATGCATAAAATTAAGGGAGAGTCTTGGTGACATTATAATAATATAACGAAATTATTTTTATCAAAAATATATCTAAATGATATTAAGACTCAAATTTAGATCTAATTCGTTGAAACCCATTAAATGTAATTAAGAGGTAAAAAATAAACTAATTTAATAACACCACACCAGCATTCTCTAAACACATATATGGTGCAAATTAAGCACACTGCTAAGTAATAGCGTTTGGATGTGCAATTTAGTGTTCAATAGATTATGTTACCAAAAACTTTCGTTATTTTTTTATCCAATGGACTGTGAATTGCCAAGATATATTAAGGGCAACAAACTATCCCAACGCTATAAGTACCAACATTATTTTGGCCAGGCAGGAAAAGGAGGAAGAAAATATAAATTTCATTATCATCTGCAACAATGTAACAGTTTGCCATGCCTAGCAATGTCTTCAGGACTACTTTTCGAGGAGCATGCAGTTTTGACCAACCTTGCCATACATCATGGAAGAGCAGAGACAGACAATTGACTCTCTCTAATTACTCCATCCAGTGTCAAGTGAGAACATGATCCAATCAAATAATAATTGAGGGTGGTTCATTTTCAACCGCCCTATTCAATTTTTTAGGTGCACTTAATTTTGGAGCAGGGACTAGAAGAAAACGGTGCTTGTGATGTGATTTGAGGGCCAAGTTTGTTGGTGGATCAATCACACCAATTGAGCAATCAAAAGAATACAATCAGACGATTAAATCAAACTTATATTATAAACTTAAAAATTTAAGTTGTTTTATTGACAATATTTTTTAAGAGTATTGTTTTGATTGACAATAAGTTCATCTGCTTAGTACAATTACATTACATTTGATGAATAGTGACTCAATTGAAGAAATACTTGCTTAGTTCTATGTCATGTCATGAAAAATATATAACACAAAAATATTTTTTATCATTAGATTATAAAAACTTCTTCACTTTCTCTTTGTTTTCATACCATCTAATACTGAAAAATATTTTGTACATTGTATTTTTTTATGGTATATGGTTAGACGAAAAAAAATTGACTGAAAGTTTTATATGACAACCAATTAATCGTTTAAAGACTTTTGATATTAAATTCATAACTCATGGACCTAATTAAGTGCAAAGAGCCCATAATTTAAGATAGATCTGTATAATTTAAAAAAAAATGATAATATATGTAATCCTTACCTCAGTTTTTTCTTGCCTTATCCTATATGCCTCTTACTCCTTCTGAGCTCTAACTATAGATTAAAAATAAAATAAATAAAAGGCAGGTTCTACGATGTCTTCACTCGATGTGAGGCATCTTTTAAGGCATTCATGTTTCAAAACTATATCTTTAAGTAAAATAATATACTTAGTGAAAAAAATATTAACATTAGTTGATAAACCGATACATTTGATGGTAAAAACGATAAATATCACTGAATGTATACGTTTTATCGCCAAATAAGATTTTTTTTACTATTAAATGTATAATTTTATCAAAAAAATATAACAGTGAGACAAGATAGTATATACCAAAAGCCTTCTTATTTAGTAAAGATTGCATTTGACGAGATATATAAATTGTGTTATAAATTTTTAACAATATCATCTATTTTTCCATTCAATGATTTACATACAAACAAGCTAAGATATATATATTGGTAGATGTTTTAGTTTGGAATGTGTTTTATAAATGATTTTTATCCTCAAATTAAGAAACATTGTAAGTGAAAGTATTTGATGAAAATCCCGATCTCTTTTTAATGCGGATGCTGCCCATTTCAGCTCGGCCACCATTACCCAAACATAGATAGTTTTGTTGGCCCATTAAGCTCGAGGCAGCGGACAAATAGATACTAGGGTGGTTCATTGATCATCTTGCAAAGTTTGTGCATACAAAAGACACAAAGTGATGAATAAATACCAGTGAATAAAGCAGGAACAGAAAAGGAGAAATGGCCAAAATAGAAAAGGGAATACTGTCCTAGGCTTTGTCTAACATCTGATATAGCAGTAAAACGCATTTTCATGATTGCAAATAGCCAGCAAGCATAATGATAATTGATTGATAGAGATCCTCTAACATAAATGTCAACCACTAAGATATCCAACCTTAAAAACAAATCATGGAAGAAAAAAGAAGCATAACAAATAATCCTTTTTGTACTCTTTGCAAGATATCATGTAACAGTAACGTCATATATAAATTCAGAGTTTGTCGTATCCCATGCAACAAGACAACAAAATCAGCAAAGAGTTTCAATAACAAACATTTGAAACTCCAGTTTCATTCATTAGCCAAAAAAAATCCAGTTCCGATTGATGTACAACTATAAACATCAAACAGAGTAAGAAACTATCAAAATTCAGCAAGTTCTTCTACTTGATTATTTCCAGCAAAACTGACATTCCTTGAGGAATTGGATTGAAACAGAAATGCATCTGTAAGATTAATCATCTCTCAAGATGGAATTGATGCTGAGGAAAGGATGAGATCTATTTCAACAACTGCAGCAAGAAGCCATCTCTTCAATCTTCATCGAATTACACGCCATCAAAAGAAAGCAGACACTCAAATCTCTGTGGGCCATGACGTCATAGCTGCTGATCAAGGTAGGGGTCCCTAGGAGAATTTCCACCTCCCAAATATCCTGAAACATAAGTTTTCAACAAGGAGGTGCTGCGTGTCAACCATCCAGTCTCTGCCGGTTCATTCTCTTCAATCATGTACTTCCTTTCTTCCTCCACTAGTAGGTCAAACCACCTCTTAGCCATAAATATCTTGACAGCTTCAACTCCTTCCTTCACGACATCCATTGGTGGAATCACAAGAGGATTTTGTTGCAAATTGAGTTTGGTCAATTTCTCAAGCCTGCCAAATGTATCAGGAAGAGCATGAACCTGGTTGTTACTAAGATCAAGTTCCTTGAGGTTTGTAAGATCCCCTATTGTATCGGGAAGTTCTGTCAGGTCACTGAAATTACTGCTCAGATTGAGAATTTCGAGATTTGTCAGTCTCCCAATTGAAAGCGGTAGGCCACGAAGCTCGTTGAAGTGAGCATCCAGATAGAGCAAAGACCTCATCTCACCAACAGAAGTGGGAAGGGAGCGAATCTTGTTCAAATGAATTGAGAGCCTTTGTAGATTCACTAATTCTAATCCAATATTAGTTGGCAAGTATGCCAGGCGGTTGAAGCTCGCATCCAACTCAACCAATGATCTGAAAATTTTAAAACACAGAATTACAATTTAGAAAAGGATATTTGGACTGAGAACATTGATTTTATAATGAACTAGGATTACCTGCAATGACATATGGCGTCAGGTAAGGCAGATAGCTTGTTTCCAGAGACATCCAGGATTTTCAAATTATGCAACAGCCCAATCGAATCTGGTAGTGACTCCAAGAGATTTGAAGAAATATTTAGTTCTGTGAGATTTTGCATTCCAGCTACTAAGTCATGAATGGCCTGTTTATATCGGCAGGTTACTAGGATATGAGGAACATATATGAAAAGCCAAACCCAACAAAATATAATGCTTGCTCACACCATAACAAGTTGGTCATTTGAAATTTCAAATTTAATTAGATCATTATAGCAGAGACAAATTTGTGTCTTACGACAGATCTTATTCAGTAACAAATTAACACACGAATTTAACCACAAATTTGGTCTGCGTTAATGTGTATATGGACATTCGTTGAAAGTCAGGACAACAGTTCCGAAAGGAGAAAGGGAATAAATGTTGCACCGATGAGAACACAGAAAATATCATCAACAATCACATAACACATACATAAATATGAGATACAACAGCACAACAACATTGAAATTAGGACATAAAGGGCATGCTTGAATTTGTTTCCTGTTTTCAAAATAATGTTTTTGAAAACAAAAACAGAAAACAGTTTCCTTTTTTTTACTATCCTATTTCTACAATTGGTAGGTCACCAAGGCTTTCTTTTACCGAATAGATGTGGAGACAGACAATGCAATGTGGGAGCCGTGCTCCGACAAGATCCAACCCTAGCATTGGACACATTGTGGATGATATTAAAGCTCTAAATTCCTTTTTTGAAGTTTCTAATTGAATGCAAAAACTCATAAGAATGGTAGGAGGGCGGCACATCAATTAGCTAAACTATCGATTTCATCATCAGGGATGGTGAAAATATGGTTATAGGAGGTTCTGAATCCAAATACTCTAATAAACTAAGGAGTCCTCTAGTGTAAAGTTAGATAGTGTGGATTCATGTAAAGCTGTCAAACAACTTACATTTGGGGAATAAAAACAGGTTTGGATAATTGTTATTTTAAAATTTCGTTTTTAATCTATCTTATCATATAAGGCTACAAGTCCACGGGAGAAAACTTATTATCCACTTTTAAATGTGTTTTCTCATTATTTTAAGAACTTTCAAAAACTTGTCTCTGACAAAACTAGCAAACATATCTTGAGTGTTAGAAAACTGTTTTCAGTTCTCGAAAACACTATCCAAACATGTCTACCGTTCTACAGATTTCACTAAAGAATACTGAAGTATCATGCACAAACAAACCCCAGCAACCATTATGACTGTCAAAGTGAACAGTGAAGGCACCACTATCACTGATACGAATAAGTGATCTGTATGATATACTAACCCTTAGGCCCTGTTTGGTTTGCACAAGGAATGAAGCGGGAATGGAATAGAATTAATACTCGAACCCGGTTGGAATAGAATTACCATAGACCGTTTCAAAATCCAAAAACTAAACCATAAACTATTTTTTACAGTTTGAACGGGCCTAAAAAGAAAGCTTGAGATAAGATAGATTGAGGGAATGAGATGATGATAGTTTTATTGGTAAAATATATTATCTCATGTTCAATAAAAAGGAACAGGAATACCATCTTAAATTTGACAGTTCTATTACTTTTCATTGGGCATGAGACAACATAATTTACCAACATCAACACCAACACTTCATCCCCTCAATCTCCTCAAGCTTCATTTTTATAGCATTAGTTCTATTTTATTCTCATTTCAATCCTTGTGCCAAACCAAACGGGCTCTTAACAGTTACAACATCGTAGGATTCCATTGTATCTTCCCTAATGAACATTAGGCGATAGCTACTCCAATGCTCAAAGGTTGCTCAGCCACAACAAGGATAGTATTTAAGATCATTCTATGCACATTTAACTGAACAACTGTTGTAAAACAAATAATCAGCAGCAGCATACCACCATACACAAATATATTAAAATAGCAATAAACAATTAAATAAAATATCATTTGTAATCAATAAAAAAAAACTAAATTAACCTCAAGACAATTATTAGAGAGATTAAGCACGAGCAAGCCTTGAATCTTCCCGAATGCATCTGGCACAGACTTCAACCTTCTCCCGGATAAATCCACGCGCTCCAACGGATTCCCGGACGCCTCCTGGAGTATCCCGACGACCTCCTCATTGATCTCCTCCCTCTCCTGCACGTTGTCCTCCTCGGCTCCTTCCGCCGCCTTCTCCGCGGAGTCGTAGATCCTCACCAGCCTTTCCTCCGCCTCTTTCAACAGCTTCCCGTACGCCTCGTGCATCTCGTCCGACCGCAGTACCGACCTGTACAGGCTCTTCTCCTTTTGCGCGACCACGCGGAACCGCTTCTCTTTCTCCGCGAGGTGGGCCCGCCACTGGAGGCGGTCCACGCCGGCCGGCCGGGTGGAGAGAACGAGGCCCTCGAGGGATTTCGAGAGGGACGACTCAATCTCCGCCAGCTTGGCCCGGGCCTTGTCGACAGTCTCATG
This sequence comes from Bretschneidera sinensis, assembly GCA_023935145.1. Classification (NCBI taxonomy): domain Eukaryota; kingdom Viridiplantae; phylum Streptophyta; class Magnoliopsida; order Brassicales; family Akaniaceae; genus Bretschneidera; species Bretschneidera sinensis. The sequence continues at coordinate 156,541,126 of CM043697.1, forward strand.
GTCGGGGCGGGGACCCAGAGTTCGGAGGACAGATCGGGTCTGGGTCACGTCGGAGATGGCGTGGGTCATCGATGCCAGGACCTTCGGGTGGGTCAGGTGGGGCATCTGGGTCACGATTTCCTGGGTTTGACCCAAAGAGGAAGTAGGGTCGGATTTGGATGGTGGCGGAGGAGGTTGTTCGATGTCAAATTCCGGAGTGGTGGGGGCGAGTATAGCGCCCAGAGAGGGAAGTCGGGCCATGACGTAAGAGAGGATCGGGAAACTTGTCGGGTTCGGATCCATTGCCATCGTTGGGTGTTGATCGAATCAATGATTGTTGTGAAAATGATGATTCTTTTTAACGTTTTCTAGTTCTTTGAAGAATTCGCCTATCTGTACATGCTGTAGAGTCGAGATTTCGTCATTCGACGTAGATAACGGTAAATCCTTGGTGATACAAGTGTGACCCGCGAGATTTGGTGACATTGTTATAAAATTTAAAATTAAAAACTAAAACATCAATTAACAATTTATTTTATTTAACCAAATTAAATTTTTGATAAACTTTTAAAAAATAAACTCCACTTTAAATTAATCCAAACAACCCAAAATGAAAATGATAGATTTTCAGCAAGGTGATCCCAAGGTAAACATCACACTTACAGGCATTATGAGCAAGGGCAGATTTCTCAATCTGGTACCTAAAATGGACCTGCACAAACAGGAAAGCAGTGTAATATTTCACTCACTATTAGGTTCTATATAGTTATTAAATTTGAGGATAAAAAAGAATTTAAAAGCAAGAACTATATGATGCAGTAATAGATAAATGACATAAAAGTGCTCATTTTTTGTCACATACACGGAAGTGGTCACCAAATGGGACACCATGTAGGGCCATAACCTCATCCAAAATCCACCCTTCACCATCTGCAATGGCAGACTTTTTTTTGTGTGCGGGTGACTTCCCCTCCAGAGATAGAAACATGACGGTTGAACTTGTAAGAAAGGCATCGTTCCAAAACACCGGGCCTTACTGGTTCCCATATAGTATTCACATAATTAACACAACCAGATCTTTCCATAATTTTGTGCTCCAACTCTCCCCCATCAAACATTTCCATAATCGATTTTATCTGCACCATTGCAACCCAGTTTCAGCACCAATACAAATTCATCAATTAAACACTGTAAATTATTTTACATGTATCCTAGAACTAGATTCTTCTGAAGGTGAGACGCGATACGCTAAGAGGATTAGCAGAGTCCAGTATCAGAGAAAACAACTGTATCAATTCCAGTAGGCATAAAAATTTCTTTTCAAGGCCCTAATTTTCATCAGGTTTCAGCAAAAATTAAGCCCCAGATGTAGGCTCAAAAGGTACCCTGCAGGTTCGCACGCTTAACATCCATAGAGGATTATCTGTGCTCAATTTCACACATCAAACAAATCCTGAATTCTTTTATCGCTTATTGCTAGCTCTTTTGTTTTAATAATGAAGATTGAAGCTTAAAAATGCACCGTTTTTTATAGTAAGTTGTCCTGATATGTGATGGAGCCCACAATACACTCAGTCAATAGAACGTCAATACGTGGAATCGTTCGTCACCAATAAGCCGTTGACGCGTGTTCGGTTTCTGTCACATAGCAAGATACACATAAAACGAACAAATCACGCCATCGCTATGTTAAAGCGCAATTATGAGACCAAATCTGAAACACGCGACCTTTTGAGCACGCGACTGAGACCTAACTGCAGAAGAGCGAGATCACAGGGATGAAACCATCCCTCTCACATGGCCGATCTCTCCTCAGAAGACTATAAATATCCAGAGGTACGTAAGTTCAAGACACTCTTTATTTTATAGACAAATTCATTAGTAAAATTAGCGTCATCTTCTTTTCTTAAGCCCTCGTTTTGACTAGAGCGTCTAAATGTTCTCGGAGGCCTCCCCTGCTTTCTCTCCTGTGTGTCCTCTAGTTCACCCTTCCTACCTGTGCAGGAACCAAAGAGTTGACTCCGAGTCGATGACAGACTCTCAACATTAACAGATTAACATCGTCCGTGGAAAACCACCATCTTTCACTAAACAATAAAAACAAAGAACTATAAAAAAACTCATCTGTTGTCGTGCTACTCAAAAACACTATGAAAAAAGCTAGCAAGGAACCCCACGGCATGCTACATTAAACGACACAAATGATTGAAAATGGAATCTAAGCCTTCCATCTTCATCTTGGGACTTCGCACCAGGCCTTGCATCAAGACCTCGACCCTTCTGTAGAATTATGACCAGAGAAGGGCTACCCACAGAAGCCAATGATGGAGGAAGCACTTTGACGTCTTCAAAATCTTCCCATAAAAAGAAAAACTTGGTTTTATGTCCAAACAAATTGGCATAAAACCCCACAATTCTTGCAGAGAGAAAGAGCATGCCCTGCATCAAGAAGTCATCTCAATTGTAAGTTGTGAATCTTCTAAAGAGAAGCAGGTAGATCTGCTCATTGCAACTATTATGATATAAATGAAGCTAACACATAAAGATTAGGCCATTGAGTTCTATACAGCCAGAGTATAGATCTGCTGAAAGCATTTAATTGAGGTCCTTATTCCTTTGAACTAATTTAAATACCAGTATAGGATTTTTTTATTTAAAAAAGGCCCCTTTCCTGTGTCTGTAAAGATCACGGTGGTATCATATAATGCTGGAAAGCTGTGCATCCAATTTCAGTTGAAACTCAATGAACTCATTCAAATTCCATAGAAACAACAAATACCCCATGAATAGAACTAGCACATCACCGTTCTATAGAATATGACAGAACACAGTAACTTAACCAGGCCACTAAGTGAAGCAAAAGAAACTGGATCAATTTCTTTATGCCAACAATGGGACCAGCATTATTTGAGGGTCTGTTTAGAACATTGTGATTAACATTAAGATTAGAGTGGGAAAGAATTAAAAAATTAAAATGAAATTATTTTAATTTTATATTTTATTAAAAATCTTTTTATATGTGTATATATATATATATAAAAAGATGATAGTTCACTTTTTTTCTACAACCCTAATCCGTTTAAGGGTGATGCAAACACGATCGTCGAATGATTTGAGAATTTTTTTGTTGGGTAGAAGATTTGAGAGTTGAGACTTCCGAGTTTCGATTTGAGTTGCAGTGACTGAACTCTGAAGAGAAAAATCACGCGAACAGAGCAAGAGGAGAGAAAGAGAGAGAGAGAATGTTACAGTTCCCGGCGTTCATGACTCAATATACGTGGTCAACGAGGATGATTCCGACGTCGTTTCTGCTCCCATCCCAGTGGCCCAAACCCCACAGCGAAGAGCTCCTCCTTGCCATGGAGGAGTCTGAGTTCGAAGAGAAGGTAATAATCAAATCCCCCAATTCCATTTTAAGTTTTAACTAAATACACACATCAAATAAAAATGAATAGATGGAAAAAAAGAATCGTGTACCCGTTGTTTGCTCCTCTATCTTCCTCTCATTGGGGTCGTTAATCAAACATTTCTGGGGAAGGAAAAAGAAACAACCTAATGCTTCAATAAAGAAAATCCTTATTAATCTTCTTAGTATATGATCAATTTACCCGTCCTACAATTTTCAATATATTAAATGTACATTAAGATGAAAAAAGTATGGCGACATCAAATTTCTCAACTAACCATTCATGCTTTCAACATGTTTTAATTGAAGGTTAACTGAGAGAGAAATCTTTTGTTCCTTAGATATCTAAAATGGTACTGAAATGTTGCAATCCGTCATTAGAAGTGAATCAAAACTCTGTGACATGGGAGGCAGTGAGTTTTCTTTTTGAATACGATGTTTTGGTTGTTTTTTTAGGTCCATAACGTTTGCCCCACTTACCCTACCAGGTTAGGCTGGTCTTTCTTTGTTTAGAAAACAGAAATGTTAACTAGCCAAGAAGTTCAGCTCCAGGTCTTTGAGTACACTTTAGTTTTTACTGTACAATCCCATTCTTCTATGAGTTTTAGGTGTCTATTGTGAGTATTATTGGGTAAATTCAGGTCTTTTATTTGGCTATCGGTGTTAATGGCCTTATAAGGACCGATAGATTGTTGAATGAAGATCTGCTTGTAGTGTTTTAGACGAGCTAACACTCTTTATAGCAATTCTCCGTTGCTTTTCCTCCGAAAATGAAAAAAAGGGGCAGGTCCCCAAGGGGATCAAGTGTTAAAGACCCGTAAGCATTGAGGTTTTTACCACTGCTCAAAATATGCATTGACTCGTTGAGGAATCTTGAGTTAGCTATAACTAACAACTTGGTTGTTGCATAGACTGCCCATGTCACTAATGTATGATGACACTTTGATAAATGAGAAATTGAACTTCACAAAAGTTATATAGTACTGAAGACTTTTAGTTTTCTGATTTATTGATCTTTATGAAATATTGTGCATATCTGAAATCTTTTAGCGAATAGCTCAGAAAGAATTTCTAAAGAAGACATCATAAACTGTAATGGTGAAGGAAAAATAACCTATTGAAGTAGACACCGTCACACTGACACTATACTAACAAAAACTATAGTACTAACTAAAAAGTAATAGGTTCTTCAGAACTGAATGTATGGAGATCCAAATGAAAGTTTCTATTCGTAGCTACTAGAAATAAACTCTTGGCTGCAAGTATCACACTAGTGCGAGTTGATCGTGGCCTCTTTCTTTTTTGGCCAATTTTGAACGTGTCCTTAAATACATGCATACTGAGTTTTTTGATGTTCTGATCTTGGACTTGGAAGGAAAAGGTCTCAGTAGTAAAATACTAGAGTTTATGTACTTGTGTGTGTTTTGTCCCCTTTATACGTATAGAAAATTGCCTGTTAGGAGAGAGTGCTTGTTTGCAATTTTTGTTACAGAGAACAGTTGAAGTTGCTATTCCTGTTACAGGGCACATTGGTTGATGTAGATAAGCTTCTCGGTTCCTCTAAAACTTCCAGATTAATGGTGTTTAGCATCTTTTGGGCGGTTCTCCCATGGTTGCGATTTAAGTAACCGGGTCTTTGAGAGCTATTGCCCATATAAGTAGCAAAAGTGCAAAACCCTTGGAGAAAATTTAGGAGGGTTTCCACCTCATGCAGCTTCTTAATATTGATTATTTTTGTTATTGTGCCGTGTTTCAAACTATTAGAAGTAACTGAAGCGCATAGCACATCTTCCATGGGCTACCTTTCAAGTTTATTTTACTATGACAACAGAAACTGAAATAATTCATGAACAAAAATCAATATATGGTAAGGTTCATTTGTTCGTTTACAACTTGTTTTCTTACTCGAAAGTTGGCTCTAATGTGATTAAATTTTGCAGTTGAACGAAATCAGAAAGACTAATAGCAACATAGTTGTGATTGGGAAAACCACTGTGGACAACAATAAAGAAGAATATGATAACGATGCTGATGATGATGATGTTGACAATGCTGAGGAATCAGAGGGTGAAGATTTTGAGCAAGAAACTGGTTAAGATGCTTCATTGGTTATGAGAGTATGACCTAAGAAACTAAACTGGTTAATGTGCTGCATATTGCTGGCCCTTGTAATCTCTGTTTTGCTTAGGAACAATATGGAACCCAATGTAGTGAGAAAAGCTTTCTGTAATTTGTTTTATCTATTGGAAGCTGATATATCAACACTCATTTTTAACCCGTTGTTAACACCCCGTCAGTCCAATAACGGAGCCACACGTGTTGAGGCATGTCTTGTAATTAATCTTTTTAATCTCTAAAAATAACTTTAACAGCAGTAATCCTTGGATTTTGATTGATTAGTAATCTCTTCAGCGACATCCGATAAAATTGGAAATAATTAAACCAGTGCGGAAGACTAGAGTATAAACATGAAACTATGATTTAGTCATCAAAGCATTTTCCTTGGAGCAGTCGTAGAATTTGGTTAGAATTGTCTACTTTTTCATATTGACAATATCCGAAGTCCAAACCACCGCATTCCAAGACCAGACAGAGCCAGTCGCAGAATTTGGTTAGAATTGTCTCCTACTCTTTCTTATTGACTATTCCCATCCAAACCACCATATTCCAAGACCAGACAGAGCTAAGAATACTTTGTCCAATCGTCATGTGGGCTATTTACGACTAGTCAATTAAGAATTTTCCTATATACCATAATAACATCAAAGATAGTAATCGATTCTCTTAAGGTGTCACAACTGCTATTAGCAGACATTAATTTAATATCAAGAAACAGACTTTAGCTATTGAGCTCAAATCATTATATGAAACGGTCTAAAAATGAGCTCAAGTTCAATTTAAAAGTCTTATTTAACCAAGTGAAGTCCAGTCATTGCAAGCCAAGTTCCTTGGCTCGACTCACGGCCACCCTTATTTGGCACGAAGAAAATTTCTGTTCTTAACTGAGGGCTGGTTTTTCTTCGCAAATTCAAGGAAGATATACTTTCATCCACACGGTCATCATCAGGGAACTTAGAATAGAGCAAACTTACCAGAATTCTGGATTACTCATGGTACCTGAATTCTGGATTACTCATGTCCAATATATTACTACTGCATTCATCAATCAAAGGTCTGAATTTTGGCTTTTTGAGTTATTGGATGTTGGCTGTCGAGTTCAAATCCCAAAGGATCACTTTGAGCTAGAATCAAAGTTTCGTAAATAATGTCTTCTTTTCATCTTTCTTTATTTCCCCCTATTGTTGGATGGCATATCTACTAACAGGCCAACTAGCCAAATTGTTTCATTTTTTTAATTGATTTGTTTATTTTGATTCTTTTCTCTTGCTCCATCTTTAACTCTCACTTGGGCACGTTTCAGAGATACTTCCTAAGATTTAATAAAATAAGTAAAAAAAATCTTACTATAATTAAGCAACAAGAGTTCTCAGCCGTCATTTTCAAGTCTAAGTTGTCTTCCTGAGGGAAAGTTCAAAGCATGTGTTCTCTCCATAATTTCTTAACCATGCCCCATGCGGCATCCGATCTACACCCTTTATTGGCCTGCTCAAAATCAGAAAAAGTAAATCATGAGATACACAGGTAAAATAATAAATCAACGAAAGGAATATGAGTTGTTATATAACATATTTGATTTTGTAAAAATTAACAGAATCAAAAAAAATTAATTTTATTATTTAATTTTTTAATAATTACTAATCAATTTTTCATGATTATTAATTAATTTTTTTAATTTCATGATAACCCCACAAAACACATCAATGAAATCATCGTTCAAGAAACACATTTGTGTGAATCACTGGCAAGTGTTAACACCGGCGCTAACTGATACCAGTTCGTGTCGAACTTCCCACAATTGCCACACTGACACACGTGCCTGTTATTAGAATTTTCCCTCCGTTACGGATGCACAATTAAAAGCTACGTGGCACGCGTGAGAAACAACATACACATCCCTGGTTTAACAGCCGTTAACGAAACCCTAACAGCCGTTAGAAACATGGCGATAACGTGGAACTCACGACAAACAATTTCAGACACAAAATTTCATATTCCCCCTCCAATCCGATAAAAAAAAAAAACTCTTTCAATTTACAATCACAATATAAAGGGACCAAAACGTAACTACTATTTTTTTGTATTTTTTCCTTGTTTCAATTTCTTTTCGTCATCATATATTGTTTGTTCTTGGTATAACTGACACTATACGGCATCTCAATTTTGGGTTTTTTGGAGTCGATGCCAGCAATTGAAGTGAGAAGCACAGTACAAGGACCTAGGGTTTCCTTGCACATGGCAGGGATATCCACGAGCTTCGCCCAAGTGTCCACGAACTCCGACGGAGTATTCCGCTTGCGGCGAAGAAGTCCGAGGAATGAATCGACCGTACGCCGCCGGTGAAGAATAGACGGCCGCCAATGGTGATTTTGGCGAGAGATCGACGCTTGAGGAAGGAGAGATTTTCTTGAGCGAATTCGGAGGAGAGAGGATGGCCCTAATCTTTGAGCCAGAAGCAGCTCCATCGTATACTTCGATGATGTTAGCTAGATCCTCATCGGATTTGGTGGAGATTAAGGTCTCTAAATCCCCATTAGGCAACTGACACCTCAACGTCACCGAGTATCCACAGAACTCTCCCAGCTTCACCATCAGCTCTGTAACAATTCCATACACACACATCAATTTCATTTTCTTTAAGCAAAATCAATCGAATCTTTTACCTAAATTCGATTAAATATTGAATGGAAATAGTAAAGATTTGCAACAAACCAGCAAAAGATGTAGAGCGTTCGACGGCGAGGACTCTTGTGAGTCCACCAGCGTAACGTAGCTTGCCGTCAGTGGGGCGAAGAAGGATCTTGCCTCCATAGCTGCAAAGAAACTTGATAGTCTCTTTGCTTTTCTTGGACTCGATATCTCTCCCCATGGTTCTTCGTGTTCTTGTTCTTCTTTGGCAGTGTAAAAGAAGCTTCTGGATCGGTTACTTTAGAAGAAGAGAGGATATCCAGAGAGGGGGGGGGGATTTTGAGTTGGCTTTGTTGCTTCAAACCAAGTTTGGGGGTTGCATATAGGGTTATTTATAGGAGGGGATGACGTAAGAGGGGGACCCACACGCAAAGGGAAGGAGTTATGGGAGGTTTTTAACTTTTTTATTAAAGACTTTTGTTGGAACAAACATAAAGGAACCGCTACATGACCATTCCGTTCTATAATATTCGGATATTCTTTTTCTTGTAAATTAAGCATTAGCACAAGGAAGGAGTGGGGCAGTGGCCAATGGGGTGGGTCTTAGTGGCCCTTAACGTGTTCCAAGGTGGGTATGACCCGATGAAAAAAAGTTTGTTTAACTCCAATGTTTTAAGTGTGACAAGGGTTCATCTCTTCTCACCGTTTTAATATAAAAAAAAATGTATTTTATGTTATTTAATAGTAAAATGAATTTATGTGCTGTGTTTTTTTTATAAGACAATTTTAGACAAAAACTTATCGATCCGATAAACTTCCTTCTAATCGTTACACACCAAAAATGCTTAGGTGAAGTAGGGCTACGTAAGTTAGGGAATTACATTAATTGTTAAAGGGTATTTTCGGTTATGCATGTTTTTAATTTAGTTGGGTCTAGACTAAGTTAATGGGTTGTCCCAGTAATGGGTCATGGGTTGTTATTTGTTAACGCACTAGTCTGTGCGAAGTGGGTCAGTTATTTCCTATTTCTTTGCAAGCCTGTAAACGCCTATAAAAGGTCAAAGTATTATGAATGAAATTCATTAGTTTGAATATCATCTTGTTGAGTACAACCTTGGAGTGACTGGCTACTCGAAATTGCCAGAATTTATCTGAATTAATTTCCTGGATCATAATAAGTTGGTATCAGAGCCACGTTCCTACAACATGGCTGAGGGAACACGACTATCACAGTTATCTGAAACAGTAAACAATTTACAAGGGGTAACCACTACCTTGAAGGAAGAGCAATCCAGGCATGGAATGCTAATAGAAGGCGTGCTGCAGCAACTCAATAATTTGGCACAAGCTATGATAGCTTGGTACAAATTACAACTAAACCCAGCTCAGGGGAAGGGACTTCTAACAATGTCAAAGTAAAAGCTAATCCTCTGTTTGATGGACACGGGGGAATTCAGGCTCGATCTCTTTGGTTGGATTTTCCTCGTTTCGATGGGGGAGATCCCAGTGAATGGATCTTGAAGGTGCAACAGTTCTTCAATTATTTTGAGACTCCGGAGGACTACAAGCTCGAAATTGCTTCTTTTCACATGGAAGGGAAGATGCTGACTTGGTACTATTGGCTGAAAAAATAAAGCCCAGGGAAAAAATGGGGTGACTTCTGATAAGTGCTTAAATAGTCATATTTAAGCCCCTTAATTCACACTTGTTAGGCTCTTTGTTTATATATTTTAGTAGATTCTACTTCACTTTTGTGTTTTTTGTGTTTATCATAGGGCTTTGACAAGAAGATGACATTTTGGAGTTTTAAGGAATAAAAAGTGAAGGTCTGCGATCCAGCAAGGTGCGCTCGAGCTCACCTCTCTTGTGATCGAGCGCACACATGCACTCGAGCGCAGACCCATACGATCGAGCGCACATACACCAGAGGCGATAGAGCCAGAATTGGAAATAAGTCTCCAGACCTTAAATTGAAAATTAGGATTTCGGGACACTCTTAGAGCCCTATATATAGTCTTGTAAAACACAGAAAACATACTTTTGATTTAAGCTTAGAGTTGTAAGCTTTGGAGAAGAATTGAAGACTCGTCTCCTCAGCATTCTTTGGGTTTTATTTTTCTGTATAGTCATAAGGTTTAGTTTACTTAACATGTGTAACTAACTTCCTAATAGGGCTCGATTGAAGCCCTAATTATGCTTTCCTATATATATAATCATTGATTGCCTTTGCAAATAACCATGTTATAATGTTTTAATTGATTAATGTCTGTTTTTATTTAAATTCCTCATATGTGTGTGTCTGATCAACGTATGCATGTGGTATGAATCAGTTAGTTAGATCAATTTGGATGACCGAGTTCTGGGTCAAAGAATAGTAACAAAAGAAATCCACGTCGGATTCTTGGGTTAATCAACATGGGAAACTGGGAGCGGACTAAGCCCTAGGTCTCATGTGGTTGTCGATTTCCACAGACCTTATGTTTTCTTGAGAAACAACTTAGTATCACCAAGCTGAATCCCTTAAGAGAGAAAAGAGTTACAGTATACACCATGCCTAACTCATTGCTTAGGAAAATCAATAGCCTAAGGAGTGGACCAAGCCCTTAGGTTGACAACCATTAGGTATTCATGATAGGGCTATAGCATTGGTACTTTACTTATTAGGAAAGTATGATTAGTGGTGGATATCAAAGTCCTATGTCTTTATTATTATTAATTCACACTCAACATTTATTTCTATCTTTTTATATTGAGAAACTAATTCTAAATCGAAATTCACCAATCCCTGTGGAGATGATCTCGCACTTGCACACTATGCTACTATTGACCTTGTGCACTTGCAAGTAAAACAAATTCGATTATTCGCCTATTAATTTATGTGGATAAACGCTCAACAACTTCTTGGAGGCTCTCCGCACCAAATTCGGGCCTTCAACATACGAGGATCCAATGGGTGCATTCACCAAATTGAGGCAGACAGGGAGCGTAGAGGATTACCAAACAGCTTTTGAGATCCTGTCCAACAAAATAAGTAGGGTAAGTGAAGAGTTTCGTATAAGTACTTTTCTAAGTGGTTTAAAATATGAATTGCAAATTATTGTTACCATGTTCAAACCAAATACTCTTGTTGCTGCTTTTGATTCAGCTCAGCTACAAGAAGAAGAAGTGACCAGAAAACAGTACCCTTACCGAAACACTCAAGCCAAAAATAGCCTTTCTACACCCTTAATCAAGCCCACTCCTCTCATATTACCTGGACAAAATCCCATACCCAGATTACCAGCCCCAAATCCAGTACTTAGACTTTCAACCCCCCAAAACCCGAGACCTAACCCACCATTCCAAAGAAGAAACCCATATCCTATAAAGCGTATAAGTCCCAACCAAATGCTGGAAAGAAGGGAAAAAGGTCTGTGCTATTTTTGTGATGAAAAGTACCACCAAGGACACAAATGCAACAGGCCCAAACTATACTTGCTGGACGGAACAGAATTTGGAAAAAAAAGAAGAATAATAATTAGAAGAAGAAAAGACCTTTAACCAACCTAATACAGAGACTATACCTACAGTTCAGCAAGCTGAACTATTGGGCATATCCTTGCATGCCATTGCAGGGGCACCTTCTCCCAAAACCATGAGGTTAGTTGGGAAAATTAGTACATGTTCAGTTATTGTTCTCATTGATACATGTATTACACAGTTTTATTGATGTCAATGTAGCAAGAAGGGCAAACCAATGGAGGAAGGCCATTTGGCAGTCCAAGTTGCTAATAGGGACACTCTTTCTTGCCTTGATTGCTGTAAGGTAGTTCTTTTAAAGATGCAAAGTTGTAACATTTTAGCCGATTTGTTCTTATTAACCCTAGGAGGGTGTGATGTTATGTTAAGGGTAGATTGGTTAAGAAGTTTGGGGAATATTCAGTGGAACTTTGCTGATTTAAGTATGAGTTTCTTTGTGGAATGGGAGAATTTATTTCTGCAGGGATTGAGGTTACCCAAGAAGGCCATAGAAGAAGAACATAGTTTGAGCAAGGCTGCCATTATAGAAGAAAGAGGAATATGACTGCAGTTTATGGAGATCAGTGACAGTCCACAAGAAACACCAGTAGAGCCTGCCATACAAGCTATTTTGAATGAATTCAAACCAATGTTTGCTGAACCCAATGGACTCCCACCCCTAGGAATCACGACCACCAGATCCAACTCCAAGAAGCAACTAAGCCAACGTATGTTAGGCCCTATCGATACCCCTATTATCAGAAAAAATAAATTGAGAAGCTGGTCAGGGAAATGTTAAAGGCTGGGATCATCCAACCAAGTCAAAGTCCATACTCTTCACCAGTCCTCTTGGTGAGGAAAGTATATGGGAGATCGCGCATGTGCATTGATTATCGAGCTCTCAACAAAGATACCATCAAAGATAAGTTTCTTATTCCTAATATAAATGAGTTATTGGATGAGCTTAATGGTGCTGAGTTGTTTTCTAAACTTGACTTGCGATCAGGCTACCATCAAATCAGGATGAAGCCTGAAGATGTGCCCAAAACTGTCTTTCGTACACATAAGGGGCATTATGAGTTTTTAGTGATGCCCTTTGGGCTCACCAATGTTCCATCAACCTTTCAAAGGTTGATGAATGGGATATTCAGGCCACATCTTAGGAAATTTGTGTTAGTTTTTTTTATTACATACTTGTGTACAGTAAATTTATGGAAGAACATGTAGGGCATCTAAAAGCCATCTTAGAAGTTTTGAGACAACATCAGCTGTATGCTAAGGCCTCAAAATGTGTTTTTGACTATTGGGAAGTGGAGTATTTAGGCCATATTATTTCCAAAGAGGGAGTCAAAGCAGATCCATTAAAGATTTCAGCCATAATGGAGTGGCCTGAACCTAAGAATCCTAGGGCTCTAAGGGGATTTTTGGGTTTAACAGGTTATTATAGGAAGTTTGTAAAGAGATATGGAAGTATTGCAGCCCTTCTAACTGCTTTACTCAAGAAAAATTCCTTTAAGTGGAGTGAGGAGAGTAGCCAAGCATTTGCAGCATTAAACAAAGCCATGGTGACCCCTCCTGTTCTTGGCTTACCAGATTTTTTCAAGATGTTCATGGTAGAATGTGATGCTTCTGGAAATGGTTTGGGAGCTGTTTTAATGCAGGAAGAGAGGCCTCTGGCTTATTTAAGCCAAGTATTAAAAGGTAAAAATTTGTTCTTATCCACTTATGAAAAAGAATTTGTGGCTCTTGTGTTGGCAGTTCAAAAATGGAGACATTATCTGTTGGGGCACAGATTTAAAGTAAGGACTGACCAACAAACTCTGAAGCATCTTTTGGAGCAAAAGGTTGGAACACCTTTTCAACAAAAGTGGATAACAAAGCTGTTAGGCTTTGATTTTAGTGTGGAATATCGCAGTGGCAAATGAAATAAGGCGGCAGATGCTCTCTCTAGGTTACCAGACTAGAGGAACAGTTCAAAATCAGAGGTGACCATGACTAATTATGGAGAAGCCAAGGCCATCAACATGGTTACCGTTAATTGGTGGAAAGGGCTCCATCAAGTATACCACCAGGATCCCCAGTTGCAGCAGTTACTCAACCACTACCATCAAGGTGATCTTGATCCCCTCAAGTACCAGCTTAGATGAAGGTTCTTGTTCTACAAAGGGAGGCTACACTTGGGAACTCTAAAGGAGCAGCAGGAGCAAGTCATGCAGTAATTCCATAGCAGCCCCATGGGAAGGTATACTGGTTCACAGAAAACTCATTTTAGGCTCAAGAGGGAATTCTTTTGGCATGGCATGAGAAATGACATCAGAAAATTCATTAGAGAATGTGAAGTATGCTAAAGAAACAAAATAGAAAACCTCAAGCCAGCAAGGGCTTTGTAGCTTTTGCCAATACCAAGTAAAGTATGGGTGGACATTAATATGGACTTCATAGAGGGGTTGCCTCTGTCCAAGGGATACAGTGTAATCATGGTGATAGTAGATAGGTTCAACAAATACAGTCATTTCATACCAATGGCACATCCATATACAGCAGCAACAGTAGCAAAGGCATTTATGGAAAACATGTTCAAATTACACGGCATACCATAGAGCATAGTCAGTGATCGAGATGCAATATTCACAAGCAACTTTTGGAAAGAAATCTTCCATTTAAGTGGAACCAAGCTGCTAATGAGTTCGGCTTATCACCCTCAAACAGACGGGCAGACAGAGGTAATGAACAAATGGTTAGAAGGGTATGTCAGGTGCTTTACCAGTGATAGACCCAAAGATTGGACCAGTTGGCTAGCTTTAGCCGAGTGGACATACAATACCTCAGAGCACTCCTCCACAAGGTTTACCCCCTTTAAGATAGTATATAGACAAGAGCCACCACAACTCCTCCCATATAAGCTTGGGACCACGGCAGTACAAGCAGTTGAAGATGAAATGAGAAGCCGAGATTTCATCCTTACCTTGGCGCGGGAAAACCTACAAGAAGCTCAAACAAGAATGAAGTTATACGCAAATAAAAAAAGAACAGAGAGGGAATATAGCATGGGTGGATTGGGTCTATTTGAGGTTAAGACCCTATAGACAGATGACGGTCGCAGTGAGGAAAAGCTTGAAGCTTTCTCCAAGGTATTTCGGGCCCTTCCAGATCATTCAAAAATTTGGGAAAGTTGTGTATAAGCTCGATCTACCCAAAGAATCCAAGATTTACCCAGTATTTCACATCTCCTGCCTCAAGAAGAAGCTTGGAACCCAAGTAAACCCTAACTTTAGACTGCCGACAATGATGGAAAACAACACAATGGCCCCCGAACCAGAGAAAATATTAGAAAAAAGGCTCAAGAAAAAAGGAAATTGTGCGGAAGTTGATTTCTTGGTTCAATGGAAGGTAGCTAACAAGGAGGATGCCACCTGGGTTGATGCAGAGGAGCTGCGCAAGACATATCTCGAACTCGTGGGTGAGTTCTTGTGAAGGGAAAGGTTATGTTACACACCCAAAATGCTTAAATAAAGTAGGACTACGTAAGCTAGGGTATTTTCTGTTATACATTTTTTTAATTAAGTTGGGTCTAGACTAAGTCAATGGGTTGTCCCAGTAATGGGTCATGGTTTGTTACGTGGGTTGTTATTTGTTAACGAACTAGTCCGTGCGAAGTGGGTCAGTTATTTCCTATTTCTTTGCAAGCCTATAAACGCCTATAAAAGGCCAGAGTATTATGAATGAAATTCATCAGTTTGAATCTCATCTTGTAGAGTGCAACCTTGGGATGACTAGCTACTCGAAATTGCCAAAATTTATCTGAATTAATTTCCTGGATCATAATAAGCTAACTATCTAATATGAAGAATTATTGCATATACCATGTGAAAATGGGATGCACGCACCAACTACATCACAATCATAAAAATAAATAGAGAGAATTAGATAAGAACTTCTTTTTATATCCCAATAAATATCTCAATCATATAATAGAGAGAGATACATTTATTTTCTCCTTCCCTATCTTTTTTAATGGATGAGATGCAATTGGTGCATGCATCTCCATTTGGATTGGGTGCGTACTCTATGGTATGGGAACATTTTAATAAGTTACTATCAATATAAAAATATTGAAACCCAAATTTGTTTCTTTTCACATAAATTATAGCATCAGTTATAAAATGGTCCATAGAAAGGAAGTTGCAGACTTGCAGTTTCCCTTTAGTATGCATATAATAAGGCGCAATTTCAATTTTTATTAATTTCAATTATTTTTTTATGTTTGATTTTCGTTTTTCTCTTTTGGAATTGACAACTCTTTATAATTATAGTCAATTTTAAAAAACACAAAAATAAAAAGGTTTTGCAATTTCGAAGTAATTGAAATTTACTTCGAAATTGAACTTGTGCCATAATTGAACAAAAATGTGCCTTATTTAAAATGTTATTTTAAAACCTGGCGTGATCTTGTGTATGATAAAAATTGTATACGTCAAAATAAATATTTCTATTACTAATCTCATATTAATTTTTAAAAAATAAAATAATTTCAATTAATTTTAGATATTATTATAATGAATATATTACTAAACAGAAATTAAGTTTTATATATATCCTTGTTGAGGGTAGAAACTCACCACGACGTCCCTATTAAGACCAGGTGCCTCCTAAACTTACTAGGTAGGGTCACGATGCTTGAGGTCTCGGGAAGGCTCCTCGCCTCGGATAACCAGGATGCCTCCAAGGGAATGGCAGATAGAACAACACAACGCTATGGGGCATAACGCCCTAGCCCTTCCAAGGCATCTAGGTAGAAAAGGAAAACCAAAGTACAAGGAATGCATGGCCTTGGGCTTGCACATGCTACCTTGCCGTAAATCTTGTCTCCTATTATTTTTCGTTATATTTCGAGTTTGTAACTCGGTGGCACCCGATAAAAAAACGATTTTTTTTCTTCTTACCTAAGTAAACAAGCACAAACTAGACACGCGGAAAGACACGTTGCCTGAAAAACATGTGGAGGGCTGTCAAATAGCATTAGTGTGGCATAATAAGGGTTCAATTACCTAGGGGGTGTTATATGGCTAACATCATCAACTGGCTTTATATTGTGGTCACAATACATTTAGTTGTGTCCTCTCTTCTCATAAACTGACGATGCAAGACGGAAGAGGATGATCGAATGGTTGGCTAATGCTCATGGCTGTAGTCTCTACGTGTTGTTGGTTCATTAAAATAACATATACTGATCGAGAGATTGGATCAGTTACTATCTGAGATTCTAAATATCCATGTTGTTTTGTCCGGCTAAAATGAAAAGAGTCCAAAATATAATACTTCCAAAACAACTTAAAGAGCAGATAAGGCAGTGGCCCTCCTCCATCTTGGATGCTTATGCCTTAATTTCCCTTTCCTTTCCTTTCCTTTTCTGTTTGTAGATTTCAACACTGTCTATAATTGGATTGAAAAATCTATGTAACATCTAGTAATTTCTTGCCAAATACTATATTCCGCTCACTGCTGCTGAGGGTAGGTTGGAAAAAACAAAAGGTCATTTCAAAGTTTAATCATAGGTTTGGTTCTCGACACTCTCTTTTAGTTAGCGTGTGAAGTGTACGATTAAACACGCTGCTTGCAAATTAAATCTTGAAATGATATTTTGATATTAGAAAAGAACCATTGGTTTATTGAAGAAATAACAATTTGTCGGTAATAAAACCCAATCATATTAGAACAAGAGATTGTCATAAATATAACAATGATAAAAAATAAAGAATGATTATCGATAATATAGAAAGTCACCCTAAGTACATAACAATAGTGAAGAAAAATGTCTAATCCATTGATGAGAGTCTATAATCCAAAATCTTATTCCATATATAAAAGTAGGAATCTTTATAAAATTCTAATTTATTTTTGAATTTTCAATTTTGTCTCTCGTAAAATTTTAAATTTTGCCCATATGTTCTTGATTCTTCTTTTTTTTTTTCTTTTTTTCTTTTTTACCGTAAGAGACTTCTTTCCTTTTCAATTAAAATTTAGTCACTTTCTTGTTGCAGAAATGGTTAATGTTTTATCTGTATACATTCAAGTCCTAATTGTTGAGACTCTAATTTAGACGGGAAAAACAAAAGCTAAAACATAATTTGGAACTAGTACTAGTTGATGATTTCTGATACTAGTAGTTGCAAATTAAGAGTGGTACCAAAAACTTGGTTTCGTAGTAATTATTATAGAATCGAAAAAATCCATTAATAGCAAAAAAAAATTAAATGGTTATTATTTTGAAAAAATTAAATTACTAAAATTGTTATTCAATTTATTTATAATTATTTAAAAAAAATTTAATTCAGTGATAATTCTCATGAAACCGAGTTCATGACATCCAAATTAATGTTTCAAAACATAAGTTGGGTCTAACTATCATTTAATTAGATATGTTTGGATGGGCCTAAGACGGCCTTAAGTTTATATTTGATACTTTTTAGGTCTTGGGTCGGCATTCTTCATGACAGCCCAATTCAATTACTTGCTTCGATTTGGACCTATAATTGCTGGTTCAACTTCAACGTCACCGTATTATTCTTAAAATCCCAAAAAGACAAAATAATACTTGAAAAGAGTGGAGATGCGGGGGATCGAACCCCGTGCCTCTCGCATGCAAAGCGAGCGCTCTACCATTTGAGCTACATCCCCGTTGAGAAGCATCTTACCATTAAAATTATAAATCTTAGAAGTAACTGTATTTGACAACCTTTTCCTTTTTAGGTTTTTAAAAAGGACTTTAGAATTAGCTTTACATTTACCAAAAATATATAATTATCGTGAGATATAAGAGCCTGGTGATAAAATTCAGAGCATTTAAAAGTACTAAAATTTTATGGAGAAATTTTTATCTAAATTGGATTAAAAAAATACAATGAATCAAAAGTATTTCTTACAAATGGATAAAAAGAATATTTCTGAAATTTACTTTTGACCTATATATCTTTTTAAACATGATCTAAACAATAATTTCTCCATTCCATAAGAGAAAGGGAAAGAAATAGGGAGGGAGAATTATAGGTAAATAACTACACCAACCGATTAAAAATGGCAAAATCTATCGATCTTGACTTTTTCCAAAAGTTTGTCGCGCTGGTGTGCCCATCTCTAAGGTGAACAATTTCGGTGTAATTTTGTTAAAGAAATTTTGAAAAACAATGATTTTCAAAAATATATCCACTTTGTTGATGTGGTAGGAGTGCATTTTAATTTCAAAAAATTACTATTTTAATCACAATTCTTAACCGTGTTTTAATTTTTGGATGGTTTGAACATACATCTCACAATGAATTTGACTCGAATAAAAACAAGTTCAAATGGAAAGAATCATAAATCTAGCTCCAAATCATTTAGATTTGTTCAAACATTATCCTATCGTTTTTTATATATAAAAATTGCAAGTATCTCATTGACTAAGAGCCCATTTGACTTACCTTTAAAATTCTCCCATGAAGCTTAAAAGTGAATTTGAAACAACTTTAAATAGAAGCACCTTAAAGTTAAAAATTATTTGTTTGATAAAAAATATGTTAAAAATATTATCAAACTAATTGAAATGTTTATTAAATAAATTATAAAATTACTTTTAAGAGTTAAAATTACTTTAAAAGAATATATAAATACTATTTAACCATTAGTAGTGGTTGAATTGGTTGGTTTTGTTGGGTGCAAAACTGACACTGAAACTGCACTATACATAATTAACAAAGCTGTTGCACTCGAGAAGTTAGTCATTAATCCGAGTGCTATACGTAGATATTTAGAATTGGAAAAGAAAGCAACGTGGACATTTGGGTCAAGTTTAGATGGGCTGCCCGCTTCTGTAAACCATACTGAAATGGTAGGCCCGTTTTGTGCAAATGGTCCTTTGCTATTTCGGCTGCAAACGAGTAGCCTCTTCTGTTCTGTTGGAGGAGTTCGTTAGCTCTGTTTGAGATAGCAAGCTCCAACACAACATCTAAATCCACGAATTTTTGCCCTAAAAGAGATTGACCCAAAACCCTAATTTCCCTATCGCCCCTCTATATAAATATCCCACTTCGATCCTTCAATTCAGTCTCGCTCTAATTTGTCTCTTAGGTCCCAGGAGAGAAACCACCTCCAAAAGCAAAACTAAAAATGGCTGAGGGTCTTGTCCTCAAGGGCACATTGCACGCCCACACCGACATGGTGACTGCCATAGCCACCCCTATAGACAACTCGGACATCATCGTGTCCTCGTCGCGCGACAAGTCAATCATCCTCTGGGACCTCAAAAAGGATGACAAGAACTACGGTGTGCCCCGCCGTAGGCTAACAGGCCACTCCCACTTTGTTCAGGACGTGGTCCTCTCATCGGACGGTCAGTTCGCCCTCTCTGGCTCATGGGACGGTGAGCTCCGTCTCTGGGACCTGGCTCTCGGAACCTCCGCCCGCCGCTTCGTGGGACACACCAAGGACGTGATCTCTGTTGCCTTCTCGATCGACAACCGTCAGATCGTGTCGGCCTCCCGCGACAAAACGATCAAGTTGTGGAACACTTTAGGGGAATGTAAGTACACTATTCAGGAAGGTCAGGAAAGCCATAACGATTGGGTGAGCTGCGTGAGATTCAGTCCTAATACCTTGCAGCCTACGATTGTCTCGGCGTCATGGGATCGGACCGTGAAGGTTTGGAATCTGTCGAACTGCAAGCTGAGGTGCACTCTTAGTGGGCACAGTGGGTACGTGAACACGGTGGCTGTGTCACCTGACGGTTCGCTATGTGCGAGTGGTGGGAAGGATGGCGTGATTCTGTTGTGGGATTTGGCGGAAGGGAAGAGGCTTTACTCGCTGGATGCCGGTTCCATTATTCATGCTCTGTGCTTCAGTCCCAACAGGTACTGGTTGTGCGCTGCCACGGAGCAGAGCATCAAGATCTGGGATCTCGAGAGCAAGAGCATTGTCGAGGACTTGAAGGTTGATCTCAAGGCTGAAGCTGAGAAGGCTGACGGCAGCACCGCTACAGCCGCCACTAAGAAGAAGGTATATATTCTGGTATCTTTGTTTCCTTCTTGTTTGATTGCGGGGCTTTTCGTTTTCCATTGGTATGCTCTATTTATTTTGGTACTTGGTTATTTATTTGAGATCTTGTTGACGCTCTATGTCTCTTAGGTTTTGTTTATTATTTGTGCTATTCTTGTGTATTTGATATCAATTATGTTAGAAGCATAATCTTTTAGCTTTCATGTTTGTTAATTACGTTATAGTGAACTATTGAATATGTTATCTTATTCAGTCTTTAATGTTTATTGGGTGTCTGTGGTATGTTGAGTCTCTTGTGGCCTTTCTAATCAGTTGCTACATATGAGTTGTTGCTAGGGCAATTGATCAGGTTTTAGTTAAAGAATATTATTGTTGCTGGGTTTAGTTCAGTACCGCGTTACTCGTAGTTGTGTAATAGCAGGAATGAAAATGTCATATATTTTTAATAGCCATGCATTATTTCTTCCTTCTCTAGTTTTGAGTGTATTTTGTGCAAGAAAATTTGATGTATTTTTTTACTTATTTTGATCATCATTTTAATGTCAATTGTTTTCTTAATGTTGTTTTAAAATTGTATGAAGTACCTGATATTGTTCTTTCACATTGAGCAATGTCAATAAGTATCTTCCAGATTTCAAGGCCCAATGTCTTATAATTTTATGTTTATCTGGCTGGTGAATTGATTTGTGTCAGAATTATGTCCTGTATAATTTTTTTTTTTTATAACTATGGAATTTGTGATTCTGAAGCCTATGATTTTACCATTGGTTTGTGGGTTCAATTGTTTACGTGTATGATTTATAGTGATAGTGTTTTATTTGTGTGTGTTAACTTTGTTTGCCCTCCGGATCTTTTATGGATATTCTTACCAATTGCCATTTTCATGCACATCCATGTATGCTAGCTGTTATATTTTTGCTATACTGAGTCTTCAGGTGTTTCTGCATCTGTCTGGTATCTGATGGTTGAATTGAACTTAATTTGGAATTAGGTTTACTGGATTCCTACTGAATCTGTTTGGTACGTCACTCTGTTCATTGTTGACTGTGTTTTGATCGGAGTGGATTGATGTGTGTGTGTGTGTTGGGGGGGGGGGGGTGGGTGGGGGGGTTATAAATATTGTTTGGGAGTATTCTCAGTGAAGAAGAGGAAGGGGATAAATGATGACTTTTAATTTCAATTTTAAATCCATTTCCCTTCCTTTTCAACCTTCTCTCTTGCTTTTCACCAATCTCTCATGCAAGGGGGATTTATTAGAACATCCAAACAATGGTAGAGGGTGAATACCCTTCCTTCCCCTCCCCTTCCCTCCCAATCCTTCTCTTCTCCTCCCCTACACATCTTCTCCCCTCATTAACTTCCAAACCATACGGAATGTTAGATTTGGAACATAGATAACTATACTCAGGGTCTTAGGTATTGTAAAGATTTTCTTATCAAAAAAAGGTATTGTAAAGATTTTATGTTGTCCAATTAAAGGATGATCAAATTTCTGTTGGTCTGATTATTAATCTAATTTTGCAGGTGATATACTGCACAAGTTTAAGCTGGAGTGCTGATGGAAGCACATTGTTCAGTGGTTATACAGATGGCGTAATCAGAGTTTGGGGGATTGGGCGTTACTAGGAAGATTTGAGTAATTGCCATATGCACTTCTTTTTTTTTTTTTTGGATATGACAACTAGATAATTTTCTCTGTAGTTGTTCAAACTTATTTAAGATTTGAGTGATTGCCATATGCACTTCTATATTTTTTTGGATATGACAACTAGATAATTTTCTCTGTAGTTGTTCAAACTTATTTAAGATTTTTTCAAAATGTCCCAAGGATATTTGGTTTTGTTACTTTTATGTTTGGATGTTATATGGCTTTTGTCTTTTGAGGTCTTTGCTATTTTGGTTTCGGTTATTGATATTAGATTATTAAATCGGCTTTCCTAATTATTGGTCTGAGTTCACAAATTAATTGGAAGTTGCCCTGCTTTATTAATTCATTTTTTTAATTATGTTACTATACTACTGAGGATTTGATGCTTACTCCTTAACAATTTATGTTTTCCCTTTTTGGTTCTTTCGTGTTGAAATGAGGATAAGATCATAGAAACCATTTGAACTATTCGTGACAGCTTCATTAGTACACTAGAGACTGTCCATTTTTATTATGTTAGTCATGTTCTAGATTTATATTATTTCTATCTATCCTCTGTTTGTTCTCATCTTTGTAGGGTTCTAATGCTTTTTTCTTTGCACCTTAATTTGAATGATACATCTATAACCTGCAGATGGTTCTTGTCACGTTGCCTCACACTTTAGGAAAGTTATACTTGTTTCCTTGGTATTTAAAAATTATACTCTTTGATATTTAAAATATGGCTTCAATGCATGTTGATTTAATGATTTTCAAACATCATCAAATCATATTTTTTATATAATATCACATTGTTTATGTAACTTCTCAAAAAAAAAGTATCACCTTGTTTATGTAGATCTCTCATTTGAGAGTTGTGCCTTAATTACTTGGAATTCATTTTCAATTTCGAGGAATATTTTGTATTTTGCTTTGTCATAGATTACCAATAGAAACTAGCAAATATTTTTTGGGTAAGTTTTTTTTCATGGTCAATTAGTCAATGTTAAACAATTTTTTAACTCTCAATTGTTTATCAATTTTTGACTTTTAACAATTGAAAAGTCAAAGGATGTACTTGTATAGTAATCGGAAAATCGAGCACTAGATAGATTATTGTACTGGTTAGAGTCAGGACATATGGTCACCCAAGTCCTGCTCCGTTACTCCACGCGGACCGCCAAACCTCTTGTCCTCTTGGCTCTTTCCGCTTTCCCCTCATTTTGTGCAAAATTGCAGTTCTCCCCCTTAAACGCATGTCGTTTTGCTATTTTCTATCTCATTATTCGGCATCCCTTATCATATTCAACTGGTACCAAGACTCTCTGCGACTCTAGGTCTCCCATCTCCAGATCCTAACTACCACACTCCTCTCAGAGACTTCAATTCCCTCTTAACTCACTTTTATGCTTTCGTATCCATCTAAAACCCTAACACTCTTGCCCAAAAATCTTCCAAAAATTCCCTCACATTTGCCTCAACTTCTGTTTCCACAGATCCCCAAATAAAACCCATATCCTTAAATTGGTTTAAACCCACCTCAGAAACCTGCCCCAATTCCCAGAAATACCAAGAACCTACCAATTAGTATAACAAATCTACCTCTACCAAAACCCCTTTTGCCTCAATTGTAGTTTCCATTGAGCCCCAAACCACACCCAAATTCTCAGAATGGCTCAAACCCACTGCAAGAAACAGCCCCAGAGTCCAATCCCTTATGAAGAATTTATCAGTCGTCGAGCGAGTGCTTAGTGGTGCAGGTGGTGGTGGTATTGCTGGTGCATTCATTTATGTATGCCTGGATCCACTTGATACCATCAAAACGAAGCTGCAAATGAAGAGTGCATCTTAGGTTTATAGCAGCACATTTGATGCCTTAGCGAAAACCTTTCAAACGAAGGGGATTCTGGGGTTTTACAGCGGAGTATCTGCCGTGATTGTCGGGTCTACAAGTTGATCACGCAGCGAATGCAAGCTGGTGCTAAGGGGAGTTTGTGGGAAGTTTTGTTGAAGATGCTGGAGAAAGATGGTGTTCTGGGTCTTTATGCTTGTTGAGGAACTTGCCTGCTGGAGTGTTGAGTTATTCCTCGTTTGAGTACTTAATAGCTGCGGTTTTGAGGAGAACTAATGAGGCTCACTTAGAGCCAATTCAGAGCATGTGTTGCGGGGCATTGACCGGGGCAATATCCGCATCAATTACGACGCCGCTTGATGTGGTGAAAACGAGGTTGATGGCTAAGGTTCACGTTGAGTCGATTAATAAGGTTGCAGCCGCAATGCATAGTGGGGTTGCGGCCACCGTGAAACAGTTTTTGAGGGAGGAAGGGTAGATTGGATTTACTAGGGGAATGGGGCCAAGAGTTGTTCATAGTGCTTGTTTTTCAGCGTTAGGGTATTTTGCGTTTGAGACGCTAGGCTTACAATTTTGCTTCGGTATTTGAACAGGAAGGTAATTTGTGAAATGAATGTTGTTTCTGCTTGATTTGGGTCTCAAATGGAGTGCATTATATTGTTGGTGATATCTCTAATTCCTCTATGATTTGTGTTTTTGTTTACTCTACAAAAGTGAGTCATTAGTCATAACTAATTCTTGTTAACGCATTTGTGTACATTTGTCTGCTTATCCTTAATTTTTTTA
This sequence comes from Bretschneidera sinensis, assembly GCA_023935145.1. NCBI lineage: Eukaryota > Viridiplantae > Streptophyta > Magnoliopsida > Brassicales > Akaniaceae > Bretschneidera > Bretschneidera sinensis. The sequence continues at coordinate 156,566,050 of CM043697.1, forward strand.
CGAATTCCAAGTTGATTCCTGGTGTACACTCAGTTTGATCAATGCATCAACATTTGAAGTTCCCTATGTTGCACAAGCATGATTGTGTAATTCTTTTCACTATGCTGGCCTCTATTTATCTCAAGTAGTTCATATACATAAAATGCTTTGTCATTTCGAGTAGGATGAAGGTTTAAATTAATCTGTTAACAGTTTTGAAAGCTTGTTATTATCAAGTGCTTGATCTATCATAACCCATCCATTAATTGATTCTGTTGAGTTCATCTTTTTTAGCTGGTTATTTTCTTCAATTTTGATGTGGTCACTATCTTAGGAGTTCTTTTAGTCTAACTTGAATGGAGGTTGTCTTAAGGAAGACACTATTTGCAAATGATCTAGTAGTAGGTTTGAGATTTGTAGTTTCTCTTCCTTTTCCTACCACCACCCTTCCCCTTAAAATTATGCTATAGGATTGTTAAATAAATGTCAACCAGAGATGTCTTAGGTGTGATTGATAAATTCATCTAGATTATTTTTTGTTCTTTTTCTTTTAGTTGGAAACTGAAATTGAAAGCAGATGAGAAGTCTTAATTAGGCAAAAAATTTAAAGAAAGAATGACATGATTCTGGTTTTGGATCCCCTTATGAATATTGGTGAATTGAACTTACAAATTTATGTATCAGGTTCTGAAACATTCACATCCATGCTACTGAGGCAACGGGTGTGTAATACCTAAATTTTGCGGACTGATCTTATTGTTGCATTTTCTTACCAATATTCATCGGTTCTCATGCCTTTGAAGACTTTTCCTTTGTTGATTTACAGCATTAGGAATATCAAATATGTCGTCTCATATTTCAGGATGATGCTTGTGGTTGCTCGCCTTGTTTCATACCAGTCGGTTTCGGACTGAAACATGAGCGTATTCTTTGTCAATTTTATGTTCCTTCACATGAATGGCAAAGTGTGTTTGCTGAAAGAACTGCGGAGAATTGTTTGGCTTGTTCGGATGTAAACCCGAGCTTTTAGACAAAGCCAGTCAGCATGAAATCAAAGAGGAAGAGAGAAAGAGAGCTGACGGGGGTTGAAATTAAAGAGGGAGAGAGAAGAAGTTTCATGGAGTGTAAAGATTTGAGGAAATAGTAATGGCGTCGCGTTGGTGCCTTGGTAGAAGAGGAAAAAATCTAAGAAATAACTTTGCGTTTTTCTTTACCAAAACGGCAGTGTTTGAGGAGCAGCATACTGTATTGGCAACTATGGAGCAAAGCTACACGTTTAGAATCGCATTTACTTTTAGTGAAGTGTCATTTGCGTGGGTCCCAGTCTTTAATCCTCTCTCTCCTCTGAGTTTTCAATTTCCATTTATTTAAATCATTTGATAAACATCACCTTAATAGGATAAATATGTAGATAATCACCGATTAGATCTACCATTTCGATTGATAAGCTCCAAAAAGAAGAGCCATAAACCCCACAAGAAAAAGACTAAAAACCCCAACGTGATAATTATGAAAAAGAAGAAAGTGAGGGTACAGATAACATTTTCCATCGTATACCCCCGCTGTAGGTAGTAGGTACTGAACTTTTAAAAAGACTAAATTATATGTTACTTGTGGCATTTTTAGATGGTTTTGTTTAAGTTTAAAAATTAATTTTATATTGAATATTTTTTAAAAAATTGGTTCAAACTTAATAAAATATTATTAAATAATAATTAAAGTGATATTTTGTTCACGAATAATAATCTCAATGTAGAGATGACAATTAAAATTTTTACTTTTAACTGTTCATGAAATTTATGAGTGTTATGATTCTTGGGGTTTTTGATGATTTAAGAAAGGATGTTGTGCACTTATATGTCATAAGGTAGCTCTAGTTTAGAAACAGTTTTTTGTCTCACTAAATTAAGGTTCCATTATATAAATGGCAGAAGAAATGACAAATTTTTAGAGCAAATATTAGGATATTGGAGAAAATTAATTTAGCATCATAGATGAAAACAAATAGTACTTTTGCTTGTCTTGAGTTTTTTATGAATTGCACGGATTTAAGATTTTCAAATTCAATGCATAAGCAATTATGATAAGTTCAAATCCCTTACACAAAGTGCAACGTGCTATTGAATTCAAAATGAAGTATTTGGTGATTTGATTAGATGCATGAATTATGGTCGGGTGAAACCAGTTGTGCCATATGGTGACTAGAAGACTTGTACTATTAACAATCTGCAAGAACAAGAGTCGTTCTCGTAAATTTCGAAAGCGGTAGAGTCGAACTCTTCCATTTTCAAGAGACTATAAACATAAATACTTTTTTTCAAGAAAACCATTTCTAAAATTGAAAATTCCCTCAAATTTTCATCACCTCATAATATATTTAAATCATCATCCGATTAATCAAATCAAGATCTCCCACGCTCAAAAGAAAAACTGTGAAGATTATCATTTCAACTCATTTATAATAAGACAAAAAGATTATGAAAGTGTATGGATTTTGGGGGGTCTTTTTTTTTTTTGAACAGATTGTTAAATGGTTTTGATTTTGTTCTATACAAAGTTCCACAACAAACCCTAGAAATCTAGAGAGAAATCTAGAGAATAAAGATGGCCAAGGGCAACCTCACGTGTATCTCCACTTATAAAAGGACAAATTAGGAAGTAAAGATTGGGTAATTATGTTATGGTTCTCATGAGAAATGAATTTCAAAATTCAAATTACTTTTGCAAGTCAGTGTCTCATCTTGACACGTGAACTCACCATCACAATTTGACCCTTATTTCGTCCATCTCCATGTTAATTGCCACGCCACTCTGATGAGGCTATGAACTGGTTGTCAGACGTATGGAAAGATGTTTCCATCACAATCATTCATGTATTACATCTATTTTAATTATTATTATATTATTAAAATATTAAGGTATGATGTATTATTGTGAATACAATTATAGATGATTAAGTCTCACAGAAAGAGAATTATGAAGATAATATTATTGAAATGCTGAAGTGTGATGTATTATTGTGAATATCATTATAGATGATTGAGTCTCATAAAAATAGACAACTGTGATGATAAGATTATTAAAATGTTGAGATGTGGAATATTATTTTGAATTCAATTATAGATGACTGAGTCTCACAGAAATATACAGTTATAAAGATAATATTATTGAAATGCTGAGATGTGATGTATTACTGTGAATATCATTATAGATGATTGAGTCTCATAAAAAGAGACAGCTATAATGATAAGATTATTAAAATGCTGAGATGTAGAATATTATTGTAAATTTAATTATAGATGGTTGAGTCTTATAGAAAGAGACAGTTATGGTGATAAGAACCATCTAAATGATGAACTTTATGATATGAACCTCATTACAAGGTAATTATGAGAAAATTGATGGTCTTAAGGTGGACCAATGATTGAAAAAGAATATATTGATAGAGAATGAATCATACGACATGTGTAATGATAGTAGAAAGTTGTTGTCAGGTTATGTGAAAAATAAAGATTAAATATTAAATGACTATTTATGGAATTTGGAATACTTTTAGTAAATTTAGTTCACTGAGCTTGTGAAGCTCACTCCTCATTGTAGCAGGCTTGACAAATAATTTGGTGAGTTGAGGTTCAGAATAAATCATTTTTGTAAGCCACATGCGTGTCATCATCCTCAGACTAATGAGAAAATAAGAGAAAAATTTATTTGTAAATATTCATGCATTTTGCGTTGTAGTTAATGTTTAAATATCAGATCGAGGTAACTTTCCTATTGAGGGTTGAGGATTTATGTAAAAAAATTCTATTGGTGTTATTTATTTTATTATTGCATATAAGTGTCGTGCTTTGATTTTAAAAATATGATGACACCGTCTCGGGGGTGGTCAACCTGAGATGGATAGTTACAATCACTGTTATTTCTCATTTAGATAATTATGAGCTCCTACGTATGAGTCACTTGAAAAGACTAAAAACATAGTTATTTAAATTTGTTTCCACCATTGTGAGGTCTGCATAGCTGTATATGAGTGTGCACTGTGGACGCTACTAAGAAGTAAGGATCTTAACTGCAGACATCCTATTGCATATCCAAGAAGGATGCTCTGATACTACGAATTTTTCTGCAATATGTATATCCTCAATTCTTGATTTTCGAGTTCTAATATGACACATTCAAGTATATACGTAGCTTAGAAAACAAAACTATATAGCCAAAATGAAACATACAATCCATGAAGGCATGAATAACTACAACAAAATAATAACAAAAAATTAAATAAAGAGCTGAAATTAATACCGAATAATTGTGCATGTAAACTTCAACTGAATAAAACCCATTGCTCAGTGTCAAAGAGAACAAACATTCGGGAGCAAAAATGGCAATAAAGAAAAAGAGATTGATTCAAAATTCGATTCAATACATAATTGAAGCAAGATTATGAAGTGAAAATGAGAGGAATTAGTAGATAGAAGTGTTAACTGATAGAGTCTTCAAGTTCTATTTAAATTATAAAAACATTTTTTCAAAGTTTAAGATAAAATTAAATATTGATTATTTTGAGTTTATTGTTATCTTTCATAAATGAGATAAACTAAAATATGTGTTCATATCAACGTACATGTCATTGTTTATGTGATGCGTTGAAACTGTTCTACTTATATATATATATATATATATATATATATATATATATATATAGAGATTTGAAATATTTATTAAATAGTTCTCAACATACATTCAACATTATTTTTATGATCTTAAGTATCATCTGTCATTATTCTGAATTGAGTTCATTCGTGTAAATAAATTGAAGTTTTTTAAATTTTTTATCTCTTGAATTTCAATTTCAACATCTAATTAATTTATTTTCCTTTCTGGCTCAATTTTGTTCACTAACAAATTAAATTAACATCTCTTCTTTTTCTTTATTGTTTGTTTGATGTTAAATGTTATTTTTATTTGTGGCCTTAGCCCGTGGCATATTTTACACTGAATGGCAAGATTGCGGTGTGGGTCAGTGCTTATGTCCCTTTTGATTATGGCAGTAGAACCAAGGTTATAATATAATTGATGCTGTAATATAATCAAAACGGTAATGAATAAAAGTTATAATCTGATTATACTGATTAGAATATAAAAAATATTTTTAAATTAAAATTGAAATCAATTATAATATATGATTAATATATTTATATCACTGGAATAAAATTATATTGACAAAAATATGTTTCAGAATAAAAATATATATAAAATTATTCATATTAATTTATTTATATTAAACATATTATTTCATATTTATTTACTTATTACTTATTAATAAATTATAATTGTATCATATAATTATCTTATATTTATATTTTATATATTAGATTATTTTTATTAATATATTATATTTTTACTATAATAATATTATTTTATTTTATGATTTTTTGTATAACGTTATTAATATTTAATTACGCTTTCAAATATTTATTGAATTTTTTGATATTTTTTAGTTTTTAATAATATATTAGGATTTATTAATTATTTTTTATTAATATATTATATTGTTTATTATATTAATATTTAATTATATTATGAATTAAGATGAAACATAAATTAATATTATATTTTGATCATAATAAAAAATAATATTTAATTTTAATTTTAATTTTTAAATAAATTTAATTTATGAAAACTTATATTTTAAAATAAACGGTGAATTTACCAAACATTAAATAACTATCTCAGGCCGGATCAAATTCCATCATATCAAGTGGTAGAAGTTGCAGCCAAAGAAGGAAAGAGGAACGAAACCTAGGAATCTCTCACCCGTCTTAGCGTCAAAGAAGCATACTACTCTATCACAGTTTAGCCTTGCGATGAATCCCTGCGATCGCAGATATGCCGACCCCGACTCTTACCGTCACCGTCGTAGGTAATCCAATCGATCCCACTATTCCCGATCTACGATCTTTTGACTTCGATTTGACCTTTTTTATTTTATTTTAATTATGTCATATAATGGGTTTTATTGATATTTTCGTTATATCGTAACAGCGACCTAATGGGTCTAGCGGCTACGGTAGCTCCACCGCCGGCTTTCGCAGGAAGAGGACCTACAGCAGGTGGGATGGTGCCCGGTGCCGGCAATTTCGAAGCGTACCCGAAGTTCCAGCCACCTGTTGGTGGGTTCAGCATCGGCCATGATGGCGGAAGGGTGGCCAATGGTCATCATGTTGGCGACAGAAGAGGCGGTGGAAATGGCCGAGGCTTCGATTTGGGGTCTAGAGGCAGCGGAGGGAGCCGTGGAGGTGGTCGAGCCGGTGCTAGGGGGTTTGGTGGTGGGAGAGGAGGTAGGCATGGTGGGTCGACGAGAGGGGAGTTGGATAACGTTGCTCTTCCGAGGCAGGATTTCGGGAACTTGGTCCCTTTTGAGAAGAACTTCTACATCGAGAGTCCTTCGCTTCGGGCAATAACAGAGCACGAAGTTATGGTGTACCGTGCAAGGCGGGATATTACAGTTGAAGGGCATGATGTTCCTAAGCCGATTCGAATGTTTCATGAGGCGAATATTCCGGGTACTTTTGCTTTTCTTTATTGCCTCAAATGACTGCCATCAGGTACTTCAGTGATTGCTTGCGTTGTGTATTTAAGCTTATTAATGTGATTTGCTGTGCGTTAGATTACTGTCTTGAGGTGATCTCTAAAATGGGGTTTGTTGAGCCAACGCCAATTCAGGCTCAAGGATGGCCAATGGCTCTGAAGGGTAGAGATTTGATTGGTATTGCTGAGACTGGTTCTGGTAAGACTTTGGCTTATCTGCTGCCAGCTCTGGTACATGTTAGTGCACAGCCTCAACTGGGTTAGTACTGGTTGCTCTTTCTGTTGTAGTTTTTGTCATATTGCACTGCCTAGGATTTGCTTATTTTAATTTTTTTTTCCCCTGGAAATATTTAGTACAAGGTGACGGTCCCATTGTATTAGTATTAGCACCAACAAGAGAGTTGGCCGTTCAAATTCAACAAGAAGCGGTGAAGTTTGGATCACAAACTAATATTAGAATTACTTGTATCTATGGTGGGGCTCCTAAAGGACCTCAAATTCGTGATCTTAAAAGAGGTGCTTTTAGTTTTCTTTTGAGAAGTTCTCTGGCCTTTCTGTAGATATTTTCAGATCCAGATTGTTGAAGCAACTTAATGATTCATGGGTTGCCTTATTCTAGGTGTTGAAATTGTCATTGCTACACCAGGTCGTTTAATTGATATGTTGGAAGCTCAACAAACAAACTTGAGAAGAGTGACTTACCTTGTGTTGGATGAGGCTGATCGGATGCTGGACATGGGATTTGAGCCTCAAATAAGGAAAATCGTGTCTCAGGTACATTTATTTCCTGTAACTTCCTCTTTTAAGTATATGCTTTCTAGTGGTAACCAAAAGTTTTTTTTTCTTGAAGTTTGCCCCATAAATTTTTCCCTTCTCTATGCCTTTAAGATATCCATTTGAATAAGTTGGATTTATTTTATCGTAGAGTTTTAATCTTTGCTCTTTCCCAGTGTTGGTATAGTATCTTTTTTATTCAAAAAACAAGTGTTGGTATGTTATCTGTTGATCCTGTGTTTGCACTGCTATGTCTGGTTTCTTTGATGAGCCTATTGTTACAAAACTTTGAATATTTAATTGTGATGATGTCCATCTTGATATTTCCTTTCTCTTGCATCTTCTTTTTCTAAAGGTTGCCATGTATTTAGATCATGTCATAAGGTGGTTCTTGTTTTCTTCACACTACTATATCTATTCAACTACTATTGCTGTATTGAAGTCCTGTCAAAAACGAGTTTTTAGGGCTTAAAGTGGGAAGTACTTCTTTTACAGATTCGACCAGACAGACAAACATTGTACTGGAGTGCCACATGGCCAAGGGAGGTCGAATCTCTAGCGAGGCAATTTTTACGTAATCCATATAAGGTTTGTGTTGAAATTATTCCCAAATTGACATGATCATTTTTTTTGTCATACTGGAAATGCTCTTGAATTATTGATGTGTTTACTGAGTGCTCTTTAAATTGTTGTGATCTTTTAGGTAGTCATTGGATCACCAGATCTAAAAGCAAACCTATCTATAAACCAAGTTGTTGAAGTTGTAACAGATAATGAAAAGTACAACAGGTTTGTCTTAATAACTGGTGACCAAGGAAAGGCTGATGTTTTCTGGGTGCTGATTTTGATGCCTTAGTATGTATTGCCCATGCAGGCTGATCAAACTGCTCAAAGAATTTACGGATGGGAGTCGAATTCTCATATTCATGGGGACAAAAAAAGGGTGTGATCAAGTTACAAGGCAGCTGAGAATGGATGGATGGCCAGCGTTGTCCATTCATGGTGATAAAAACCAGGCTGAAAGAGATTGGGTCTTGGCTGAATTTAAGAGTGGCAGGAGCCCTATAATGACTGCCACTGATGTTGCTGCAAGGGGTCTTGGTAGGATCACTGTGTGTTAGGAGTCTTAGTCTTTTGATTTTGGTCTTGAAATATTGAAGATAAGCGAGTCGCCTGGCTGCTGTCCAGTTTCCTGAGAAAATAATTTGTGGTTTGGGTTTGATTTGTGAAGGAAGGTGCCGTTGCGCATAATGACTCTGAATGCAACTTTCTGTTTTTTCATTTACCTAAGCGTGATTTTTTACTTCCAAGGGATTTATAAGTTTGATTGAGAGGCATGTTGGTCTCACATTCATTAGAATTCCCATGAAACTAAACTGCTTGGGTACTACCTTTTCCTTACAGCTCATGTTACATGGACACAGGGAGCAAAGTTCACTGGTAGTAGAGACAGTGGTCTAAGTTAAATTGGGGGTTATGCCATTATATGACACAGGCCACTATGTTCTATTCTGTTTATGTGTGGGATACAGTTAAAAAGGTGGCTTCGAGACTGTATTTTCTGCTTGAATTGACTGAAAGGGCATAGCTCCTATTATCAGATGTCTAAGTAACATGGTTGAAGTTATTGTCGCCCATCCACGGTTATGGAGCTGGTTTGTTGTGGCAGCTTGGTCGACTCACGTGCTTATATGTTGATTGGATGTGAAAGTGCTGGTGGTGATGCTGCTCCTTATCCCTGGAAGATTAAGGTGGGCACATTTATATGATGAATGTGTTATCTTAAATTTGATAGTTCTGGGTCTAGGATGCAGGGATAAGGGGTTGTTTGCAGTGTTCTAGGGCTGTTAATGGGCTGAGTCATGCTGAGTTGATGAACTACTCAAAAGTTGCTCCCTATATGCAACTTTGAGCCGGAGATTGAGTAGCTTGATTTTTCTAGAGTAAAATCTGAGTGAAGCCAAGTAGCTAGTTTCTCAAGATTGGCATTTTCCTATTAATGTTCTTAATGTATCTTCATACTGGCTCGATCTTTAGCTTAGCTCAAGTAGCTTGTTTGTCTTACAGCCCTATAGTCCATACAGTTTTATCTGAACATAAAACAGTAGATGATGACCCTTTTTTTGAAGAGTTCCTAACTTTCCTTTATTGGTTGTAGATGTGAAGGACATAAAGTGTGTGATCAACTATAATTTTCCATCCAGCCTTGAGGATTATATCCACAGGATTGGTCGAACTGGTCGTGCAGGAGCTAAGGGAAGTGCTTTTACTTTCTTTACACATGCAAATGCCAAGTTTGCTAGGGAACTTATAAAGATTCTGCAACAAGCAGGGCAGATTGTGCCTCCATCATTGTCTGCCTTTGTGCGGTCAGTTGGTTCTAGTTTTGGAGGTAATATTTTGTTTTGTTTTGTTAATTGATTGTTGAAAGAATCAAATGTATGACGTGCTCTGAGATAGTGGACATTCTTTGTTTTTTGCTTTTCCATATCAGGTTCTGGAGGACATTTCCGCTCAAGAGGACGTGGAGGCTTTGGCAACCGGGCTTTAATCTCAGGATCTAATGTTGTTCCCCTTGGTGGAAGAAGACCATGATAGCCTTGTCTGGAATCCACAGCTGCCACGGGCCTTTTAGTGTAACACAGAAAAACACTTGGTGGTGATCACAGTCTGTGTATTGTTTTCTCATATGGTACTTAGAGTTTGGTAAATTATAGAAGGAATTCATGTGTTAGTGATTGATTTGCTTGCGAGTGAAAATTAGTATGGCGCGTATTTGATCTTTGTGCCCTTTGATAATAAAATAAGCACTACAATAGATTCTTTGATTGTTGTAATTATTATTTTTATTAAAAACATAATAATAAACAATATAATCTAACAAAATACAAACAGTATAGTCATTTGAAAGAAATATATTTATTTAGCCATCCGATTTTGACACCAAGAGGGAAGGTTCAATTGAAATTATTGGATTCGAGTTGACCCCGTGTTGAACTACTGGTGGTTAGTAAAAAAAAAAAGAAACCCAGCTTAAAAGAGTGATTAGTGCTACTACATGATAATTAGTGATTAGTTTTTGTTTAAATCATTTCCTCATGTTTTATGTAAAATGTGAGATTGACAAATTTTTCATTGAATAAGTTTAAATTATTTTTCTTCTTAATTAACAAGTGGGCAAGATTTATCACCTTAATCCAACCTGAAAGGAAAGCTGTTGACTTTCAGGAGCACTAATGACGCCTTTTAAGTCTAAAATTAAAAAAAAAAAAAAAAACCATTTATTTGGCCTTTCTTTATTTATTTTTTTCGTTAAAAACAATAAATATTTAATTTAATCAAAATTACAGGGTTATTCCTATAGAAAAAAAACTTAAGGGTTATTTCTGTCAATAACTATTACCGTTATTGACACTAAGAGGGGTGGTTCAATTGAAATTACCCCAAACTACTAAATTAGTCCCGTTAAATGTACTGCAGGACCTGCACACTGTCTCAAGGGCAAGTTGGTAAAATCATAGATCAAACCCTACATATATATTTCCTACAGAACCCCTAATCGCATCGCTTGGCAGCAGCCACTGTGCAGATAGAGAGAAAGAGGAATCGAAAATGACAACCCGATTCAAGAAGAACCGGAAGAAGCGTGGGCACGTGAGCGCAGGGCACGGTCGCATAGGTAAGCACAGGAAGCATCCGGGAGGTCGCGGAAATGCTGGAGGCATGCACCATCACCGGATCCTCTTCGACAAGTACCATCCCGGATACTTCGGCAAGGTCGGTATGAGGTACTTCCACAAGCTCCGCAACAAGTTCTACTGCCCCATCGTCAACGTCGACAAGCTCTGGTCCATGGTCCCCAAGGATGTCAAAGACAAGGCTTCCAAAGACAATGTCCCCGTCATTGATGTCTCCCAGTTCGGTTACTTTAAGGTTTTGGGGAAAGGGGTCTTGCCGGAGAACCAACCCGTTGTCGTCAAGGCCAAGCTGATTTCCAAGATTGCCGAGAAGAAGATTAAAGAGAATGGTGGGGCTGTTGTCCTCACTGCTTAAGGTGGTTTTTTTGTCTCTTTATTTTATTTGATTGAATTGGAGAGATTTTAGCCTTCATTGGAGGTTCTCTTATTTAATTTGATATTTTTTAGTGCTTTTGCTTTTGTTGTTATGAGTACTTTTTGAATTTATATAATATGAACTTGATTCAAAACTAATATGAACTTGATTCAAGATATTTGGATTACTTGTCGAGTAATCGAAGTAATTTTTTGTGCAAAGTGGTATGGCTTTGTTTATTGTGGTTTTTGCATACCAATGATAAACGTAGTTTCAGTTTTGGTGCTTCTTGATTGGATTGGGGAAGGAAGCTAGTGGGTTCATTATACTAGCTGCTCAGATTAATGGTTGCGGTAGGATCTGTGGTTTTGTTGACTAGTACATTTGGAATTTCATACCTTTTAAGGATATGTTTGGATAAATTCTGTGCATTGTTATGTTTGGAAGACAATTTATTACGGAATTCATTTACTCAATTCACTATGGAATTCTCTTAAGTTGTGTTTGGTAGTATGGAATTGGAATTGATATGGAATTATACTTTCTTTCAACATAAAAATGGTTGAAAAAGGTTCTATCTCAATTCCAATTCCAATTCCAAGCTCAATTCCATACGACCAAACGTAGCGTTAGCTTATTGCAAATTCTATCAAAATTGATAGAAGTTGTAAATGAATTCTACTAAATGAAGAGCTAAAAATTATGCTAGACGAAACTTCTCTCTCCTTTCCCTATATGATAGAATATATCTTAAATGAACAATGTTTGTTTCGTCACCTTTGTATATATGGGGGATATCCAAATAGTTTTCTGAGAAGTGTTGTTTAATTTGGAGTTAAATATTGCTTCATTGGTACAAAAATAATACTAGAGAACATAGTGCTGCGGCATGTCACAAGACAATAGTAATACATATATAATGAACATTAATTTTAGAGTTAAAAACATGAGTAAAGAACAGCCTTTATAATTAACTGATATACGAGCTTCAAAGGGGAAATTAAGTATACAACTGCTTTAAGTCCAAAACCAATCTAACAACAAAAAATCAACAGGTAGCTTGTATAATGAGGGCATGAATCACGACGACATGTGTTGTAATAGTATTTACTATTTAGAAGGCTATGAGTATTTTAAGGGAAAAGAAATATTAAACTAAATTCTCCTTTTATTCCAAACACTCTAAACATGAGAATTCAATTGAATTCTATAATTTAATATAAAAAAGTCAAAGTCATGAAAACTTCAAAAATTCATTTGAAAATGAAATGAATGTCATTTTCATTTGGTTCCAAACAAAGTGTAAGTATTTTAATGTTAATTAAGACATCTTGAAATGTTATGCATTTAAAATATAGGCGTTTAAGTAGGTAGGTTATACTTATTTCGTAGTTGTAAATTCTGATTGCTCCTTCAATGGAACTGAGGCTATATCTATAAGATTGTCATTATTACGTAAAGAAGATTGCTATGCAGTTGGGGTAAATGGAAATGTTAATTATTTCTTTAGTCCATTCATTTTGTTGGAAGAATGTTGCTGTTTTTAACAGGTGTAGCAGCAGCTTAGCAGAATTATGGTGTGGGCTGGTAATGTTAGAGGTATCTGGGAGGTCAAGATTGCAAAAGTTATAATGTTCTGTAATTCTTGGGTTTTGGTTGTGGTCTCCCGTGTCCTTTAGCTGATAATTTACTGGACTGCACTGTAGTTTATTCATTCCTAGATTCTCATGCTTAATCACACTCCACCTTTATATACCTGAGATCAGACCAAGATGTGTTTGTTTTGCTTCATTGATACAATATGGCGTTAAACTGCATTTGTATGCTCACAGTTATTGAGTTAGAAAGCTGAAACCCAAACTGATATAAGATTCCACTGCACTTAACATCCATAGATTCATCTATATTTTGGTGGTTTTCCACCAAGGTTCTACCAGATTGAATTTGTAGATATCTAATCCTGATTAAAGTTTGAATGTCTTGTATGCGTTGAAACTAGCTTTATATGATTTTTTTTTATCACGGTTACAGATTTTTTTTTATTTTACAAGTATTGGGATATCGTTATAGGTGGAAAAGATGTATCATTGTATCTGTAAAACAAACATCAGAAAGGTTTTCTCATTTCTGTTATTTGAGCCAATTGTGCTCTTCTGTTGCTGAAATCAATTGCCTTTGTAGTGTGTTAATGCTGTACATGCACTTACGTTATAGAAAATTTGCTGTGAGTGCACTTGTAGCGTACATGAATGGAGATGAAATGAAGGGAAATTATGGCAACTTACTGTATTTTAGGATGTTGATTTTTTAACGGCATTACGTCTGTGGAGAGAAAGATGCTACTACTATGATGTAAGTGGACAACTAATTGATGTGTAAGTGGACAACTAATTGATCATGACATCAATTAGCTCGGGCTCTGATATGTGTTTTTTGACTGGGTGTATTTTTCTTGTCAAGTAAAACCGAAGAGCATTTATAGTTCAGGAAAATTTTATGTTTTAAGATTCATTAAATAAAAATTAAACATTAATTAATAAATAATTAAATTAAATTTTTGATAAATTAAAAATTAGGCCAACCTCGCTGAGTCTACAGGGATCCTGAAGTGGAGAAACAGAAATAGGCTATGTGGGCTCGGATACTTTAGCTTGGTAGGCCCTTTTTGCTTTGACAGTTTTCACTATAATGGATATGATTAGGGGTGACAATGGGTCGCGCCAGCCCACACCGCTGAGTCTACATTGATCCTGAAGTGGGGAAAAAGAAATAGGTTATGTGGGCTTAGATACTTTAGCTTGGTGGGCCCTTTTTGTTCGGGCAGTTTTCACTATGATGGATTTGAGCACGGTCCGAAAAAAAATTGACACGGTCTGGCATAGCTCACATTTGAGCTTAGCTTTTGAGGCTCACAACAAGAAAAAAAAATATGACATGAGGTCCAGCACGACCTGGCACGAGGCACGACCATAACATCTAATAAATTCAAATTTACAAACAATTTTATGCCACTAGAATAATGAGTCAAAAAGAATTAGATGATGATAAATTTGATATATTATGATGGCAGAAAAAAATGAAAATTATTACTCTATTCTTGACATAATGGCACTTGATTTACTAATTCATAAATTAAGCAAGTTCACATAAAATCAAACATTAATATAAATTAAATCAAACTTATACAAATATTTAAACATAAAAAATGTCATTTGTAAATTTTTAATTTAAATATTGAAGTTACAATTGTTTGATTTTAACATAATAGCATTTGATTTAATGAACTAAAACACTAAGATGAAATCATATAATATTCTTCTTTTTAATCCACATAATGAAACTTAGCTGCATAGCTTGGTTAGGCAGCTCATCATTCAATTTCTAAAATCGTTTGTCTAGGAATTGGATAAGTTTATTTATTTTTATTTAAATGTCAAAAAAGTTATAAAAATTAATTTTTTTAATTATTGATAATATTTGTCTTTCTAATTTTAAAAATTTCTAAATTGATTTTTTTATATATTTCACCCATTTGTAAGTTATTTCATCTTCTTTCTTTATTTTATATGTTGTTTTTGTAAGTTATTTATTTAGAAGATTTTCAAGTTATTTGTTTATAGTTTTGTTTTTGTTCAATTTCTAAATTATTTGTAATATTTAACTTCATCAATAAAATGATTGTTTTTCTATACAATTATAAGCATTCAATTCAATATTTATATTTTTAAATTATTTTTAACAAAAAAAAATAGTATATACCTATTAGGTCCATGAGCCGACACGACTCAGTAGTTATGCAGGCATTGGGCCGTGCCAAACTGAGGTTTTTAAAAATACCGTACGAACAAAAAAAGAGATACAGCACGAAAACAGAATAAACTATTTTAAGTATAACAAAAAAATTAAAAGCATTGTATTAAACTATTTAAATTTTAATGTCTTTCGAAATCTCAAATTTCAAGAGTCCAAATATTCTATATTAATCCAAATTACTAGCAAGTAATACCGATTAAATAATTAAATTCGGATTCACGGTTTACGAGTTAGGTTAGAATTGCAAAAAATTCAACCCGAACCCAACTTAAATTTAATTCAGATCAGAAATTTTCAACCATAACTCAACTCAATCCTAAAAATTTACAACCCTAGTTTGCCCAAAACTCTAGTTGAGTTCAGGTTGGATCAGGTTAGCTTGCCCAAATTGCACACCGACTAGTCAATTTATGTCAATCTTGTTCTCATATATATATATATATATATATATAGATTGGCCATTAAAATTTAGTCAAATTAATACATATCTAAACATTTTATAAGATATTTCAGAGGAGTTTATGAAATGCTTTTTTTAAACAGAAATTTGATTAAACGCTTTTAAAAAAGTTTAATAAAATAATTTATGCTTATAAAAGAATTAAATTTGTGATAAAAAAGTTAATTATTTTTATTATTTTACTAAATATTAAAAACAATTTATAATTTCATTAAACCGTTTCTATCTGTATGCTAAACAGGTGCACTAAAGACAATTTACTAAATATTCAATTTAAATTAAATTGAGAAATATCTAAACTAAGGTTTAGTACTCTCAAGTAACAAATCTGTTGAATTACAGGGAAATCACTCTGTCTCATTCAAGAATTGTTTTTTCCCATTGCTTTCTTACTCTTCATCATTTTCTGTACGTAGTCTCCTTCGTGGTTCTTTTTCTTCTAATTCTTTTTTCCCCTCTCCCTTTGACACGTTTTGGTGTTTAATTATCATGTTCTCTTTCCCAGTCAAAGCAGGGCAATATAATATTATGTGCCACTATATATAATATAAATTTAACTTGATATGCAAAGGGGATTTGAAAGAGAACTTTCATGATAAAAATTTCTTTCATCAACCATCATTTCCCTGTCTTTAGACCACTTTCCTCCAAAGTTTATGCGAGTACAGCAAACTTTGCTATTATTATAGTGGTAGGGTCCTCCATGAAAATTAATGGTTTTCATATATATTTCATATTGGTTATCAATTCGTGGACAGCATGCAGAATTGCAGATCCAACAACTATGAAGGCAGGTCCCATCCTCCATTTGGAATATATATCCATTTCATTTTTTGTCGTTGTTCTACCATCTGTCTTGAAAAGTCTATTTGGTTTTATTTATTACATAGAACAAACGTCAAGTCCGGTTGTATGATGGATGTGATCCATTTATGCGTCCTTGTTTGATCGGTAGAAACGATCAACTCTACTGCAACCAAAATTGAGAAATAAAGTAAACAGTAGACTATTTTTATTTATAGATTTAAATTTTTAAAATCAATCACACTATTTTAGAATTAATTTGCCCGCGAGACCACATTGCCTTTCCTTCCCACCGTAACACCATTGTCTCACCATCGCTGCCCAGCTCCTGCATCTCCCTTTTGTTCTGCCGGACTCCGCCCCAGAAGGACAGAACCACCGTTACGATAAGCTAAATGTAAGGATAATATTACCAATCATAAAAATTTGCTTTGACCCTAATATTTTCTATTCTGACAATATCGCAAACCTAATACTTACCCACTTATATTATTTTAGTTACTGACCCTTATATTATTTTTAATTTTAATGCTTTGTGGAGGTTAGTTGGAGGAGATGAGTCAGCTTTGAGTAAAGGTAAGCATCACTATCAAGTGGATGTCTATCAAGTTCCACCACGACAGCATGACCTTGCGTGTACGACATTACGAGGAACAAAGATCGTTAGAAAGACATCATTATATATTTATATATGTTAAGTAAATTAGTAATACAATAGTTAATAAAATCGAATTTGAAATTTTGCTTTATTTTTTATTCGAAAATATACAAATGAGTTATTCGATCTATATAAAAAAAATAAAAAATAAAAGTAACTTTTATATATATATTTAAATTCAAAACTTTTGAAGTTAAACCTTTGAATTATATCAGTGTTTAATTATGCATATTAAATTTGTGTTCGTGTGTTCTTCGACGTGTGAAGTACTCACGTCTTTAATATTTTTCAACGATATAGATTCAAGTGTTTTTGAAAGTATATTTTTTTGATTAAATTGCTTGATTCTTTCTTAACTAAATAACACTTGATTATAATTCCTCTATATGTTGGTTCAATCTTACTTCATTTCGATTTGGTGTTAACCTACTGTTAATAGGACAATTC
This sequence comes from Bretschneidera sinensis, assembly GCA_023935145.1. Taxonomy (NCBI): domain Eukaryota; kingdom Viridiplantae; phylum Streptophyta; class Magnoliopsida; order Brassicales; family Akaniaceae; genus Bretschneidera; species Bretschneidera sinensis. The sequence continues at coordinate 156,583,626 of CM043697.1, forward strand.
AATGGTCTAGTATTAGATGATGAATAGTAAATGAAAGTAATTTTAGGATGTTTCTTTAATTCAAATGTTTCGTTATATTGTCACTAATTAAAAATTTAAAAATTTTTAACGTCAATTTTATAATTTAACGATTTAAATATTAGACGTCTATAGTTTAAAATCCGTTGATGCAATTATCTTAGTAATTAACAAAGAGTGTTGTAGTAATCTCTAATTACCTTTCAATTTACGTTATGATGTTTAAATGTTGTCCTCACATGAGCTTCTAAATTACTTTTTTCTACATGGGATCAAATTTTTTAAAGGTTAACAATATTATCAAATCATGATTTGTTAATACCAAAAAATACAGCTTGAAATGATAAAGTTATCCCAAATGGAAGACTAAATGAAAAATAGCAGGGTAAATAACGCTTTCATTGAGTTCTACACTTATTTATAATCATATATCTTCACCGATTCTTTTGATATGTATCCATTAGTTTCAAATCAAACATTTTCACCGATTCTTTTGATATGTATATAATAAATAGATCCAAAACGTGAGTTACTGTTAAGAGATGATCTAATATTATTACATGAGGCAACTTGATCATAATGATAACCAAATTACCCTAAAACTCGAAAACGTTCAGATTACCTTAAAACTCAGAAACGTTCAAATTACCTCTAGATTATTATAATTTCATTTTGATTTGGATAAAAACAAAAGTCTAGTTCTTACCATACTGGAAGAGAAAGATACTAAGAAAATGAAATGAAAAATATAACTGTTGAAGGGTCCTAATTGAGATAATATAGTTGTTGCCTAGCTGAATCAACGACATTGATGAGAAATTTAAAACTAATGTCCAATTTCATTTCAAACATAAATGATGGCTTTATTTGCTCTCTCGTATTCATACAAGAGTTATAAAAAGTTGAGGAGTAACTTTGATGGATTTTGATTGTGCTGAATCACCAAAGAAGTGAATTAGGAAAGATTGATCGACAAAATATGAACTGGAAATTGAATTTTAATATACCTCATAACCATACATTTTTGTTACCACGAGATACATTGGCAGCTGCAGATCATTTGAATGGAATGAAATTTAGAATGGATACACTTGACGATATTAATCATTTGAAAAATAAATATATTCGTTTTGTAACGGATCTCTTGCAAGACCAATTTGAATTGGCTCTAGTTCATTTAGAAAGTGTAGTTAAGGGAACTACATGTAGCGACCCATCCCGAGTTGGCCACTCCCGAAACGGTGTCGTCACATTTTAAAATTCTAATATGACAAATATATTCAACAATATAAAAACGTACATCAACTGTATATATATATATATATATATATATATATATATATATATATATATATATATATATATATATTTTTATACATCAATTATCGACCCTCAACAGAGGAGTTACGCTATTAAAATTTCAACTGAAATAATATATACAACATACACTGTATGAATATTTACAAATATATATTTACAGATAATGACTCAGTCTGAATATCAGTTCACCAATCTATCTGTTCTGCCTGCTACCTGAAATTATTTAACAATTAGGAGTGAGCTTCACAAGCTCAGTGAATTAAATTTACTAAAAGTATTTAATTAGTATAATTTTAGTCACATCTTATAATTCAATTGTTCAAATAATCTTCTCATATTCATTTATTTATATCTTATATAATTAGATAATAGCATTCTATTATCACTACTCATATCATAATCCTCATCATTTATCAATCTCTTCTTCAGTTAATCTTCAAATATATCAATCTTTCTTCTCATATATTTAATCATCTCGAGACTATCAATTCAACCTTATAATTACCTCGTTATGAGGTTCATAGCATATTATCAATCACTTAGATAATTTTTATCATATCATACTTTCATATTTTTTTCTCATCATATCTGTCTCTCTGTGAAACTCATTCATCTATCAATAAATTCACAATCAAGAATAACACTTTAGTATCTTAGGCAATAATAATCAATATTTAAAACAAATGCAATACATGAATTTAAATTATCAGATCATTTCGTATTATCATTTGGGAACGTCTTTCCACATGTCGACATGTTTTAGCTTAGACCAGCTGCCTTCCCGATCCTTTTATTTCCAGCATATACCAGCTGTCATGGTTCTTTTATTTTCATTTAGACTGGGTGTCTTCTCAGTTCTTTTATTTCCAGCATATACCGGCTGTCACGGTTCTTTTATTTTCATTTAGACCGGCTGCCTTCCCGCTTCTTTTGTTTTATGCATATGAACAATAATATGAAATATGCATATGAGCAATAAATAAAACAAGCATACATTTTAGTCATTCAGCTATTTCTCAAAATTATTATTTTTATCATATTCATTAAATTATCTCCTCATATATCATATCAAATTATCAATCATAGCTTGTCAACAATTTCATCAATCATTTCATTATATATTTCATCAACTCATTATTTCATTAATTTTACTTCTCGTGTAATAAATTTTTAACATATCAATTATTCCTATAATATTAATCAACCAACATTCATATATCATCAAATAATAGTTCAATAATTAATTCAAATATCATCACTTTATACTTCATATTTATCTCGATTACTAAAAGTAAATCTAACTCACTACATAGTACTCAAAACTACCCGTGGATCATTTCTTTGCATTTTCTACTCCCTTCAACAATTTCATCCGAATGCTGATCGTCAACACCTGATATAATATTTATATTAAAATTTTTAATTTATTTTTCAATTCTTCCATAATTTATACTCTTTAAATTTCCACCTCAAAATCCGGTTAATTTTATGTATACATAATTTCAAAAATAAAATTCACATTATTATCTTTTGTTTTTTTTTTCTTAAAGCTTCTCTCAAATCTCTTAAAAATTCTCCTGTAAATTCCAATATTTTTGTAAGTTCTTAGGTGTTTAAAGAAAAATAAAAATTTAAATTGAAGAAAAAAAAAACCAATTAAGATTTGATAAAAATAATAAAACAAAAATAAAAAATTGCATTTTGTATTATTATCTGCCCTGCCACCACAGTTTTCGTGCATTGGTGTGTAACATGCAAGCATGTTACTTTGACAACACTTGGAGTCCAGATCCAGGTGTTGTCCAAGTTGTTTTTTCTATCTTTCTTTTGTATCCACATATGACTACTCTGTTTTTTTTTTCTTTCTTTGTATCAGTTACACGTTTTTTTTATTCAAAAAAAATATTTTATTTAATAGTAATTTTATATATATATATATATATATTATTTTAATTCTATATAATATCTATCAAATTACTTATTTAGTAAAAAATTGAATGTTACAGGATAAGCGAAGCAAATAGGTATAAATTGATAACAATTAGATTAATGATGAGCTAAGGTTTTTAACGGTTTAATTCTCACTTAATGCTATCTAAAACTGGCATAACTGTAGCTCTTGAGGCATGAGTTACTCTCTTTGAGCTAAGGTTTGAAAATGGAAAAATAAATGCAAATTATGGAGTCATGCTTAAGGCGCTCTGTGTGTATATACATATGAAGTAGTATTTAACTTATGGGATTATAATTTATTAATGTCAGAGTAATATTATTTAAAATAATAAATTTTATTTTATTTGATTTTTTTTCTCTTTCATTCTGAATAATTTTATTATATTTAAGTAATATTAGTATGACATTAAAAAGTCATGTTTTAACAATATTATTTTTTTAATTTTATTAAACGGTGGATTACATAATCATAGTCGGATGATTTTTTAATTTTATAAACTGAACAAAAGATATAAAACCAAACGAAGACAGAATTTATCGTAAATCTTTTACAATATAAAAGTGATTGCCCTATCGATATCTTGTTAATTCCACAAAATTTATCCATAGTTTTCACAATTTTAGCATCTTTCAAGACTTTTAGGTTCGGCTGTAACTTAGGACCAGTAGACCACGCTTGCTTTTCATACTTTCCAATTATTGTAACACGAAAGTCCTTATAGAAAAATATGCACATTTCTCATGGCCTTATCATGCTAATATCACAAAATAGATTGGCCCTTAATACGTGTCCATTAGCACAAGCACACCTTCCTATCACCCTTACCACTTTCTTTGCACACGCACTTATCGTACAATTTCCCCCTTGATAAGCCCCTCTAATTTTATAAAGTAGAACCCCCTCCTCTCCCTCCGATCTATCTTTCCTCACCAATTTTCAGTCTTTATCCCTTCTAAAATTAAAAATTTAATTGAAAGACTGCAGTAGCTATGCACGTGGTATCTCTCCCTTCCCTTTATATAGAACCTTCCCTTTCCTCCCTTTCACCCCCTCTAAAGTTCTCTCTCTCCATATCTCTTCAAAATCCAAAATCAAAACCCCCCTCTTTCTCTTTCTTTCTTGTCTCGATTGATCGACATTAGTTCATTTCTCTGGTAAAAAATAAAGACAAACGCATTTCTTATTGCAAATCTCTTTCTCTCCGTTGTTATTTATTCTGTCTCTCTTAATCCTTTGTTTCCTCCTTGAAGCTACTTTGTGAATCTTTTTTTTTTCTTCTAAAAAGAGAGAGAAAGAGAGTGGTGGTATTAATAGAGCGAGTGTCCGTGAGAGAGAAAGTGAAAGAAGAGGATTTGCTGTATGTCAGTAGATTGTGTTGAGACTTATTGCGGTGGATTTGGAGAGCTCGCTAACCCTCTGCAATGGCCTCAGCTCCGGAAAAAGCGACGCCTTGTTGCCTTCACCAGACCCCCACGGACTCCGTTCCCGTGGTCGCCGCCTCAGCCAATGCGGTGTCGGATTGGACCGTGGGGGCCGCCGATCGCCGTGACGATCAGCGTGCCAACAAGGCAGCTACCATCGCGTTCCTGAATCGGCCCGTCGATTCGCTTCCCGAACCTTCCACTAATCCTTCCACCAAAGGTACACATCTCTCTCTAATATATATATATATATATATATATATATACACTTGTATGAGTATATTGTGTGTGTATATATAATGTATATTTATGTATGTTGTAAACGTTGACATCTGTCAAATGATCTTGATGTTAGATATTTGTTGCGATTTATCCTTTTGTTTTTATTTACTTTTCCTTTTTCTTTTTCTCTGAATTTTATGTGAGGTACTCGATGTAGTTTTTGTTTTTTTAGAGATGCATGGCATTCATATTTATGGACTATGATTATGTATTGTTTGTTGCTGATGTATGTGATAGAAGGAACACAGAGAGCTATGGATGGTTGATATAGAACCATTATAATATGATCTGGATGTAGATTAATTAAAAATAATGTATTGTTTTAATTAGCTTCGTTTGACTTTCTCGATTTCTTTTCCTTTTGTTTGTCGATCGTTTTCTTTAGCTTCCTAGTTTATATTGGTGACTAGACAAAAAGAAAAAAAAGTTTTACACACATTTCTGCTAAATTTATTTGCTACTGATACATTATTTTCAATCTGTTCTCGGGGTGTTAAGACGTGTGCGCTGTCTGGACTTCCTATACATTTTATTGTAGAATTGCAGATTGATTGGTTAATTTTCACTCACTTGATCTTATGGTCATGTTTGTTGCATTGCTTGTGCAGTGGTCCCAGTCATGCTGAGGGCCCAGACCAGCCACCCTTTGGACCCTTTATCTGCCGCTGAAATCTCAGTAGCAGTGGCCACTGTCAGGTCTGCTGGAGCCACTCCTGAGGTTGTTGATTACACTATGATACTTGAGTTCTTTTCTCCCCTTCATTTTTTTTTTGAATATGCATTCACACAGTAATTTGTGATTGGTTTAGGATCTCTTAGCATTGTGAGCTAATAAATATTCCCCATTTCAGGTTAGAGATAGCATGCGCTTTGTTGAACTGGTTCTGTTGGAACCAGACAAAAATGTTGTTGCATTGGCAGATGCATATTTCTTCCCTCCTTTCCAACCATCATTACTTCCCAGAACCAAAGGTGGACCTGTAATTCCTAGCAAGCTCCCTCCAAGGCGAGCAAGACTTGTTGTTTACAACAAGAAGTCAAACGAGACAAGCATATGGATTGTTGAGTTAACAGAAGTACATGCAGTCACTCGAGGAGGACATCACAGGGGGAAACTAGTCTCATCACAAGTTGTTCCAGATGTTCAGCCTCCCATGGTATGTTCTAGGCATTTGATCTTTGATTTAACTAATCTGTGTTCACTTAGGGCTTTAGGTTTTGTATCAGATTTGAAATTCTTGATTAACTGGATTCAGATGGAGTTAAATGTTGCTTAAGAATTATATGCAAACAGTAGCGAAAGCATTATTGTAAATATTTTTGTCCTATAGGCATAATTGATTTCAGTCAACCTGATCCATGTATTGCTAGTATTCGACCTAAATGGTCATAGCCAATTTAGGAATTAAAATTTTCTATGACATGATTCTAGACATGTAAGGAACACCCATACCCCTGAATAACAGTTTATATGTTGAATGCTATCCATCAAACCTTGCACACTTAAACATGATAATGTAATCTCTATCCAAAACCACATCAGGACCCAAGGATCTAAATATTTATGTTTGAAATGATAATGCAGCATGTCTTCATTTTGAAACAGTGTTCCTTGCACACTTAACCATGATAATGTAATCTCTATCCAAAACTGCATCAGGACCCAAGGATCTAAATATTTATGTTTGAAATGATAATGCAGCATGTCTTCATTTTGAAACAGTATTCTTTTGCTTCTACACATGATTTTTCTGCTACTTCATGTCCTTATGGGAGTAGTGGTGAAATTTGGTTCTAAAGTGGCGAATCAAGTGCTAAAGTTTAGGTTAGGTTGAGCATAGTGGCACTTCTTTTATGCTCACCCTCATAAATTTTGTTCTTCTGCTCAGATTTTTTTTACATAATTGGGATACTTCTGTCAGCCTTTTATTTAGTCAGAAGTGTCTTATCAAACCTGAAAAGAAGCCCAGCTAGGTTGTAGTCAGTAGGGTTATTTGTCTCTTAGGATATGAAGCAAATTACCTTTTCCAATCTAAGCAACTGATAAATTGTTTTTTTCTTTTATTTTCTGGTGAGATTTATAGAATTTGTTAATTAATTATGCTTGGATGATTTCTTTTTATTTTACTTTCATTTTAAATATCTCTTTCAACTTCAGGATGCTGTGGAATATGCTGAATGTGAAGCTGTTGTGAAAGAATTCCCTCTATTTAGAGAGGCAATGAAGAAGAGGGGTATTGAAGACATGGATCTTGTGATGGTTGATGCCTGGTAAGTTAGATCTGTGTCCCTGTGGTTTCTAGGATAAGTTGCTAATTTGTGCCATGCTCATTGTAGTATCTGGGTCTACATGCACTTTCTGCAGGTGCGTTGGTTATCACAGTGATGCTGATGCCCCTAGTCGAAGACTTGCCAAGCCGCTTATATTTTGTAGAACGGAGAGTGACTCTCCAATGGAAAATGGTTATGCCCGCCCAGTTGAGGGTATCTATGTACTTGTAGATATGCAAAACATGGTGGTAGTTGAGTTTGAAGACCGTAAACTTGTTCCCCTACCTCCTGCTGATCCACTGAGGAATTATACCCCTGGTGAAACAAGAGGTGGTGTTGATCGAAGTGACGTGAAGCCTTTGCAGATTATTCAGCCTGAAGGTCCAAGCTTTCGCGTCAATGGGTACTTTGTAGAATGGCAGAAGGTAGATTTGGATTGAATTGGCTAATAGATGTATGTTTACTACTTTTAAAGTTTGTGCTAAACTGTCTCATTTTTTTATATTTGGTTGGCAGTGGAATTTCCGTATTGGTTTCACTCCCAGAGAGGGTCTAGTCATATATTCTGTTGCTTATGTTGATGGTAGTCGGGGTCGAAGACCTGTTGCCCATAGATTGAGTTTTGTGGAGATGGTTGTGCCTTATGGGGATCCAAATGATCCACATTACAGGAAGAATGCTTTTGATGCGGGAGAAGATGGGCTCGGAAAAAATGCACACTCACTTAAGAAGGTTTGAGGATTATTTCTTCACTTCGTGTTCATTTAATCTGATTTTTGACTTGCACACCTTTCTCCTTTCTCTGATCATGTGCAAGTTGGTGCAAAATGGATCTATTATTGCAGGGATGTGATTGTTTGGGCTATATCAAGTACTTTGATGCCCACTTTACTAATTTCACTGGGGGAGTTGAAACAATTGAGAATTGTGTATGTATGCATGAAGAGGATCACGGGCTTCTATGGAAGCATCAAGATTGGAGAACAGGGCTAGCAGAAGTTCGAAGGTCTAGACGGCTAACAGTGTCTTTTGTATGTACTGTGGCTAACTATGAATATGGTTTCTTCTGGCACTTCTATCAGGCAAGTTGAAAATCACATTGTAAACAGAGGTAGTTGTGTTTGATGCATATAATCTTTTAAGTAAAAGAACATTTCTGTTGGAAAATTATGTAGAAGCCAATCTTAAATTTTGAACAATTGTATAAGTTTGTCACACTTTTGTTTTCTTTGGAATGGTCAGAGGATGTGGAATATTTGCCTAAATGGGGCTCCATTGCCATATTGAGAGCAATTTTGTATTGCTGGGTGCAATTTTATCAGGCTACTTGGAAATGTTCACTTTTGTTTCTCTGTAGTGTAATGCCAAACTGGTATTTCTTACAATGTCCATATTGGCTGAATTTTGCGTGCGTATTGAATATTTTGATGTAATATGATCTTGCAGGATGGAAAAATTGAAGCTGAAGTTAAACTAACGGGAATCCTCAGTTTAGGAGCATTGCAGCCGGGAGAATCTCGAAAATATGGTACAGTGATTGCACCAGGTTTATATGCGCCAGTCCACCAACACTTCTTTGTTGCTCGTATGGACATGGCTGTTGATTGTAAACCTGGTGAAGCTTTTAATCAGGTACCCTGCTTTTAACTTGTTTTATTATAGTGCGTCTAATAACTAAGTTCTGTTAGTTTGTTTGTGCAAGTGTTGCTATCAGCTGTTGACTTCAGAGTTATTTATTTATAAGGCAAAACAGATGGAGTTCCTTGCTGCTTGCATATTCAGCATTAAGATCCTATTCCCATTAGTGTTTAGTTAATTTCACATTTCTCTTCATCTAAAGGAATTTTCTATGCATATTGTACAAACTTATACATTTAACTTTAAATATGTTCACAGACAGTTCCATGACTTAAAATATTTTCTTGTTGTGAAAATGCAAAGTTGTGATTTATGTCTGTTTTCTTCATGTAACAAGATGAAGTCTGCTAGTTGCATTATGCTGGTCAAGGCAATAAAATCCTATCCTTATAATGAAAAAAATATCATGTTTTTTCCATTTTGTAGGTTGTTGAGGTGGATGTTAAAGTTGAGGAACCTGGTGAGAACAATGTTCACAGTAATGCATTCTATGCCGAAGAGACATTGCTTAGATCAGAAATGCAAGCAATGCGTGATTGTAATCCTCTGACTGCTCGCCATTGGATTGTAAGGCATCCTTAACCTGATAATTGTTAGGAATTTATATAGTTTAGTAATTGTTCTGTTACTTCTAGGGTGTGAAATTCCTTATATTCATTCTATTTGTTGCCCAAGCTGCTTTGTTTGATATTTCTAAGTTGGATTGTACTTATTAGGGCACTTCTAGATACTGCATGGAAATTTTCTAATTTCTTTTCTCTTTGACTTCATATGAATTATCTCTCTCACTCTTCATTGGTAACCCTTCATTTTTTAACATCTATTGTGATTATTAATCCTTGGGAAATATTGTTTTTTTATTTCCCTATAAAAAATGGATTATTTAGTTGGTAGTACATCTTTAATGTCAGCAATGCCATATTAGGGCCCAGTCTTATTTTAACAAATGCTTGCATGAACTGAGAAGGTAGTTAAATCAGGCTATTGATAAGGGGCAACCCTCCAAGTTATTTATCAAAAAGGGAGGGAGGTGGTGGGGCGCAACCTGCATAGTTTCTTATCCAATCTACATAATGGACTATGCTCAAGTTGGGGGTTCTTACTCTGGTTAAATATTCCCTCAAATCAAGTTGTTTGCCAGTCAGATCTGCAGCTCACTTTGCCACACTGATATTTCTCACTTGGTAGTTTTATGATTCTTTTTTTGTAGTGGTAAATTTATGATTCTTGATTATTACTTCCTAGCAATGAAAGAAATTATGCAAAGTGTACAGTGCTTCTGTATTTCTGGAATTGTAATAGCCTAGGTTAATCATTACAGTTCTAGGGCTACCAACTTAATTGTTTTGTTGACAATGCATACCATATAATGCTTCAGGTGAGGAACACACGAACTGTGAACAGGACTGGTCAGTTGACAGGCTATAAGCTAGTTCCTGGTGCGAACTGTTTGCCCTTAGCTCGTCCGGAGGCCAAGTTTTTGAGAAGAGCTGCTTTCTTAAAGCATAATCTTTGGGTGACACCTTATTCACGCGATGAGAAGTATCCTGGAGGAGAGTTTCCTAATCAAAATCCACGTGTTGGTGAAGGATTGGCTACATGGGTTAAGCAGAATCGATCTATAGAAGAAACCAACATCATTCTTTGGTTTGTTACTTTTACCTTCTTCCTTGCGTTTCTGAATTAATGAAAGGAACTATCTCGCTAGAGAAGAGGGGCTTTCATATCTAAGAATAGTTGTGCTTCCAAAGCATTCACATGAACTCAGGCAGTTATTTCAGGGACTATTCTTGTCACATTGGAGTGCAGATCATAATTTGACAACGAATTTTCTCTTCATGCTGCTAATCAAAATCTCAGTCATAATTAATTTGACAGTCTAACCAGGATGGTGGTTTCATATTTACCATGGAATAGTCCTGAAACACGCAAGTGGTGGATGAGTTGTTTCAGCTATTTAGACTTGTTGAGGGTTTATATTTTCTTCCTGAATTGTTGTTTAACTAATTATTGTGGAAAGATTTATGATGCTCTTTTACCTTCTTTGGCTTACTTTGAGGTTCCATTAGAGGTTGAATTGATTGCAATTTCCCCTCTGGTAATTGCAGGTATGTATTTGGAATCACACATGTTCCTCGGCTGGAAGATTGGCCTGTTATGCCAGTGGAACGCATTGGTTTCATGCTTATGGTAATCATCTAGTAGTTAATTAATGTTTCATCTTTTGTCAGCATTGCACTTGAGTTCTCCTGACCGGTTGCGTGCACATAATTATGTTTCTATTACATAACTAGGAATAGTGTTTTGAAATAAGCATTTTGTATGAACGCAATTGAAATTTGTGAAATATTGTTGACATACTATGTTTGGAACATACTGCATGTTACACTGGTACTTGAGCCTATCACATATACAAATCTGCACCTTGTTCTAGAAGTACAACACATTTGTGTCGGGGTTTCAATTGCTAACACTGGTGACAAAAATCAGTATGGATTTGTATTTAGTGGTTTTATCTTGACTTTGGCAATGGGAATTTTGAGTGACTAGAAACATCTAATCTGTACTCTTGATTTTTGTGGGCGCAGCCACATGGATTCTTTAACTGCTCTCCTGCCGTAGATGTTCCTCCTAGTGTATGTGAATTGGATACCAAAGATAATGTCAAAGACAATGGGGAGGCCAAGCCTATTCAAAATGTGTTGCTGGCAAAACTATGAAGAGACTTTATTTGGAAAGTGATGGTCTTCTGCTCTGGCATACAAGGATGAAGTTGATGATGTGTTTTCCCGTGCTCCATTTAGTCTTTTTGCTTTCATATTTGACAGTTAAGTTCCTTTAATCATAGGATTTCAGTGAAGCTATTCACTTAGTCAGATCTCTGGTTTGTGCACGTCAATGACATTTAATTTATCTTCTTGAAAGGATTTTTATTTGTCTTTTTTTTTACGAGAAATCTCTTTATTTTGAATGCTGATCTACTAGTAGACGATATTCACTTGCCTTGAGATGTATGAGCTGGACTAATTGTACATCCTTAGAAAAAAAGCTGAGTGACGAATTATGGAGTTCATTTATTTTTTTGGGAAAACTTGTTGCCTTTGCGTAAACTCGACCGTTCGTTCCTCTCTTGGACGATAGATTCTCCAGTACGGCTGAACATGAGCAAAATAGAGTAAATAGAAAAAAAAATATTTTCCTCCTAAACAAAAGAAACAAGTGGTAGTTACACAATCGCCAGTTGGATTATAAGTGAAAGGATGGTCTTTTTGTTTCATTGGCGAAACTCAAGTTTTTATATGACAAATCTTAAAGATAACTATTAAGTCAAAAGACTACTATATGAACTTTAACTTTGAGAATAATATCATATAAAAATGAATTTAGCAGGAGGTGGATAATAAAAGTGAAGCAGTGGTTGTATGGTAAATTTTTTTTACGGTGAAATATCCTTCTCACATTCTTGCCCAAAGAAAAATGAGAGCAGGGAATTGTTTGTTCTGTGATGAAGAATTATATGATAAATCATTATTTAGTCCTCCATTTTATATTTATCTAATTATTTGAGAATATTTCATTAATTTTGTATGACATGGCATCCACACTAGGATTGCTAATTCTCTACCTTTCATAACGACGCCGTTTGACGGCTCTCCAAGATCTCCAAACCCCTCCGCCCCTCTCTTTACAGCTTGTTGTCGTCATTTCTTCTTCTCTCACTAAACCCCAATATACCTGTCTGTAAAACCCTTGTCGTACCGTTCAAGCTTTGGGACATCTGAAACTAAAGCGAGCACGTATCATCCATCACTAAAATTGTTTCACTATGGTTTTAACTAAATATACTTTCAACGACATCCTAATATTATCCTGTTATATGAAATATGATAAATTGTAATCTACGGGTTAGTTTTTTGCAACTCCTAATTTTGCCTTAATCAGCAATAAATTCGTTGGTTTCTACAATTATATGTTGATTAAAAGTATTGTTTTTTTGTCAATGATTAAAGGTATTATCACTGCTTAAATTCACTAACTGCAAAAGACTGGTTTAGAGGAGTTTGTTGGAGTGATTAATGGACAAATACAATAAATATCAACTTGCAGTGTGTTTGGTAAGAGAAAAATATGAGAAAATAAGATGGAGACGAAGGAAAAGAGAGTTGTCGGCGTTTTTCTTCTGTACGGTCTGAGAAGATTGAGTTTTTCTTTCCACATATACTAATGCCAATCCTGCCGAATTGAGAGGATTGGAGAGGGAAAGTAATCTATTTTTTCTTTCCTCCGACTTTTGGATCATCTCTACCAAACACGGATGAGAAAGATCAATCTTTTTTTTCTTTTCCTTTCCCAGTTTTCTGTCCTTCCAAATTTTCTATACTGTTACTTTTCCATCTTCTCTAACATATCAAGCCTTGGCTATCGCCAAAAGGTGCCGGGTCTGTGGCTTTAGCTGAATTTCTTATACTCACACACCTGTGATGTTTATTTTTACTTGGTTCTTTCTTGAGTTTGATTCTGATGTACTGGAAATCAATTGAAAATTTTAATTTACTGGGTTTGGGTTGCAAATAGAAATAAAGAAGGAAAAAACAAGAGGGCTCAACAGTGGGCTGATTTAGTAAACTGGTGGCCTTTACTTGTTCTTTTTCTTTCAATATAATTTTAAATGATTAGGTGGGTGAGTCTCGTGTTGATTTGTATTCTTCTTTATGAAATGCTCCTCAAGTTTTGTAATTGTATTCTGTTTTACCAGGAAATTGGATTTTTTCTTGATTTGAGAATAACATGAGGTTAGAGAAGTGTTGGTTTTGTTCCTACGCCGTGTATCAAGGGCATGGTATTCAGCATGTCCGCATGATGCAAAGGTAGATTTGTTATTTAGATTTTTTTTTAATACTTCCCTAGGTTGATTTCATTGCCCTTTATGGACTGTGTTGCTTTTTTACTTTTTCTGAAGACAGCTGTGTGGCTTTTGAATTCCGTATTTGGTTGGGCAGTACTAAATTATGGTCCCACCCCTTTAATTTTGATATCATGGAGTTAGAAGTGTTAAATTACGTATAGTTCATTGACTGACTGATTTCAGTTTGATTCTTTTGACCCTTTTGTATGCTTTTGTTGAAAATTTAATTTTTGCAATTGAGCAATGGACACTGTCGAAACTTACTCAATGCTTAGGAAATTGTTTTCTAGAGGGAAAAAAATGAAAAATCAAAAGTAATTTAATTTGTTTTTAAGCTGGGTGATTTGCCATCTATAAGGTAGCAGTTTATTATTTTGTTCTGCAGATTTTCCGGTTTTGTAGGTCTAAATGCCACAAGAACTTTAAGATGAAGAGGAATCCTCGTAAAGTAAAATGGTCGAAGGCCTACAGCCGGTTGCATGGGAAGGACATGACACAGGTAATTATGCTTGGTTTTATTTTGTCTAGTTTTGTGATATTTTTCTGGCGTGGTAGTAATCTGTTATTTTGCTTTCCTCTTTCCCAATCTCCCAGGACTCGACCTTCGAGTTTGAGAGGAAACGTAATAGGCCAGAGAGATATGATAGAAATCTTACAGAAAACACTCTTAAGGCCATTAAGAAGATTTTATAAAGTCAGAGCAGACAGGCAGTCTAGACACATTGGACGCAGGTTTGTTTTCTATTAATTATTTATTTGCAAGCATTGTAAATTGTTGAATACCAAATGAAATGCAAGTGGCAATTTCTTTCAGGATGAAGGGGAAGAAAGAAAAGGAACAGAGGGAGGCAGCAAAAGAGTTGGAGCAGAGCATCAACCTGGTCAAAGCTGCAGGTCTCCTTCAAGAGGACCCATCTCTTACTCTTCCGAAGATCAAAGTCAAAGTTTCCCAAGCACAGGCAGAAGCCCCAATGGAAGAGTGGCTTTGGTAGTCTCCTTCCTCCACTTGATTTTTGTGAGCAGAAAATTGTGCCTGCAACTTCCCATTTAGCTATCAGGAAGTGTTTCGTGTGTGGAAGCAAAAGTTGTCTGGAATTTCAATTATACCTGCATACCATGGTTGTTTCATTTCTATTTCCTAACTTTTAGAAAGTGATGAACAAATTGCTACATTTTCTTTTTATATTTTTCCCCTTGAGGATCTGAAATGTTACCATTTTTTTAATCTAATTTTGTAGTAAAATATAGCTTCTGTAGGAACTTGTTTGGATGTCCCTCATTTATGATCTCCATGCATTTCTGGTGGAAGCTGATTGAGGCTGTGAATTGAATATTCCTATTGTCTTTGTTGTTTGTGGATTTGATTTGAATTTGCAAAACAATGTACAAGGAAATATATTCTTTGGACCACCGCCATTCACTTTATGATAACACATCTTTTTGTTCAGAATTAGTCTGCTTTACAGTTTTGAGGGAAAATAATGGAAAATCAGATCAGCTGCCAGAGACTGATATGGAAAGACAATTAGGTGACAAAGAATAGTCAGAATGGGTTGCTGGGAAAACTTTGATCATTGAAGACAAGTTCTTCCGAACTAATTGATATGTTGCTACCATAGTAGATTGAACTAACACGGTGCTTTCCCTTCATCTAGGCTTAGCTTTCACGTTCAAGTTACCCTGAAGTATTCCCTTCAATTGTAGAAATTATGGCTTGTGCACATGAAAAACTACTAGCATATCTAGGCAAGTTTTCTAGTCCGTGACTGTACTTATAACGATGTTTGCCAAGAGTCAAGAGTCAAGAGTCAAGACAGTCGTTTTGGTAGTACTTTCAGTGTTTTATTTGTTTCATTTTTAGGTTCGGGATCCAACAGTACCCTTTTGGAACTACTCATGTCTCAACTTTCATGTGCTTGTCTTTTTAAGGTAAGGCAGATGAGGTGGTAAGAGATTTGGAGTGGTTTTCAGTTTACGTTTGTCTTTTTCACTTCGGGGTAGAATTCTTCCATTGATTGATGACTTGATCTTTATCGGTTTTTTGCATGTTATCGGCCAGATATCTTTATTGGTCCATACTTCATGGGACCTTCTCCGGGCCTCCGGCTAAATATTCCTCATTAGCGAGTGCCCTCCCTCACCTTCCACCTAAATAATATCCCCCATGTTGAAAAAAAACTTGACTTTGCAGCCTGTTCTTCCTTTTTTTTTCTCAATTCCAAACTTTTTAAAAAAAAAAAAATCCCACTTCTGGATTTTTTAAAGATTCCTAAAGCATTTTACTAATATATCATAGATATATACGATTCCCTCCTCCATCATCCACATCATTACACAACAACATACCCATATTTAATTAATTGTTTTTTCTAAAGAAAGATTTCCTTCAATTCTGAGCACTGAGCAGAACAAGTGTTCTTTAGATTCTTCGACTCAGCAACAGTACTGGAAATTTCTTCACTAGGTACTTCAATTTCTTAAAAATGGCTGCTGCTGTTGGTGGTGGTACGGCACAAGAAGAAGAGAACACCCTGCAAGAAGAGCTCTCACTCCCAATCCTATTAGCTGACCGAGTGATAAAGTCAGCTCAAGAGGCCGAGTCCTCGAAAGACGACTGCTCAAACCTCGCCAAGCAAGTGGACCGCCTCTCCCAGATGCTCCGCTCCTGCGTCCGCCTCTCCACCACCACCCAAACCCTCTACGAGCGGCCGATCCGCCGAATCGCCTGCGACATCGCCAAGAACCTCGAGCGCGCAATTGCCCTCGTCCGCAAGTGCAAGCACAGTGGCGTACTCCGCCATGTCTTTTCAATCACAACCACCGCCGACTTCCGCAAGGTCTCCAACCTCCTCGAATCTTCAATCGGCGACATGCGTTGGCTTCTCTCCATCTTTGACTCCTCCGACGGCGGCACCAATCTCTCCCTCCCTCCTATCGCCAGCAACGACCCAATCCTCGCTTGGGTCTGGTCCTATATATCCACTATCCACATGGGTCAGCTCAAGGACCGCGTGGACGCCGCCAGCGAGCTAGCGTCTCTAGCCCGTGATAACGACCGCAACAAGCAGATCATTGTGTTAGAAGGAGGGATTTCGCCTTTGCTCAAGCTGCTCAAGGAAGGCGCTTCCCCTGAAGGGCAAATAGCGGCGGCCAATGCGCTCTTCAACATTTGTACGGACCAGGAGAGAGTGAGGCTGATTGTGGTTGTTCTCGGGATACCCATTATCGTGGGTGTGCTTGGGGAATCGCCCATGAGGGTGCAGATTGCAGTGGTGAATTTGGTGGCAAGAATGGCCGAGCTTGACTCCGTTGCGCAGGAGGAGTTCGTTAGAGAGAATGTGACCAGGCCCTTGGTGTCGTCGCTGTCCATGGATTTAATTCTGGATGTTGCCAAGCCCCAGACAGCGAAAACGAGCATTCATTCAATTATTCAGATGAATAAAGAATTGGCGAACAAGTCTCCTGGTAACAATAATAATAGAGGGAGTTCGAATTTGTCAGCTCATTCTTCCTTCTCCGATGGTAGTAGCAGGGGTGGCCATCACAGGAAGGAGAGGGAAACAGAGGCCCCTGAAGTGAAGCTTAAGCTTCAAGTTAGTTGTGCGGAGGCATTGTGGAAACTGGCTAAAGGGAATTTATCTACTAGCAGGAAGATTACTGAGACAAAAGGGTTGCTTTGTCTGACCAAAATTATTGAGAAGGAGAAGGGGGAGTTGCAGTTTAATTGCTTGATGACGGTTATGGAGATCACTGTAGTAGCAGAGGAAAATGCTGATCTTAGACGTGCGGCTTTCAAGACTAATTCCCCTGCTGCAAAGGCGGTTTTGGATCAGCTTTTGACAGTGATTCAGGAAGAAACTAATCCTACATTGCAGATCCCTTCCATCAGAGCAATTGGGTGCTTGGCTAGAACTTTTCCTGCCAGGGAAACACGGATAATTGGCCCTTTGGTGGGGCAGCTTGGTAATAGGAATGTAGATGTGGCCACAGAAGCTGGTATTGCTTTGGGGAAGTTTGTCTGTCCGGAAAATTTCAATTGTTCGGAGCATTCAAAGGCGATTATTGAGTTTGATGGAGTGCCACCTTTAATGAAATTGGTAAGAACTAATGATCGAGCTCAAACGCACGGACTTGTATTGCTATGTTATCTTGCATTGAATGCTGGTAATAGTAAGGCTCTTGAACAAGCGCGGGCATTGAATGCTCTCGAGGGAGCAGCTCGGTCTGTGATAGCTCAGCATCCTGATTTGAGGGATTTATTTGCTAAAGCCATACACCATCTCGCTCTTTATCAGACTGGAGCACACCCCCACAGACAATTTGTAGCCCAAATGCCTATGTTTCATTAGCTAAAACAATCATATGGGGTTGTCTTGAATCTTCTTAATGTTAAAGAATAGCTAGTTTTTGTTACTCTGTTTTCCGTGTTTCCTATCTCTCAATAATAATTTTTTTTACATAAGTAGAAGAAGTTTCTTTCAATTGGATTAACTTGTGGCTGGAAGGTCATTAAAGTGGCGACATTAATTTTTCTTTAGATGGCCAAAAACTGTCTGCATCTTTGAGGCCAAATTCACTATTATCTTGCTGTTTTTTTTTATAAATAAAAATTTATTAATAAAGCACCAAGACAATGCACCATTATCTTGCTGTCTTTGTGACATCCTTGAATTAGAATGGAGGTTTGAAGCAAATACTGTTTCATTGTGAAAACTTGTTTAGGTGACAATAATTTGTCCCGCACTTATTCTGCTTAGATGTTATCATTTTATTTGATAAGCATGATTCAACTGCAGGCTTTAATTATGTAGGTAGACAATGTTGTGAAGTTCCTTGTATGAATTCAATAGGATTATGTATTGCGTAAATTTCAGTTGTTTTATTTTTCTTGTTCGCTAACGAGTGACAGAAAGTCACATTAAGTAGTTGGTATTGGTCAATCTAAAGTTTCATTCATGTAAGTAATTTAGTTGCAAAGAAGACATGGGACCTGTCTGAAATGTAAATTTTAGTTTAATAGTACTTGTAAAAAAGTAGGTTATAGGAAGAGGATAAGATGCATAGTGCATAGCAGTATTATGGTCAGCTAATTGGAATTTAACAAGTACTTTATATTTGTATTCATATGGCTGTCCAAATATGATTCTCCACTATGACATTTATATGCATTTCCATTATAATGTGGTTTTAAAATTTATACTGTCATGAAGCATCAAAATTGGCTGCTTTTGCTTATCTGGTATTGTGGTCTAGCTGCATGAAGTTATAGTAAGATAAGAAATTGTACTTCAATAAAAGTTTGGAAGTTTAGAATTAGATTTAGGCAAACGTTTTATCCTCTTTCATGTCCGAAAACAAGGCTAAAATTCTTGATTTTTTTTTCTTTTATATTTCTAAAAAGAGGGAAAAAACTATACTCTAATTCAGTACCCAAAAAAAAATTAGTAACAGGATGCTACCACATAAACAGTTCTTTATTTGAGTTGTATACCTTGCATAGTTCATAGATAAATCTTCTGTTAGAAGCCATAACCTAAGATTGCGTTGTTGCTTGAACAATGGAATCTCTTCCCAGATATTGATCAACCACAAGAAATTTTCTTTTCCTGTGCAAGGCTGAGACTGCATTGATCGCATATTTGTAAGTGTATACTATGTTAGGTTCAGTTTATAATTCATATGATGAGGGCATGAAGCAGAATTGGTTGATTGGTCCCCACTTAGTTGTGAAAATATAATGCCAGCAAGTAGCAATCTACTGTTATTTTGGTGTGGCTGGTTCATTTTGTGCTCTTCTTGTAAGCCTGCACTACAACATCTTACTATAAATTGATTGGAAGTGTATGCATGGTAGGTTTCTTGAAATAAATGCAATTACTTTTCACCTTTTCAGTTCTAAGAAACAGCAAGATGATCAGATACTTTTCTGTTTTGTGGAATAGCAAGCATTAATTTGAAGTTTGTACAGTTCACAAATTTCATTCTTTTGGAATTTTATTTTGGTTTTTGGTTTCTCAAGTAGTTGAATCCTGCATAATAATAAAGATTTGGACTTTGAATGTGCATATTTAGAAGTGACACAGTTTTAGGTAAAAAATCAGATGTGCTACAAAGCAATTGACATCTACTGTAGATTGCCCTGCATGTTGAAGGTTTCTTGTATCATTAATTCATTAAGGAATAATATCTGATCCCATAAGAATTAAAATCTCAAATTCTGATGATTTTCATTTTTCTTCTTTGGCTGGTTGTCCTTGTATTTATTGTGTCATTCAACAGTTCTATACCTTAGTGGTTCACCCCCCACCCCCCTCTCTTTTCTTTTGATTGTTCCCCCTCCCTTTTCAAAAGAGAAAAAGGACAACCATGGTTTCTAAACTATTGTTTGCATTGCTCTCAATCAATTATCTCTTTGTCTATGATAAATAGTTTTTTTATCTGCTTGTAGTTGGGATGATGGCATTTGAGGCTAATTTATACATTTTTCAGCTTGATAATTACATCATCCACACGAATTCCTCCATGCTTTTTCCCTGAGATGGTATCATCCTCAATTCTTACCTTCCTTTCTTAGTTTGTTCTTTGTTTTTCTTTTATGGATGCATTCTATGACTTCAAAGCATTTGGTGTTTCCAGTGCTAAAGATGTATTGCAACTGCAGTTGCAGGTTTGTGCATCATTGCATGTATGTTTGAATGAGAGAGAAAGATAATAGTTGTTTTTTGGAGGGGCGGTTGGGTGTCTGGATTCACACAAGAAGTGGCAATCAGCTTATTATATGGCTAAGTAGCTATAACTAGTACCACAGCAAACTCTCCGCAAATGTAGTGTTAACTGAAGCACCCTTTGTCTTTGGTGTTCGGAGAGGTCAATTCTGCAAATAGGATATGAAACTCCTGTCCATGTCGTCAAAGCTCAGTGCCGCAGGTATGTTGATGATATGTGTCTACAAATTTTTGTGTAGTTATCGAAAAGGGATTCTTAATCTTTTTGGATATCTTTCCCACAAAAATATGGTGAACCTTTTTTTTTCGATAAGTCAAAAAATATTGTAGTAAAAAAAATATAGTGAACCTAAACTCCATCTAAATCACACCATAAACCAGTTTTTCTTGATGTGGTTTTCCAGCAGAACAGTTTTTTTTCACTTGTTCTGATTAAATTCTGTGCTATAATGCTTAAGCCTCCTGTCTTTTTAGTGCTTAAGCATGATTACACTTGGACTATCCTATTGAGTCATCCAGAGACCTGCCACTTTGTATGAACTCTATTCTAAGTTGACCAACATGCCTTTTACCCACTTAATTTTATCATTTGCGTTATGGAATGAATGGAATAATTAAATCCTAAGCGTTATGCCCAGTAGAATTTATGCCATAACTAATCTTTGATTTCATGTTATGGATTTGTAAGCACATAATGTGAACTTGAACCATTCATGTGAGATTGTTGCTTTTTGAAACTGTGATTCAATCTTCTTGACCAAGACTTAGACAAAATTTGAGTGAAGGGGTAAAAGAAAAAAATGAAATGTAGTGTGTGTGGACCATAAATCCACCATACAGTATAGGGACCATTTACTAAAAGAGGGAATCAAAACAAAGAAGCAGAGTTCTCAATCAACTACTGAAAATGATCTTTTGCAATGATAAAAAATTGAATAGCTGCTTATCCATGTCATCTATTTGAAATAAGATCTTTCATCATCATTTCCAGTAATATTAACTCCATCAAAGCCAAAATGTCAACTACTTTTTTTAGGGAGAAACATCGGAATGATGAACTTTTTGAATATGAATTGATGCATTTTCTATTTAGATATTGCAGATCATACTGCAGAAGACTCCATGTTTTATTACCAACTCTAAGGAAGTGGCTATGGAAGTGATGGGCACTCCTGAAAGGTGGTGGGGCTAAGTACAATGTACTTATCTTTTGTGGTGTCAATATTTCTTGGAACCTCTTTTAGTAGAGATCCTTTTTGTACTAAGTGAATTCATGACCTCCTCTGCCTACGATTTTAGAAGACAGACATGGCAAAAGCAGCTCTATGGGCTCTTCTCATAGTGTTGATGATCTTGATATGCGCTGGCTGGGTTTCCCTTTGGCTACTAAAGCCCACAAATCTATGGACAAGAAAATGGCATGGAGCTGAAGATAGCGCAAAAAAACAATCTTTGGTTATTATGGTACATGTTGAAATCACTCTTTCTGATGCATATTACTAGTATGAAAACTCTTTCCATTATGTGCCAATATCAGCTAGTACCTAAAATGGCATAATTGCAACTAAATGTCATAAACACTAATCTTCTAGTGGTATTTCCCAGGTCTTAACTTTGTTGTTTATACATTTCCTGTAATTGCTCTGGCTATAATTGGGCTTCTTCACTTGAGTTTGCAACCCATTAAGCCAAGGAGGTAATAAACTTGTGCTATAGTAGTCATCATGGCATGATAATTTTAATTGAAATTTTCTTCTGTTTAATATGAATGGCAGACAAGCAAGGAGTTCAGCTACTGCTTTCTCAAATCCACTGGTTGTGACTAGTCTTATTGGTGTTTTATCCAGCATTGAGATTCTGGCAGTATTTTTATTTGTCCTCTTTCTAGCATGGACTTTTTATACCCGCATCTCTAATGATTTTAAGAAGTTGACGCCAGTCAAATCGATGAAGTTAAATTTGTGAGTTCTAGTGATCCTACATGAAATATGGTGGATACTGAAAATGAAGAATACCACCATTATTTATGCTTCACCTGTGTTTTCAGATGGCACCTCCAGTATTTAAGAGTGGCGACCAGGTTTGGTCTATTAGCTGAGGCTTGCCTGGCTTTGCTTCTTCTCCGAATCTTAAGGGGACTGGCCGTATTTCGGCTACTAGGCATCCAGTTTGAAGCATCTGTAAGATACCATATATGGATTGGGACTGCAATGATATTCTTTGCCACTTTTCATGGTGCAAGCACTTTGCTCATCTGGGGCGTTAGCCACCACATCCACGATGAGGTTATAACTACTCCTATACAAGCTAGCATTTAGCTTGTATTAAACATTTAATTTAATTGGTTACTCCTTTCTATTTGTATTCGATGCCTCTTCATTTCAGTAAAGATTTAGAGCTCCCATTTTGGCCACCCGGACCAACAGCCAATGGAAATCATCCTTCCTACTCGCTACAGTGTCGGAGAAGGTTTTTTTTAATAAAACGGTAATTTTCCAGTCTAGCTTCCACAGATGTTGCCCAGTTACTAGTTGACATGGTGTTACAAATTGGTGGCCATCTGGGGTGTTTCTCTTGCAATGGTCTTTTCATTTATTCTTTTGTTGCTTCCTTTATTTTTCTTGTACCACAGATATGGAAATGACAAAAAAAAGCCGGATATACCTTGCCGGCGAGGTTGCTCTTGTTACTGTTTTAATTATGTGGATCACATCCCTTCCTCAATTAAGGAGGAAAAAGTTTGAATTCTTCTACTACACACACCATCTTTACATAGTCTTCCTAGTATTCTTCTTGTTTCATGCTGGAGATCAACACTTCAACTGGGGTTTCCCTGGAATATTTCTCTTTGGTCTTGACAAACTGCTTCGAATAATACAATCAAGGCCAGAAACTTGTGTTCTTGCAGTTTTCCCCTGTAAAGTTGTTGAGCTTATTCTGCCAAAGGATCCAAGTAAGTTTTCTGCTTGTTTCTGTTACCATAATATTATGTAAATCATTTTTGCAAAGTCACTCATGAGGAGGCTTTCCTTCTAATTGTAGGATTGAAGTATATCCCTTCAAGTGTAATATTTATGAAGATACCAAGCATATCCAAATTTCAGGGGCATTCCTTCAGTATAACTTCCAGCTCTAGTGTTGATGATCATACAATGTCTATTATGATTAAATGTGAAGGATGGTGGACAAGTTCTCTTTACGACATGATACAAGCTGATTTAGACTCAGATGCTGATCAGATGAAGTCCATACCTGTTGCAGTTGAAGGGCCTTATGTACCTGCCTCGGTGGACTTCCTCAGGTGCCCAAAAATTCTTAGTTATTTTTAGAATTTTCAGTGCAACCTGTATATGGAAATATTCGATGATCATTAATTGCAGACGATGACAGAGGGCTTGATTCCTTTTTATAAAATTTTAGACTAATTAAACATCTTTTGCAGATACGACAGTTTACTTCTGGTGGTGGGGGGGAATTGGGATAACCCCATTTCTGAGCATTTTGCAGGAAATTGCATCTGCAGAAGGCAGAAGCAGGAATAGATCGCCCACAAAAATACAGCTTATATATGTCGTAAAGTCATCCCAAGACCTTTGTTTGTTGAGTTCAATCTCCCCTCTACTCCTTAAACACCCATCTGACCAAGGGCATATGAAACTCAAACTTTTTGTGACCTAAGAAAAGCGGTCTGGTATAACAGTAGGAGAACTACTAAATGAGTCATCTCAAGTGCAAACAGTTCACTTTGGCACAGAATGTTCAAATTATGCAGTACATGGACTAGAAAGTTTACCATGGATAGCAGTCTTAGTTGGAATTTCCTCCATTGTGTTCCTTGCCTTCCTCATTTGTTTCAACCACATCTTTTTTCCCTCCAAAAAGAATGATGTTAAGTCCATGAAGTTGGGTGTTCAATATGAAAAAAAGGCCCCTAAAGAAAAAAGTCCCTCTTGGATTGCTGATCTACTTATTATATCCTCTTTCATCATAGCTATTGCAAGCATCAGTTTTTTGGCAATTATTTTGAGGTGGAGAAGGCTGAACAAAGGGATCCTACCTGTCTCCCGAAGTCAAGGCAAAGCCATGGAACAAAGCTCAATTGAATCAAGGGGTGCTTTTGAAGAACATGAAATCCATTTTGGAGGAAGGCCTAATCTCGAAGGTACTGTTACATATTACTTCTTCACTTAATTATTATATGACCTGTATTTTAAACTTCTAGCGTTCAAGAACGGGATGTGTTTTGATTGATTGTGAATTAAACAGAGATTTTCTCTAAGTTTCTAAATGAAACCGGAGGATCTGATGTTGAGTTTTTGAATGTGGACCGGAATCTATGAAAGAGTCCGTGGCATCACTATGCCAGCAAAAGTCTCGTTGTTTCAAGATGGGTGCCAAGAAAAAGAAACCGTACTTCAGTTTCCACTCCCTCAACTTTACACTTTAAGACTCATCAATATCAGCTATTGAAGCACGAGAGATATCCAAAGGTAAATGCAGTAGTAAGAAAGTTTATCTAAGTTAACTACTGATGTGATTACAAAGCATTCAGAATAAAGGATTATAGGACTTCATTTTTATTGCAACATGTAAACTATACATGTCATTGTAGCATTAGCTTGAACGTCAAATTTATAAGAGTAATGCATTTCTCTTGCTTCTTTTGCACTTACATTTAGGCCAATTTGGTGACTGTAGTCGAGATATTTTAGAGATGCTTTTCTTATCAAGCTGGCAAAGGAAGATAAGGATCCAAGGAAAAAGCACTAAGCCATTAACATCAACCATTTCTCACAATCGGAATAGCTCATGATGTTAATATGACTCAGTCATGAATCTCTACATGCCGCATCGCCGCATTGGTATATCTTATGATAGTTTTGAGACTCGCCATTACTATTTCCTTTTGCTGATGGGATAGATTCAAATGATAGATCATAAAGCAAAAGTTGATTCAGAAACTGAAAACATCTTTTAAAGAAATTGATTTAACTTCAAAATCCAAAGTTTGGTTTTGTAACTTTTAATTTCATAATCAGTTTTGATATTATTTATATTTCTAAATTATGGTAAAAATATTTACAGTTTTATTACTATACAAATCAAAAATCATTCTTTGTAATAAAATTTTAAATGTAACCATGATCTATCAATTGAGATTATTATTTAATAAAAATATTATTTTATTTATTTAACAAAAATTAGTGTTATTATTAATAAATATTGTTATTTTAATTATTTATATTTTATTGTAATAAAATTAATATATTTATATTGTGTAAATAATAAAATTAATTTAATGAAAGAAAGATTTTAAAATAGTCAAATAGTATTCATATACTATTTTTAGTAATTTCAATGTTTAAAATCAGCTTTACAACTTTTTTATAAAACACATAAATTAGTTTGACAATACTTGCAACACAATTTTTACCAAACATCAAATAACTTTTGACTTCACAACACTTTTACTTAAAATTGCTTTATAATCATTTTTTAATATCTACAGTAGAATTATAAATTAAGCCAAATGAACCTTTAATATAGCAATATATTGATGTTATGCTATCCTCGTCTAATAGACTATTCAATTTTGTTTTATTATTATAACCTATTATTATTATTACCACTGTTATGATTTGGATAATTTTCATTTGAAAATTAAAATAGAAATCGAGCTGTGTCATCGTGATAAATTCAAAATTGAATCTCATTAATCAATAATGCACCATTTAATCTTATCATGAATTTATTTTAATTTCAATTTTCAAATGAAAATATTCAAATATGACATTAATTTTAAATTCAGATTTTTTTTTTATATAATTGTATAAGATTGATAATTTTGAGGTAACAGATAAACAATAGTGAAATAAAGTAAGTAAAGATTAATTGGCATCACATTAGCCATCATACTCAATTATTCACGAAGCACGCCACGTATTTCAAAATTTTCTTTACTATTTTTGTTTGAAATCCCTCAAGTTTTCCAAAATTAATATTATTAATTAATCAGAATTGACAGAATAAATATTAATGATGGCTTCCTATCATCACTCCAATCGCCAAGTATACGTGTGCCGTTGGATAACTCCAAATACGATTCTAATGTCTTACGGTGATTATATATACTTCATTAAATTGAAAATTTGGATATAATCTTATCGCGCACTGTATTTTAAAATATTAT
Source organism: Bretschneidera sinensis (assembly GCA_023935145.1). Taxonomy (NCBI): domain Eukaryota; kingdom Viridiplantae; phylum Streptophyta; class Magnoliopsida; order Brassicales; family Akaniaceae; genus Bretschneidera; species Bretschneidera sinensis. Next base: position 156,610,351 of record CM043697.1, read on the forward strand.
TTATTTTTATTCTAAACATTACCATCCAAATAATTAGGCGGTCATGGAAAGTGTTTTCAGTTCACGTGTTGTGACAAATGCATTGATTTTTTTATTTTTAAACCAAGATGTGTCTTTTTTTTATTGAAAGAGAAAATATATATTTGGTTTGATATGAAATTTATATTTTAAATAATTTAAAATATGTAATTATATTAAAGTTTTTGATTTTTCAAAATGTGATATGTTTTTTTAATAAAAAATAAGTAAAATATAAAAATTAGATTCATTGAGATGATGTGATTGGATTTTGTAATGCTTCAATTAAATAATATATAAAAGCGAAATTGTAATATTTCAAAATTTTTAATTTTTAAATTTTACGTTTTTATAAAAGGATGAAATCCATTAACTTCAATATATCCAACATTTAATTATGTAAACATCTTTTTTAACGTTTTATCAAATATATAACAAATCTTTATATATATAAATAAATAACCGCAAAGCACGAGATATGCTTGGTAGAAGGACAAGAATGGTATACATTTGTCTCAGGAGTAGAATTTCGAGTATTAGAGAACCTAAGGGTATGTTTGGGGAGAGTGTTCAAACACTCTTTTCAGTGTTTAAACACTGAAAATCATTTTCAAACACTGGTTGAATTGTTTGGGGTGTAGTGTTCAAACAGAATTTTTGAACAGAGTGTGTTTTCAAACACTGTTATTTGAAAACTCCTAAACGGAGTTTTCGATTTTCATTTTCGGATTTCAGCCCAAAATCACGATTCTCTTCTCTCTGCTCTCTTCTCTCTTCTCTCGATCGTCTCTGTCTCAGCACTCTCTTAAGCCACTCTCTCTCTCTCTCTCAGTCCTTTCTCTCTCAAACTCATCTGCTCTCTGCTCGCTGCTCTCTTCTCTCCTTCATCGATGACGGAATCCTCTGCTGCAACTATCACCATGAAAGCTGCTGCTACTTCTTCTTCATCTTCCTCGGTTTTTTCGATCTCCCAAAACCCTAACTCTAAAAATCATTCGCTTTCAGTTTTCATTACACCCACATAAAACCCCAACGTCTCTTTTGCTTCAAACCCATCAAATGCATCCAATCCTCCAATCCCAATTCCACCCTAACTCTAAGAAGTTTTACTCATACTCTCGCAAAACCGCCTATAGTAAAATTTTAATTTTGGTTTGAGAAATAGAGAATGGCGAAGATAGCGAATAGCTCCGAGGCAGTGGTGGGTTCACTAACCCCGTCGAAGAAGAGAGACTACAAATTCACCAACCGACTCCAAGAAGGCAAGCGTCCCCTCTACGCCATCGTTTTCAATTTCATCGATTCTCGCTAGTTCAACGTCTTCGCCACCGTCGGCGGCAACAGGGTACCCTGAACTTTTTGTTGGGTTTGTTTAGATGCTAAATTTGATGAATATGATGATACATCTGTCTTCTTTATTTTTTGTTCATTGGGTTTTTGCGTTCATTTACTTTTGAGAGATTAAGATACAATTTTATTTTTTTCGCCTTAAAAATTTCAGCTTTCGAGTAGTTCTAATAAAAGGTGTTTTGTGGTTGTTTAAATGCTCAATATGTAATAAAACTTCATTTACTGATTTGGGTTTAAGGTTTTGCTTTTGGTTTGGTTTTTCACATAGGAGCTTAGGCCTTTTAATTATGTAAAAAATTGTTTAAACTATCTGCTTTTTGAGCAGTTTGAGCTATTATATGATGTAAAATTGATGCTTTAATTAGTTTTTGTAAGCGAAAAGAATAACTAATTTTGAACAATTTGAGATATAATATTCACATTGTATTTTATATATGATGTGAAAATTTAAACTTCAATTGGGTTTGCTAAGTCGAGAACTTATTTTTTGAACAACTTTAATTATCTCATTCAAGTTAATTCAAAGCTCAAGTCTAGCTTAATTGCAGTAAATAATGGGAAAGTCGTCTCCTGTACTTAATTTTGTTTGGCATGCTTCTAGAATAATAAATATTTTGAGAAATGTAGCACTTTTGGTCTTCAGTTCTATAACCTTAAATAATAATTCAAGTTTTTTTATTGCTCTTTCCCTTTTATTATTATGGCTTTTAAAAATCTTGTATTTGTTAATAATGCTTTCTCAGGTGACTGTTTACCAATGTCGTCTTGAAGGGGATGTTATAGCTGTGTTGCAGCCTTATATAGATGAAGATGTAAGAAAGGACATGGTCATTGGAATCTTTTTTGTCAATAGAATTCATGCATGTGAGTTGTATTATTGTATAAAGCCAACGAGTTTCATTACGAACATGTGGGATTCCATTTGCTTTGTAGATCAGAAGGATGAGTCCTTCTATACTGTAACCTGGGCATGCAACACTGAAGGGGCCCCATTCGTTGTGGCTGGAGGTATCAATGGCATAATCCGTGTCATTGATGCCAACAATGAGAAGATACACAAGGTATCATACTTTCCAACAGTTAGAGCTACAACTTTGATGTGAATCGAATTCTGAAGTTTAATAGAATAATGTAATCTTAATTTCTTTTCCATCCCATCTTTTGTCCTATTACATGCTTATGTATGTGCAGAGCTTTGTTGGCCATGGGGACTTGATAAATGAAATCAGGACTCAGCCACTGAAACCATCACTTGTAGTGTCTGCAAGTAAAGTAAGTGTCATAATATATTGTCTTTTACTCTTTTAAGATTTTTTCTTGATTTACATTAATAATCGTGTATGAAAGCATCAGGATGAATCTGTTAGGCTGTGGAATGTTCAAACTGGAATATGCATTTTGATATTTTCTGGAGCAGGGGGTCACTGCAATGAAGTTCTGAGTGTGGTGAGTGCACACAACATTATAAATCCCAATGAAAATGAAAGAAAGAATGGGCTAAAAAAGATTTGCTTATCGTTTAGTTTCAGCATTGCATCTTATACATGTTAAATGGAATCTAAGGCTCAAGTACAAAATGTATTAAGGTTATGTTGGCTTTTGTAGGACTTCCATCCTTCAGACATGTTAATTATTTTTATATTCATCTTTTGTATAATTGTGATAGTTGGACTCAATTCTTTTCCTATCTTTTCTTTTTTTTTTCTCCTCTTATTTTCATTCCTAAAATTGTTACTGTAACAAACCAACTTTCTTTTTAGGTATCGAACACTATTTCCCTAAACATTGACAAGATAACATCCATTTACACTCTTCTAATGAATCCAGGCAAAAGAGTTACAACCTGGAGTATGCTACCTGCAAATCACTACTGTTGATCTAGCCATGTAAGACGAAGATTTGGGAAGCAGAAAGGAAATAATCTTTTCTCTTTCCACTTGAAATATGTACATGTGTTTTTGACTGATTCTTGTTTGATACCCCATTTCTTTCCTTAACTTCAATGCACTTGATGAGATGGGAGGCCGTATAAATGAGTTGGAGCAAAGCATCAATGACCTAAGAGCAGAGATGGGAGTGGAGGTCTCTCCATCTCCTTCTGCCCCATCCAAGCCGAACTCAGATGAGGTGAAACAAGAGGAAGGTTCAGCATAGAATTGGTTGAAGTGCATGTTTCACAGAGGATGGCAATTGTCTTTCATACCAGCTTGTATTTTCTGTTTTTTCCTTTCTGTGGTTGTGGTTTAATTTTATTACTGATGTTACAATGAGATCATGAGTGCCCCAGTTGTTTTTGTTTTTTCATGGTTACTTTGTTAGGGGAGTAGCAGCATATCTGGTTGTGTGCTTTTAACATACCTAATTGTCTGGTATCATTGTTGTGGCTTAAGTAAAGGAAATTCATGAACTGGGGATGATTTCTTCTCATTTATTCCTGCTTTTATTCTAGTACAAAAGCTGATGTAATGAACATCTAATATTGGTTAATGATTATATTTTCTTACAAAATATAGCCATGCCTTGATTAATTTTGATCTTTATTGGCTTTTTAATGTATCTATACTTAAGGTTATAACAATGATGAAAGGTTGTAACAGTGATAAGTTCGATTGTAAGATGTGATTAGCCAATATGCTAATCGTTAGCATCCAAGTGTGAATTGCTGATGTTAAACTCATGCTAAAGCAACTGGACTTTGTATCGGTTAATAAGATCTTCAAAATTCTTTTGTCTTTTACTCTTTGCAATCATCCAATAATCTTCAAAATTGTATTTAATTTTGTAGTTGTTGCTTGTTGTGTTGTACATAATTTTGTACGCCAGTGTTCTCAGAGTGATCAACTGTTTGGTCGATGATATATAAAAAATATTAACATTTTAAAAATAAAATAATATTAATTATTTTCAAGTATTTGGTGTGTGCTTAAAACATTGTATTTTGTAAATATGAGAAATAAAATTAATTTTAGATATTAAAATTTAAAGTGAACAATGAAAACTGAAAGCTGAAAACAATTACAAAAATGTGTAATCTAAACAGCTCCAAACAGTTTTTCATTTTCAAAACAGTTTTTAAACACTGATTAACCAAACAACATTTCACTGAAAACTGTTTTGGAAACAGTTTTCGAACACTGTTATCCAAACATGTTTTCGAACACTGAAAACTGAAAAAAAGAAAACTGTTTTCAGAAACTATTTTTAAAAACAGTTTTCGAACATTGAAAATTGAAAACTGTTGCCAAACATACCCTAATTGTGCCGTTTACATGGTGAGAAACTAACCCTAATATATACAGCTGTCATAATATCATTGGTTCTTATTGTTAGTAGTCTGATTAATTAAGTCGATTATTACCCTAGGCAAGTCGATAATTACCCTAGGCAGCATCCAGCCCAAACGTCTACTTTGCTATAACAGCCATATAAATCAACCGTCTCTCCCGATTTCTATTGAAGCGCGTAGGAACTCTTTTCCCTCTCAAGTCTCACGGTGGGTTCCTAATTTTCTTTTTATAACCCTAATTTTCTTTTCGTCTTCAATGTCTTTATTTTTCTTTGACTTCAATTTGTGTTAAATATCGTTGTTCAATTTGTGTCAAACGTCTACTTTGCTATAGCATCCATAAATCTATCGTCTCTCCCGATTTCTATTGAACCTCGTAGGAACACTTTTCCCTCTCAAGTCTCATGATGGGTTCCTAATTTTATTTTTGTAACCCTAATTTTCTTTTCGTCTTCAACATCTTTATTTTTTCTTTGACTTCAATTTGTGTTAAATATCGTTGTTCAATTTGTATCAAACGTCTACTTTGCTATAGCATCAATAAATCTTTCGTCTCACTCGATTTTTATTGAAGCTCGTTCGAACTCTTTTCCCTGTCAAGTCTAATGGTGGGTTCGCAATTTTCTTTTTGTAACCCTAATTTTCCTTTTGTCTTCAACGTCTTTATTTTTTCTTTGACTTCAATGTGTGTTAAATATCGTTGATTGAGTGATTAAAGGTTTGTTACGTCGTGATTGATTGTTGATTACGCGTAGGTTGTTTACTTTTTTTTGTATATTATTGTACAGGCGCCGTTTGGGAACCCTCTTAAAGAGGGATTAAGAGGGTTCTTGATAGTTGATTACAAATAGGTAGTTTACTTTTTTTTTTGTATATTATTGTATAGGCGCCTTTTGGGAACCCTCGTCAATTTATTCTTCGTTCTTCTTTACGGTAATTATGATTTAGAGGAAACAAAGATAGTAGATTTATTTGTTTGTGGTTGGATATCTGTACCTTGAATCTGATTTCTGATTTGACATGTGGTTTTCTTTCTGTATTTATTGTGAAAGTAGGTCAATTTAGGGTTTTCTATATCGGATGATTGTGGTTGTTATGTCTCCAAAGTTGGAGATTGAATGCATAAATTATGTTGGGTTCTTTTGTAATTTGTTGTTACGTTCTGAATTTTCGGATGGATGAGAAAATGAGAAATATTTTAGGATTTGTAGTTCTTATTATCTTCTGATTTCGTTGATGATTCTAATCTTGCTATGTGGATTGGTTGTTTGGGAATGATTTTATTTAAATTCATTGTACGATGTTTTATTGGTGATTGATTTATACAACAAGTACTTTGGTTTAATTTTTTTTGCATTAGGTTTTGTTAATTGGTAACGAGACCTTGCATTAGATTGAGCTTCGGCCGGGTGATTGATATGTCTCAAGTTTTTGCTTGAAAAAGCAATTTGCATGTCTTTATGTTCGGCTGGTTGATGGATATTACAAGGTTTTGCATAGCCTGATAAGCATTTTGCTTTTGCTTTTGCTGAGTAACTGTCTTCTTTTTCTATTTGTAGTCATGTGAAATCTCTTCTTTTCATATTGTTGGATTTTCGATATGATTCCTTGAAGTTACTAACCTTTCCTTTGGTATTTTTTTTGAGATGCTATATATGCTATATGAGATGTGTGTTACTAACCTTTCCTTTGGTTTTATTTCTGCTTTATAGGAGGCTGTTTACTTTTTTCATAATCATTTCACAAAAGATTGTTTTATTTTTTTCTTTACCTCTTTTTTTCGTAGTATTTAAGTTGTAATTGGGTCATATCAATATATCTATGCTGGAGATACAATATGATAGAATGATGCTTCAGTTTTTCTAAATTTTGTTATTTTGATTTAATAGATGCAAATTTTCGTGAAAACGCTCACTGCAAGACCATCACCCTTGAGGTCGAGAGCTCTGACAGGATTGATAATGTCAAAGCCGAGGTTCAGGACAAGGAGGGTATTCCCCCAGACCAGCAGAGGTTGCTCTTTGCTGGCAAACAGCTCGAGGATGGCCATACCTCTGCAGACTATAACATTTAGAAGGAATCAACCCTTCACCTTGTCCTCCGTCTCAGTGGTGGCATCCAAATCTTTGTGAAAACCCTCACAGGCAAAACCATTACCTTGGAAGTGGAAAGTTCGGATACAATTGACAATGTCAAGGCGAAAATCCAAGACAAGGAAGGAATCCCACCAGATCAGCAGAGATTGATCTTTTCTGGTAAACAGCTTGAAGATGGCAGGACTCTTGCTGACTACAATATCCAAAAGGAGTTGACCCTTCACTTGGTGCTTGGCCTTCGTGGTGTTATGCAGATCTTCGTGGGGATCACCTTGGAGGTGGAAAGTTAACACTATTGACGATGTCAAAGCTAAGATCGAAGATAAAGAAGGAATCCAGCCAGTCTGGCTGAGATTGATCTTTGTGGGGAAGCAGCTTGAAGATGGCAGAACACTTGCTGACCATAATATCCAAAAGGAGTCGACCCTTCATTTAGTGCTTCGCCTTCGTAGTGGTATGCAGATCTCCGTTAAAACCCTTACTGGGAAGACCACCTTGGAGGTGGAAAGTTCTGACACAACTGACAATGTCAAAGCCAAGATCCAGGACAAGGAGGGTATTCCACCAGACCAACAAAGGCTTATAGTTGCGGGAAAGCAGTCGTACCCTTGTTGACTACAACATCCACAAAGAATCCACTCTCCACTTGGTTCTCCGCCATCGAAGACCTATGCAAATATTTGTGAAAACACTGACTGGGAAGATCATTACCTTTGAAGTAGAGAGTGCAGATACCATTGAGGATGCAAGGCCAAGATCCAAGACAAGGAGGGAATCCCTCCTGACCAACAGAAGCTGATTTTTGCTCACAAGCAGTAGGAGGATGGGCGGACCCTTGAAGATTACAACATTCAAAAGGAGTCCACTCTCCATTTGGTGCTTCGTCTGCATGGTGGGATGCAGTTTTTGTGAAGGCGCTGACTGGAAAACCTGTCACCTTGGAGGCTAAGAGTTATGATACAATTGATAATGTGAACGCTAAGATCCAGGACAAGGAGGGTATTCAGGCTGATCTTTGCTGGTAAGGAGCTGGAGGATGGGCGCCATTGGCAGATTACAATATCCAGGAGTCGTCTACCCTGCATCTTGTTCTTCGCCTTCGTGGAAGTTTCTGTATTGTGTCTTTTGTTTCCGAAAGCTGTGTTGGGTCTCTGTGATATATCTAGTCTTGTTTGTCTCCTCTGGCGTTTCGTATAATAGCTCCAAGAACTTGGAGAACTATTTTGAACTCTATGTTTGGTTTATTGCGGTACTCTGTTTCTAAGATGTGGAGATGGTTGTGATTCTATAACACTACCACATTTGATATATTCTTTTTGAATAAAAGTCATTTTATGAATACCCTATTCGTCTATTTTGTGGTTTGTCTCTTTGCATATCTTATTACTGCTTTGTGCATAATTTTTTTAGGTTCCTGATTGGAGTATCTGTTAATGTTTTGATTATTTTCATCTATAGCACTTTGTGCAAAGTTCTTAGAGGTTTTTGGCGTTTTGCGCCTTTGAATTTTCTCTCGGTTATGTTGTAAGAAAAGTACAATTGCTTTGTGTTGGTTTTTCCTATAGCTCTTGTACATTGGTGTTAATATTGCCAATCATGGGGAACCATCCTTTTTTTGTGTGTAATTGGTACACAATCCTCCTCATTAGGGTGATTAGATGTGATCATTATTTCCTTGATGATTTAGACATGGTAGGTCATTTTGTACAAATGGTATTTTCTGATGCTTGCCTTGTAATTTTTGGAATTTTTGGTGACAGAGAAACTTCATCTCGAAATATGATGGAGACTGGAGTGCTATGTGCATGTAGTACATAAATGTTTATGGCTTGCAAGGAATTAGGGTTGTCAGAAGACTGCGCTAGAACGTCTGGCAGAAAATAGTTTTCGTGAGCCAGCCAATTTGGATCAGTAAGACTCTCTGTGGCTTTGCTATGTTTAAAGTCCATGTGTAGCTGTAATATTATTTGTTCCTGTTTTGGTTATAATGTGTGTTGCTCTGCCATTTGACAAATGCTTTAAGGAGATTAAAACTGTGGAGCTTCTGAATCCAACCGTCTGGGTTTATCTATCATTGTCTGGAAACGACCCTCGGTATGCACTGAAAACTGTTATTTCAATGCGCGGTTTCTGTCATTGTTCTACTGACTACTGATTTTTTGTGAATTGATCTTACATTTTCTTTTGTTGGATGTATTGACATCTAAGCAAGTTAGTCATGAAACTGATAGATGCAATTACTTGAGCATATGCTAAAATATAGAACTTTGAATATGAGGATGAATCTTTGCATATCCCACATTGATAACTTAATTTGTTTCATTAATTTCTTTATCTCAGTTTTGGTGGCTGATACCTATATAATAGTTATTTTATTGAGTAATTTGGGTTATGCTTATTGACTTTCTCGTCTTTTTCTTCGATCCAATTTTCTCGAGTGGGGCTTTCAATCTGGTTTGTTTTGTAGTTTCAAGGTTCATGCGATTATCATTCTGCTGTTCTCTTCATTTTTTTAGTTTTTTGGTGATTGTTACTCAAATATAATTGTAATAATCTGGCTGCATATACTTTTTCTTGCTAAAGTTATGGCACAAAGAGTTCAGTGAGTGGGTTATGGAATAAAAATGTTTTTTTTTCTTATGCTTTTTAATGATTCTTCGGTTAACAAGCAATGGGAAGACATCTTGGAGTGCTTCTCATCTGGCTAATAACTGTCTAGAGCTTTCAGGCATGTGTTTAGTTTCTATCACTTGGGGACCTGTTACAACTTTTCTTATGATTGTATGTAACTGGGTTATTTATATTTTATGCGGTTCAAAACCTGCTGGTTTTGATGTTATGTGGTATTGACATGGGTACTACCAACTCGTGTCGTAGTCCTGGAGGGGAAGGTAAGACCAAGGGCCATTTTGAATGATCTTAGACTCCTTCACTTTTGAAGGTTTTGAAATTCATTTTTTTTGTTTTTTTTTTAATTCTCTGTATCGGGGAAGTATTATTTCATGTTCCTTTTCTTCATTATATAATTTTGTAAAAAGTATTCTTATTACTTATGAAAAAAAATTGAAAGTAGAATCTGAATAATCATTCCCTCTCCATCATACAGTCAGCTGCTTAACCTTACCAATATAGGTTTTGGTAGGTGTGACTAATCACTTATCCAATCTCAATAGCTAAATTCCACATCCTGACATTCCAACATGTGACTCGCTTTCCGAAGAGCATTCTTTCGGTAATCAAATGATTTTCAACCATAAGGGAAGGATCGAATATTAACTGGGTGAAGAAATTATCAAGAAGGGAAAAAGAAGAGCTAAGAAAGGACGAAGGATTGTTGAAAATCGTGATTGAGGGAGATCGGAGATCGACACTTCTTTTTGCTTTATCATTAACGATTATGAAGCTGAAATAAACAGGTTTGTGTTGAAAATAATTGTTTCGGTTCAATTAATGTGTGCAGCAAACAAAACCCAGGTGAATGAAAACGCGGTTGCTCCACAGCAGCTTAAACTCATCAACTTTATATATATACATTTAGATTCCTATTAGCAGTATGAATGCTTAAGATGCAAGGAAATCAAGAACGAAAGCAAGTTAAACAGTAGAGCTAATCTACAAAGATTAGAGAGTAAAAGCCTTATATTACTATAGATATATAAACTTCAATGTTGATCAACTCCCTCTTATAGAACATATTTGTGGAATGTTTCTGCATTAGTTACAGAAATGCGGGGAAAGTGGATCACGGAAATTGAAGTCTGCATCAGTCATGAATTAATCTTAATTTTAACTAAGACCTTGAGATATAAAGTGCAACAGGAAAATACATAAAGCTATCATCTCCTAGCATCCTGGTATGTCTTTTCCACACAGAAAAAACTTTTAATCCTTAACCATTTCAGTTTTTCCTGATAAGCACACTGCAGATTATTGGTAATACCACTTGAATCTACATTTATTGAAAAAATTCCATTTGAATCTTCATTTATAGAAAAAATTCCATTTGAATCTTCATTAATTACCTTCTAATTCTCAAGCATGAGATTGTAGGAAGACTAATTCAATAGTGGTTAAGGTATTGCTTTCATGTCTTCAATTAAATTTGAATTTAAATATCCATGATCATCAAAGGAGTGAGAATCGTGCACTTATTCAAGTAGTATTAGCAAAAAAAAATGTGCTTACTACTCTCATATGTTAGTTTACTTTGTTACATATCAGTTTTAACTTTAACGCTGATTACTTTATGTTATTTGATGTTTGATATGTACAGGTTTCTATTCCAAAATAAAGAATTCCTTCCAAAAAATAAGAAATAATAAAGGTAATTTAAATACCGACTTGCTTATGTGATTATATTGTGGTTCAGAAAAGAATTTATATGTTTGATTATATTATTTGATGCATTTCGAATTATTTTTCCTACATTTAATTTCTTGCATTTCCTATTTCCATTTCTTTATTAGTCTCTTGATGTTTCTTATTTTTTACTAAGAGCTTTTGTACTCGGGCTTTGTTATCTTAATAAAATTTCTGTCGTTCAAAAGAGAGAGAGAACAACTTAAACTACTAGGTTATTTTTTTTTTGCTGAGTAAAGGTGTACATATATACAACGCACCAATGGGATGCAACTCATTTACAAAATTATCTACATGAAAGGAACTCAGCAAATTCTAAAGTTCTTCCTCATTCACAAAAAAAAATCACCCTTAAACCAAAATCTTAAGGCATTGAACCAACTATCACAAATTGTCTCCAAGGACCTTTCTTCATTGTTAAAGACCCTCCTATTCCTCTCATTTCACACAAGCCAAAAAATAGAAAGGGGAATCAAAGAAAAAGTCTTTTTCAATTCTTTAAGGGCTCTCAACCCATTCAAAGCCCAAAGCTCATTTTTAACGGTACAACCCTAGAGATATCCACCACACAAAAAGCCATCTTCGAAAGGCATCTAGCCAAAGAGCACTCCAACAAAAGATGAGAAACGGACTCGGCCCTTTCATTACAAATAAAACATCTATTAACAAGATTTTTTCCTCTTCTATGCATGTTAACAATCGTCAAAATCTTCTTCCACGACATCTCCCAAGCAAAAAAATAAACTTTTTAGGGGCCTTGGAACCCAAATGGCTTTCCAAGAAAAAGAAGAGGAACCACCCAATGGGAGACTCTCAAGGAGAATCTTGTAACAAGACTTCACTATAAAGCCTTTTTCTGGATTTGACTTCCAACAAACATTATCTTCTCTAGACAAGTCAAGTCTAATTTGATATAAAGTCTACTAGGTTAATTACCATTATTTTATTCTCCTTTCTTTTCTTGAATATGTTTGTATTCATAACATTTTTATGTGTTTAGAAAGATTTCTATTTACATATAGTCATCAAAGCCCCTGCATTTTGGTGGTCCATAGGTATGTAATTTATCCTGCTCACTTTGATCTCCATTTCATGATTTATTTTTCCGGCAGAAAGCAAATGGGACTTGTTGTTCTCTCTAAGATTGTACTTGCACACACATAAACTTGTCTTTTTTGTGATGTTATGAAATAACATGACTAACCAATTTAATTCATAGGTGCCTGTGTAAAATATCGTAGGATTTTTCTTACTCAATTGAGATCATTTTAACTCTAAATACAGGTACCAAGCTTTCAAGAAATCCTGATTACATATGAAGAGATTATCTGTATACACCCGAAAGGCGGACTGTTTCAGAACTTTTAGAAGAGGTCAATGCTTTCTCTGTCTTACTTCTATGAGAAATGAATGCCAATTAAAAAATCTGCATCATACCAAATTGATGTCAGGGCTAATCCTTTATTACTCTATTGTTGTTATACTGACTATACCTATAAGTTTTCAGCTTAAAGGAGTTGGGCTTTGAGAGTGGAGGGGAAGGGGATAATGCAGAAAGAGGTTAACATTGATTCAGGACACTTTCCATGATAACTTTATATTTTCTTTCTGACATTGTGTTTTCCACATTAATTTGTTGTGCTGCGGATCACTGGTGTTCTTACCCTTATATTCAAATGTTTGCTTATTTCTCACATTGATTAAATAAGTGCTTAATGCATATTTTATTTTTGATAGAATGTGTGTAATTCTTCCATCCTCATCTTTACTGAAATTTATTCTCTTGGTGGAATTTTATTACTTTATGTATATCATTTTAAAAAGTTATGAAAAATAGTTGCCACTGTTTTGTCATTGACTAGAATGAATTTTTTTATTGATATACAATAATGATTACTGCAATGATCTTGGTAATCATGATAAAGGTGAAGAACATAAAAGACCTGTCTTGGTTTGATCCCAATCACATCCCTATCCTAACAGGCGAAGAACTGTTTGCCCGCCTGGCTTTAAGTTTAACTTCTCTAATATGTTCTAAGTTTCTGTTACTATAATCACTTGATGATCACTTATAGACCCTTCAAGCGAAAGCTGGGCAGAGATGATCAACTTGGATTTATATGTTCCACACGATGAAGGATTGAGCACCAAGAAACTTTCAGAATTGGTGTCATATCCAATCCAGGCTACGTCCCTCATCTCTAAACCAAAATCCTCAAACTCTTCACAAAATTTCGGTAGTTTTGAGGCTTTTGAACACATACGCCACAAGATGTATATGTTCATTTGTGTGCCAAATTCTTTCAGGAGCTAATCCAGTTTGAATCCAACTCTTGCAGGTACTTTATCAATATCATGCCTGGAAAACAATGACATATTAATGCCAATGGAGAGGAGATCAGTTGGGTGTGTCTTCCAATTTACGATGAATGGGAGCTTGCTAAAGCTCTGGTTGTAGCTAATGACTTTGCATACCATCAACTAATAACCCATTGATAAATCTTACCTGGGTTAAAAATTTCAACTCTGCCATTAATTAGACTTTTCATTTAATTTCATACGAAAGATTATTTTCTCTGACTAAGGCTGCATAGTTCTTGAATGTAATATATCAAGTAGATGCTATGTGATGCGTTTTCCAGGTTGCACACTCATGCAGTGGTCGAGCCATTCATCATTGCCACTAGAATTTGGAGGTTATCTCTGTTCAATCCAACTGTTTAATATTAAGTGGGTGTGGTATCCTATGCATTTCCTGTAGAATTTTGAGGATCCTAAAATTTTTTCACTTGTTTTACCAGGACTCCTGGTACAATTGGGATTGGCATTCGTCCATGTGTTTTGATGAATGGTAAGATAACTATTTCTATACATTTCAATTTTTCACTTCTAAAAATTTGACTGCTTTTCATTACATTCAATAGACTTTGCAAGCAAGCAAGCAAACTACAGTTTCTCTATCCCGGGACTTTCTTTTTTGCATGGCTTGCAGTATTCATCTAATTTTCTCCATTCCTGTTTAGGGTGTCAAAAAGTCATTCATTTGTTTTACCTTCTCTTGAAGTATTTCAACCATGTTAGAGAGGCTCTCTATGTGATTCTTCTTCTGCATCAATTAACATCATATGAGGAACGTAATTAGCTAGGTTCTTGATGGAGTTATGAGTGGTGCTGAGATGAAACGAATTGATACATAGATTCTTGATTGTGGGATCTTTGGGCTGTTTTGTTGTTGTTTTTGATGTGGGTGTTTATTGAATTTTTTTTATTCGTTGTGGCTTTGATATGTGTGTCGAAATTGGATGCAGATCCAAGTTTTATGGAGAAAAGGGTGATGGAGGTTTGCATATCTCTTGCAGGTTAGTATATACTTCATATAATTAAGATTTAACAATAAAGGCATATGTTGAGAGGTTTTCAAATAGATATGTATTAGGTTTCCTAATATTTCTTAATTTATGTTTCCTATTCCTATTAGGATTTATAATCTTTGGTCTATATATAGGGTTGTTGGTTTGTTTACATGACAACAACAATAATAAGAATTTTTTTACAATATTTCTTCTCAATTAGCTTTATGTGGCAAAAGTATTTATAGCTTTACTATTATATAAATCAACAATCATTTTTCATAATAAAATTTTAAATGTAACAATGATGCATCAATTAAATTTATTATTTAATAAAAATATTATTTTATTTATTTAACAAAAATAGTGTTATTATTATTAATTAAATTATTAATAAATATTGTTATTTTAATTATTTATATTTTTATTGTAATAAAATTAATATATTTATATTGTGAAAATAATAAAGTCAATTTGATGAAAGGAAAACTTCAAAATAGTCAAATTGTACTCATACAATTGTTAGTAATTTCAACGTCTAAGAGCAGTTTTACAACTTATTTACAAAGCATATTAATTAGTTTGATTTTGATTGAATAGGGTACTTTGTGAATTTAGAGTAATTACTAAGCAACTAAAGAAAAAAATTCATGATTAAGTGACCGTAGGATCGGTTATATATAACCATAAAACATATTCGTGTGTTTTTAATGACCTATACGGATTTACGTCTTTGTATGTTAGTGATTGTATATGCGTTCTGTGTGAGTTGCCTTTTATTTTTATGTATGTTGGGATACTGCGTAAGTTGAAAGACGATGCGTTTCTATCCTGTAAGTTAATGAACAATTTGTGTAAGCCCATAACATATACGTTTACGTTTGTCAATGATGTTAATAATGTGGCCAAAATGTATACGCATGTACGTTCTCAAGTAGTTTAGCGTGTACATTATTGGTCTTTTCTTGTTAGTTAAACTCATATCCATGTAGAAAATTGTATGTATATGCATTTCATGTAACATTCTTGCAAGGGACATAAATATATTTACCAATTCTGTATCTAATCGGTAAGTAGTGGCCAAATTAACCATTACTATGTTAGATTTCGTACTTTGCTTAGTTGAACAGTTAGATCCTCACTAGATCAGGGGGTGGAGCTCATGAGTACTCCCTCATTGCTTGTATTTCCTAATTTTTTTATTTTTTCTGTAAAAATAGATATTATTATTAAAGTTTTATCTTATTATATGCATTATGTTTCCTAGTTTTGTATTGTAAATGAAATGTTACTCTTAATTGTCACCGTAGGATTGGTCATATATTTCAGCCCTACCTCAAGAAATTTCGCTTCTTCTCCCTCTCCTTCACCACCACGCGACAACACCACTTCTCTTTCACGAAAATTTTCTTTTTCCTCCTCTTCATCGATTCCCTCTTACCTCCCTCTCTTTCCTCATGGCTTCTCTCTTCTAAAATCTTGATTTTTCAAGTTTGTGATCTACTTTCTTTTGAATGAGTTTAGAGCAATCGATTGTAGGTTAAAGACTCTAATAAGTCCATTTGATTGGACCGAACCGAATGATACCAAATTAGTTATGTGAAGGCAAGTTGACCACGTCTGACTTGAGGTATCTTTGGTAAGGAATAATCAAGTTGATTAAATTTTAGTTTCACCGAAGTTGATTGATCGAGACTTAAAAGCCTCATATTGCTCAGTTTGATTTCGATTGAATATAAATTATGTTTAAATGTAGTAAAAAATTTATGTACTTCGTGAACTTATAGTAATTACTAAGTAACTAAAGAAAAAAATTCTTGATTAAGTGACCGTAGGATCAGTCATATTTCAGCCATATCTCAAGAAATTTCGCGTCTTCTCCTTCTCTTTCACCACCGCGCGACCACCTCTTCTTCTCACAAAAATTTTCTTTCTGCATTTCTCCTGTCTTCTTCTCATTTTTTCCTCCTCTCTTCCTCCTCTCCATCGATTCCCTCTTGCCTCACTTTTCTCATGGCTTCTCTCTCCTAAAATCTTGAATTTTCAAGTTTGTGATCTACTTTCTTTTGAACTGAGTTTAGAGCATTCGATTGTAGGTTGAAGACCCTAATAATTCCATTCGATTGCATCGATCCGAACGATGCCAAATTAATTATATTAAGGCAAGTTGACCACGTCTGACTTGAGGTATCTTTGGTAAGGAATTATCAAGTTGATTTAATTTTAGTCTCACAGAAGTTGATTGATCAAGGCTTCAAAACTTCATATTTCTCAATTTGATTTCGATTGAATATAATTTGGATCCAATAAAGATGATGTTTGTCTTTTAAGTTTTGGTTCGCCCAAATTTATGAAGATTTCTTGCTGTAAATAGGTGCAAACTTTGTGCTGAGTCCATCTTTCTCCTCCCTTTTCCCTCCTCTCCATCAGTTCCCTTATAACTGAGGATGCAATCAACATAAGCCCAGAGATAGATTCAAAAATGGACCATTTGGACTTGGAATCAAGCAAGCATAATTCCCTTAAAATTAATGATAGAGATCATGTTCCTCAAGAAGGTACTTCTTCAATTATGATTACTCACCTTGTAACAGAGGATGTAATCAATACAAGCCCAGAAACAGATTCAGAAATGCCCCATTTGGTCTCGGAATTTAGCTGTCCACCAAAAAAGAGGAAAAGGACTTTCATGCAAAAGGGAAGAACAAAATCTTATTTTCTTAACAAGAAAAAAGAAATTCTTAGAAAAGGGAGCAAGCTACTTGCCAAACAAAGGAGAGAAAGGAAAAAGCTCATTCTTAGAGAAAAGAGAAAGTCCTCTATGAAAAAGCTTCTTGTACTTGACTTGAATGGGCTTCTTGCGGATATTGTTCCATGTGGATGTGGGAGAGTATGTCTGACAATACCGTATCGTTGTCAATGGATGGCAAAGTCCATATTCTTTTCTTTAATTAGGGTCACTAACTATTCCACTTCACCCACACTTGCTATATATATATCCTTGTTTTAAGGCTTACTTTAGGCCATGTTTCCTTCCTTGTTTTAAGGCTTACTTTAGGCCATGTTTCCTTCCTTGTTTTAAGGAATGTCTTTTTCCTTTAACAACCTATATATACTCTTAATTGTATTCTCAATAATATGAACTCAAGTAAGCATTTGTACAATCTCTTTACTCTCTTCAATTCTCACATCTCTTTACTCTCTTAAATTCTAACATGGTATCAGAGCCAGTTGCTTAGGTTCTTCTCTCGTTTGTAATTTTTCTCGGTTTTGTGTTTCGGCGTGTTCTGTGTTGTTCTCGGTGAACCCGACGTGAAAGTTTTTTTTTGTTGTTTTTCGGTCTTCTCTTTCTGGGTTGGTGTTGTCGGCACCTCCTATTTTTTTTGTTTGAGCAGTTTCGGCATTCACAACATCCTCTGTTTTCAGAGAGGCTTTTTGTGGCTTTGGGTCTCAAATTTCTCGGTGTTTTTTTTTTTTGTTCTCAGATCTCTTTGGCAGTTTGTTTTTTTTCTGTTTTGGGTGGTTTCGGCATTTTTTTTTTTGCACTTATTTGCAATGAACTCTGCACCTGTGTGTGTCAAATTTACGGGCAAAAATTACTCTACATGGGCTTTTCAATTTGAAATTTTCCTCAAGGGAAAAGAACTTTGGGGCCATATCGATGGCACGGATGTCGCACAAACATCCAATGCAGACCAATCGAAGGATGTTGGGTCTTCTCCTTCTTAGACTGTGCTTAATGCTCGGATCATGTCTTGGCTTCTTGGTTCGGTGGAGCCACATATTGTCACCAACTTGCATACTCATCGCTCTGCTCAATCCATGTGGACTTATCTGAAGAAGGTTTATCATCAAGATAATGATGTTTATCGCTTTCAGTTAGAGCATGCAATTGCCACATTTAAACATGGCAGTCTTTCCATCCAAGACTATTACTCGGCTTTTTTGATTCTTTGGATTGACTATACTGATCTTGTTACAGCAGCTGTTCCTGTTGCCACTCTTTCGACTATTCAGCAACTCCACAAGACTAGATGGTGTGATCAATTTCTTATGAAACTACGCCCGGAATATGAATCTATTCGTTCCTCTCTGCTGAATAGATCTCCTGTTCCTTCTCTTGATGTTTGTTTTGGTGAGTTACTTCGTGAAGAACGTCTTAGTACTCAAGCCACTCTGGAGCAATCTTATGGTAGTCTAGGAACTGTTGCTTATGCTGCCCAAGGACGCAGACCGCCTATGCATTCTAAAAACTTGCAGTGTTTTTGCTGTAAGGAATATAGGCATATTGCTGTCAATTGTCCCAAGAAATACTGCTCTTATTGTAAGAAAAAGGGTCACATCATCAAAGAATGTCGTCTCCGCCCACAGAATCGTCAGGCTCAAGCATTTCAGAATTCTGTTATTGTACCCTCCGCAGCTCCTGGGTCTTCTTCCAGTGCCTCCCCAATTCCGGCACATCCTACAGCGAATTACTGCACACCCGAAATGGTGCAACAGATGCTAATTTCAGCATTATCTGCAATGGAGTTTCAAGGTAAAAATTCTACCAAACTCTGGTACGTAGATTTGGGGGCCTCTAATCACATGACGAATGCTCCCACCGCTCTGTGTCATGTTCGACCCTATGTTGGTCCATCTGCCATTCAGACTGCCAATGGCAGTTCTTTACCAATCGCTGCTGTCGGAGATGTCTCTTCTAAATTCACTGATGTGTTTATTGCTCCTGAACTTTCCACGAATCTTATTTCTGTTGGTCAATTAGTTGATAACAATTGTGTTGTTAACTTTTCTGGTGATGGTTGTGTTGTACAGGACCAGGTAACAAGAGAGCTGATCGCGAAGAGACCTAAAGTGGGGCGCTTGTTTCCACTATTTTTATCTGTCCCAGTAATTTCTCCAGTTTCGTCTATTAAGTCTCATGCTTGCAATAATGTTCCAAATCTGAGTATGGTGTGGCATCGTCGTTTAGGCCATCCCAATACTTAGATCTTATCTCATGTATTGCACTCTGGTTTTCTTGATAATGAATAACGTTCTTCTTTATCTCTTAAGTGTGATTCTTGCAAACTTGGTAAAAGCAAAATTCTTCCCTTTCCTTTACATGCTAGCAGAGCTTTTCACTGCTTTGATCTTATCCATAGTGATGTTTGGGGACCTTCCCCCGTTAGTTCACATGAAAAATTTAAATATTATGTGACTTTCATTGATGATTATAGCAGATTCACTTGAGTTTATTTTCTTCGCTCTAAATCTGAGGTTTTTCGTACTTTCATTAATTTTTTAGCGTATGTTGACAATCAATTTTCTGTGACTATTAAGACATTACGCACAGATTCTGGTGGTGAATATTTGTCTACTGAGTTTCAGGAATTCTTGGCTTCTAAAGGTATTATTCATCAACGTTCATGTCCTGTTACTCCCCAACAGAATGGAGTAGCCGAACACAAAAATCGTCATCTTCTTAATGTGGTACGTACTCTCTTGTTAGAATCATCTGTTCCATCAGTGTTCTGGGTCGAGGCTTTGAAAACTGCTACTCACTTGATTAATCGTTTACCTTCCCAAATCTTACACATGGAGTCTCCCTATTTCCGCTTGTTTGCTAAACAACCTAATTATGATAATCTCCGTATCTTTGGTTGTGTATGTTTTGTCCATTTACCTCCCTATGAGCGACATAAATTATCTGCTCTATCTGTTAGATGTGCATTCTTGGGATATAATGTGTGTCAAAAGGGATTTGTTTGCTATGATCCTACCTTACATCGTACACGTATTTCTAGGAATGTTATTTTCTTTGAAAATCAACATTTATTTCCTATGTCCTCTGAGCCCTCTTCTTCTACGGTGGTCATCCCCTCCTTTGAGCAACAATTTTTAGATCTTCATCAAGTCAGCTCTCGCTTTAAACCAGGTATTGTATATACGAGACGCTCCCGCCCACAGTCTCTTTCGATGGCTCAACCGATATCTGATCCTACCATGCTCCAGTCAGTTGCAGCACCTTCAGAACATTTGGTACGTCGCTCTTCTCGAATATCTTTACATCCGGATAGGTATAGGTGGTTTGCTTCTGCTCTTACTGCTGCATTGTCCAATTTTGATATTCCCACATGCTACTCACATACTGTCAAGCATGATTGTTGGCGACAAGCTATGCAGGAAGAAATTGCTGCTTTAGAGGCCAATCACACCTGGGACATTGCACCTTGTCCTTCCACTATAGTCCCCCTGGGTTGCAAATGGGTTTACTCCGTCAAGGTTCGATCTGATGGAAGTTTGGATCGTTATAAAGCTCGGCTTGTTACACTTGGAAATAAACAGGAATATGGTGTTAATTATGAAGAAACCTTTGCTCCTGTGGCTAAGATGACCACTGTTCGTACGATTCTAGCTCTTGCTGCTTCCAATGATTGGCCACTACATCAGATGGATGTCAAGAATGCTTTTCTTCATGGGGATCTTAAAGAGTGTATTTATATGAAGCCACCCCCGGGATTGTTTCCTTCTCCAAACTCACATGTGTGTAAGCTTCGTCGCTCCCTTTATGGTCTCAAACAAGCTCCAAGGGCTTGGTTTGATAAATTTCGAACTAATTTATTACAATTCTCATTCAAGCAGAGCAAGTATGACACTTCCTTGTTTCTTCGAAAATCAGACATGAGTATTGTTGTTCTTTTAGTTTATGTTGATGATATTGTGATTACTAGTTCCGACTTTGTTTTACTTGGCCGGCTCAAGACCCATCTCTCCGAGTCTTTTCATATGAAAGATCTTGGGTCTCTTACATATTTTCTTGGTCTTGAGGTGCATCGTAGTCCGTTGGGTATTTCACTCAAGCAACAAAAGTATGCTAGTGACCTGGTGGCTACAGCAGGCCTACAGGAGGCCACTTCAGTTGATACTCCCATGGAATTGAATGTCAAGCTTCGCAAAGAGGAGGGTGATTTACTTGCTGATCCTAGTTTATACCGAAAGTTGGTGGACAGTCTTGTCTACCTCACCATTACTAGACCAGACATTTCCTTTTCAGTACAACAAGTCAGTCAGTTTCTTCAGACCCCTCGTCACCTTCATTTGGTTGCTGTCCGTAGGATCATACACTATGTTCAGGGCACTTCTGCCCGTGGCTTATTCTTTCCTGCAGGCAATTCTCCTTGACTTACTGCTTATAGCGATGTTGATTGGGCTGGTTTTGCTGATACACGTCGCTCCATTACTGGTTGTTGTGTGTTCTTAGGTGATGCATTGATCTCATGGAAGAGTAAGAAGCAAGACAGAGTTTCTAAGTCATCTACAGAATCTGAGTATCGCGCGATGTCTCTTGCTTGTTCCGAAATTATTTGGCTTCGAGATTTGCTTGTTGAGCTAGATTTTTCTGCAACTGATCCTACACCTCTACATGCTGATAATACAAGTGCTATTCAGATCACGGCCAATCCTGTCTATCATGAGCGCACGAAGCATATTGAAGTCGACTGTCACTCTATCCGCGAAGCATTTGAAGCTTGTGTTATCACTCTTCCACATGTTTCCACTGACCTACAAATTGCTGATATCTTCACCAAAGCGCTCACTCACCATCGACATTGCTTCTTAAGCAGCAAATTGATGCTTATTGATCAACCTGCATCAATTTGAGGGGGGCTGTCAATGGATGGCAAAGTCCATATTCTTTTCTTTAATTAGGGTCACTAACTATTCCACTTCACCCAGACTTGCTATATATATATCATTGTTTTAAGGCTTACTTTAGGCCATGTTTCCTTCATTGTTTTAAGGCTTACTTTAGGCCATGTTTCCTTCCTTGTTTTAAGGTTTACTTTAGGCCATGTTTCCTTCCTTGTTTTAAGGAATGTCTTTTTCCTTTAACAACTTATATATACTCTTAATTGTATTCTCAATAATATGAACTCAAGTAAGCATTTGTACAATCTCTTTACTCTCTTCAATTCTCACATCTCTTTACTCTCTTAAATTCTAACAATCGTGCCTAGGAAAGAAGGTGAAATTGACCTTCAGATTTGTCTTTCTAGGTGCAAGTTTTTTTAATTCTTTATTTATTCTATTTTGTTTATTCTAACTTGATTGTTTGTCTTTTCAGTTTTTAAGAGACCCTTCTGTGATGATTTTCTGCGGTTTTGCTTTGAGAGATTTGATGTAGGAGTGTGGTCATCAAGAAACTAGTATTCTTCTTTCACTGATTGTACTTATGCTTTTCCCCCGCATTTTCGTCTATTTTAAATATCTTTCTTTTAAGTAATATTTTGTGTGCCAGAAAAGTCTGGTATTTTTTCCCAGTTACAATCTATATGTGCCTTGACCTTGCTGTCAAATAATTTATTTGCAGGAAAAATGTGTAAGCATTGGTTAATTTTCTTTTCGGGAGTTACAGACACTGGTTGCTTTTTGTTCGGGTAAGCCAATTTTGAGGATTTTGTGATATTGTCAATAATGATTCTAAATGTTTGTTTCCAGTATCAGTGATAGTTTCCCAAAGTATTAGTTATTACTTCTTAAAGCACTGCCATATGAATGGAAATATTATATAGTTGGGATATTATAACATCCTTAATGCTTTTAGTATCTATTGTTGTTAAAAGAGATTTGGTGTTTGGGATGCTGCACTTTACTCTAATACATAGATGCATACAAATATTGATAGATAGATGGACTAATAGACAAACAGGTAGAAGACCTATCCTGGGGTTGAAAAGCACCTCTCTTGCTTGTGGCTCTATTTGGTTCTTAGAAAGCACAAAGTGAGAAGGAAGCAAAAAACTAAAAAATTTGCTTTTTTCTCTAAAGCATTTTAAGAAAGTCTAAACATTTTTATTTCTTTTCACATGTATATTCTTAAAGATTGATTGCAGTGCAAAGAAATTTTATCTCTATCAATGTTAAGTTTTTTCGTAGTAGGGAGTGAGGGAGGGAGAAGAGAGCTCAATTCTGTGGTACAAATGCATTTTTGATGCTAATGGCTTTTCATTGGGCCGGGTAAAAGCACCATTAAATAGCTTTTGTTGTGGTTGTTGATTTTAGCAGAAGCTGTTTTAGTGCTTGATAAAAAACATTGTAGAGGTGCTGCCAACCTAAAAGGCAGAAACTACTTTGTTTGATTGAGTAAGCTATAAAAGTGTTTTTAGATGCTGAAATTACCCAAAAGGGTATAGTTATGAAAATACTTTTTTATTGGAACGAGGTTTAGTGGGTTACTGGGCTAGACTGCAATATTTGATTTATTATCTTTAATGAAATCTGGTTTCTTTTCTATAAAAGGTGATTTCATATGTCTTTTATGCATGCAAGCATACACAGGGTAAAATGGTATAAATTTTCTAATTTCTTCTAAGTGGGGGAGTCCTGTACATTTTTGCTTAATGCCAGTGCCTTCCTAGGAATTCTCATCCATCCATTATTGTCGCTGAACTTTTTTAGCTGCTTGCCCATTAATTTGTTGGTTGCTTGCAAATAAATTCTGCAATCAGTGGCATTATTGTTGTTTTCATTTTTTCAAAATGGAGCAACCTATTAGGAGCCATCTCGCTCGAGTGTTTCATCATATATGACTGTTCAATTTATGATGATTGGCTTTACTTAGGATGAAAGGCACTGTAGTGCGACGCCGTTCTCTACCTCCGAGAATAAAGACAAACCTCTCTTTTTGAAGGAAGTAAGAGAATTATGGGAATATCTTCTGGAAATAGGAGAGTATAATGAATCAAACACCTTGTTGTTGGATGATTCCCCTCACAAGGCCTTGCGCAATCCGGCAAGTACTTAAACCTGTGCCTCGTATTATTACTTCTTTATGGTATATTACTTCCTTATCAATTTTGATTATATCCTAGTTCTGATACTAGTTTTAATCTGGGCCATCTTTTCATTGTTTAGGAACACACTTCAGAACATTTGGTACGTCGCTCTTCTCGAATATCTTTACATCCGGATAGGTATAGGTGGTTTGCTTCTGCTCTTACTGCTGCATTGTCCAATTTTGATATTCCCACATGCTACTCACATACTGTCAAGCATGATTGTTGGCGACAAGCTATGCAGGAAGAAATTGCTGCTTTAGAGGCCAATCACACCTGGGACATTGCACCTTGTCCTTCCACTATAGTCCCCCTGGGTTGCAAATGGGTTTACTCCGTCAAGGTTCGATCTGATGGAAGTTTGGATCGTTATAAAGCTCGGCTTGTTACACTTGGAAATAAACAGGAATATGGTGTTAATTATGAAGAAACCTTTGCTCCTGTGGCTAAGATGACCACTGTTCGTACGATTCTAGCTCTTGCTGCTTCCAATGATTGGCCACTACATCAGATGGATGTCAAGAATGCTTTTCTTCATGGGGATCTTAAAGAGTGTATTTATATGAAGCCACCCCCGGGATTGTTTCCTTCTCCAAACTCACATGTGTGTAAGCTTCGTCGCTCCCTTTATGGTCTCAAACAAGCTCCAAGGGCTTGGTTTGATAAATTTCGAACTAATTTATTACAATTCTCATTCAAGCAGAGCAAGTATGACACTTCCTTGTTTCTTCGAAAATCAGACATGAGTATTGTTGTTCTTTTAGTTTATGTTGATGATATTGTGATTACTAGTTCCGACTTTGTTTTACTTGGCCGGCTCAAGACCCATCTCTCCGAGTCTTTTCATATGAAAGATCTTGGGTCTCTTACATATTTTCTTGGTCTTGAGGTGCATCGTAGTCCGTTGGGTATTTCACTCAAGCAACAAAAGTATGCTAGTGACCTGGTGGCTACAGCAGGCCTACAGGAGGCCACTTCAGTTGATACTCCCATGGAATTGAATGTCAAGCTTCGCAAAGAGGAGGGTGATTTACTTGCTGATCCTAGTTTATACCGAAAGTTGGTGGACAGTCTTGTCTACCTCACCATTACTAGACCAGACATTTCCTTTTCAGTACAACAAGTCAGTCAGTTTCTTCAGACCCCTCGTCACCTTCATTTGGTTGCTGTCCGTAGGATCATACACTATGTTCAGGGCACTTCTGCCCGTGGCTTATTCTTTCCTGCAGGCAATTCTCCTTGACTTACTGCTTATAGCGATGTTGATTGGGCTGGTTTTGCTGATACACGTCGCTCCATTACTGGTTGTTGTGTGTTCTTAGGTGATGCATTGATCTCATGGAAGAGTAAGAAGCAAGACAGAGTTTCTAAGTCATCTACAGAATCTGAGTATCGCGCGATGTCTCTTGCTTGTTCCGAAATTATTTGGCTTCGAGATTTGCTTGTTGAGCTAGATTTTTCTGCAACTGATCCTACACCTCTACATGCTGATAATACAAGTGCTATTCAGATCACGGCCAATCCTGTCTATCATGAGCGCACGAAGCATATTGAAGTCGACTGTCACTCTATCCGCGAAGCATTTGAAGCTTGTGTTATCACTCTTCCACATGTTTCCACTGACCTACAAATTGCTGATATCTTCACCAAAGCGCTCACTCACCATCGACATTGCTTCTTAAGCAGCAAATTGATGCTTATTGATCAACCTGCATCAATTTGAGGGGGGCTGTCAATGGATGGCAAAGTCCATATTCTTTTCTTTAATTAGGGTCACTAACTATTCCACTTCACCCAGACTTGCTATATATATATCATTGTTTTAAGGCTTACTTTAGGCCATGTTTCCTTCATTGTTTTAAGGCTTACTTTAGGCCATGTTTCCTTCCTTGTTTTAAGGTTTACTTTAGGCCATGTTTCCTTCCTTGTTTTAAGGAATGTCTTTTTCCTTTAACAACTTATATATACTCTTAATTGTATTCTCAATAATATGAACTCAAGTAAGCATTTGTACAATCTCTTTACTCTCTTCAATTCTCACATCTCTTTACTCTCTTAAATTCTAACAATCGTGCCTAGGAAAGAAGGTGAAATTGACCTTCAGATTTGTCTTTCTAGGTGCAAGTTTTTTTAATTCTTTATTTATTCTATTTTGTTTATTCTAACTTGATTGTTTGTCTTTTCAGTTTTTAAGAGACCCTTCTGTGATGATTTTCTGCGGTTTTGCTTTGAGAGATTTGATGTAGGAGTGTGGTCATCAAGAAACTAGTATTCTTCTTTCACTGATTGTACTTATGCTTTTCCCCCGCATTTTCGTCTATTTTAAATATCTTTCTTTTAAGTAATATTTTGTGTGCCAGAAAAGTCTGGTATTTTTTCCCAGTTACAATCTATATGTGCCTTGACCTTGCTGTCAAATAATTTATTTGCAGGAAAAATGTGTAAGCATTGGTTAATTTTCTTTTCGGGAGTTACAGACACTGGTTGCTTTTTGTTCGGGTAAGCCAATTTTGAGGATTTTGTGATATTGTCAATAATGATTCTAAATGTTTGTTTCCAGTATCAGTGATAGTTTCCCAAAGTATTAGTTATTACTTCTTAAAGCACTGCCATATGAATGGAAATATTATATAGTTGGGATATTATAACATCCTTAATGCTTTTAGTATCTATTGTTGTTAAAAGAGATTTGGTGTTTGGGATGCTGCACTTTACTCTAATACATAGATGCATACAAATATTGATAGATAGATGGACTAATAGACAAACAGGTAGAAGACCTATCCTGGGGTTGAAAAGCACCTCTCTTGCTTGTGGCTCTATTTGGTTCTTAGAAAGCACAAAGTGAGAAGGAAGCAAAAAACTAAAAAATTTGCTTTTTTCTCTAAAGCATTTTAAGAAAGTCTAAACATTTTTATTTCTTTTCACATGTATATTCTTAAAGATTGATTGCAGTGCAAAGAAATTTTATCTCTATCAATGTTAAGTTTTTTCGTAGTAGGGAGTGAGGGAGGGAGAAGAGAGCTCAATTCTGTGGTACAAATGCATTTTTGATGCTAATGGCTTTTCATTGGGCCGGGTAAAAGCACCATTAAATAGCTTTTGTTGTGGTTGTTGATTTTAGCAGAAGCTGTTTTAGTGCTTGATAAAAAACATTGTAGAGGTGCTGCCAACCTAAAAGGCAGAAACTACTTTGTTTGATTGAGTAAGCTATAAAAGTGTTTTTAGATGCTGAAATTACCCAAAAGGGTATAGTTATGAAAATACTTTTTTATTGGAACGAGGTTTAGTGGGTTACTGGGCTAGACTGCAATATTTGATTTATTATCTTTAATGAAATCTGGTTTCTTTTCTATAAAAGGTGATTTCATATGTCTTTTATGCATGCAAGCATACACAGGGTAAAATGGTATAAATTTTCTAATTTCTTCTAAGTGGGGGAGTCCTGTACATTTTTGCTTAATGCCAGTGCCTTCCTAGGAATTCTCATCCATCCATTATTGTCGCTGAACTTTTTTAGCTGCTTGCCCATTAATTTGTTGGTTGCTTGCAAATAAATTCTGCAATCAGTGGCATTATTGTTGTTTTCATTTTTTCAAAATGGAGCAACCTATTAGGAGCCATCTCGCTCGAGTGTTTCATCATATATGACTGTTCAATTTATGATGATTGGCTTTACTTAGGATGAAAGGCACTGTAGTGCGACGCCGTTCTCTACCTCCGAGAATAAAGACAAACCTCTCTTTTTGAAGGAAGTAAGAGAATTATGGGAATATCTTCTGGAAATAGGAGAGTATAATGAATCAAACACCTTGTTGTTGGATGATTCCCCTCACAAGGCCTTGCGCAATCCGGCAAGTACTTAAACCTGTGCCTCGTATTATTACTTCTTTATGGTATATTACTTCCTTATCAATTTTGATTATATCCTAGTTCTGATACTAGTTTTAATCTGGGCCATCTTTTCATTGTTTAGGAACACACTGCTGTATTTCTTTATTCATACCACTACACGGATGCTGAAGATTGTTCATTAGGTAAGATATCACATCCTCAAAGTAAAAGTTATTTGTTTGGAAAAAATTGGAACACACTGCATTAAATAACAGTAAATCAACTTAAAGCATCATCAATTAAAGCACGTGTTATAATTTTAAGTTGAAAATAAGCATCTTTTCGCTAAAAGTGATGTTTCATTGCACAAGTTTAAAATTGACTTAAGATTTTTGACTTTTTAAGTCCAAAACAGACTTCAACTTTTATGCTTAGAAATCATGCTTGCACTATTTATGTGCCTGATGCATGCAGAATTTATTTGCCCTTTCGGGGTCTGCATAAGTCACATGTGACTTTGTTTTTGAATCGTAAAAGTTATGTGCACCAGATAGTCAAAACTCAAAGGTCAACTAGTAAATTGTTTACAATCCACAATCCAATTTTCGCAAATCATTTTAAACCAGAGTAAAACTAATGTCTTGTGGAGAAGTGTGTCTAGATCCCAAATCCCCGAGGACCTTGACTTTTTTGAAACAACTGAGTGAAATTGTATCTTTTTTGAATATCTTAATAGATACTGAATTATTAATATAAGTTGAGCTTCCGACCTCTTCATTTTATTTCTTTATTTTTGTCAGTAGGTGCTTATATGTTCATTATTGCCATCTGTACTAAATTTTTAGTATCATTGGTGATTATGGATTGCGTCTGCCTCCACTTTATGCGAGTTTACAGTTCTGTTGGTTATGTGTTTGAAACGAAAAGTTATTTTTTTGTAAGTGTGCATTTTCTTTAGCAATAATTGTCAATGTTCTTTCTGCACGTTGTTCACAACAGGACCTAGAGGTGATCTCTGGATATACTTGGAAATGTTAGCTGCTGCAGACAATGTTCAGAAGTTCGTTGAACAAAACCCATTTGGTCAAAAGGCCATCACAAAATCAAACCCGTCATGGACGATGTACAAAGACATTATTGATGCATTATAAGGTTCTTGATTAGTGAGGGTAAAGTTAACAAGAATTAAAACCCTAGCTTCACATTCGCCAGCACACTCCACTCCCAGCGGCGATCTCAGCCTTCATCTCTCTGGCGCTCCTCTTCTCTCTCGATCTCAGCCTCTCTTTCTGGATCTCAGCCGCTAATCGTTGTGTCAGTGATGGTAAGTCACCTTTTCTATTTCTTCTCTCTCTCCATCTCTCTCTCCATCTCTCTCATTTCCGCCCGATCTCTCTCTATAATCTCTCCATTTCTCTCTCTTTATCTCTCTATATGTATAGATTCCTTTATATTCATATAAATATTTGGTAATGCTGGTAATTGTAGATGTGATATTGTGTCCTCTTGGTCCCATCTTTGGCTGTTCAGATATAAGGTTAAATTCCTCTTGGTTCATTTATTTGGTTAGATTATGGAGATATCTTGTCAGGATGGAAAAGGGAGAGAAGAGAAGAGAAGAAACAAAAGTAAGGAACAGGATTGTGAGGGAAGAGGAGGAGAAAAACAGAAAGTAAAATTCACTTTTCGAGCAAGTGAGAGCTCCAAAGAATTTCAGAAAGAAATGCATCAATTCTTGATCATTCAATACCCTTCTAAGATGGTTTACATGGTATTTATAGTTACTAACCTCACTGTACAGTAGCTAAAGTGTTACAGCAGAAAATAACTACTAACTTGTAACTACCTTGCTAACTAACTGTAACTAACATAACAGTCTTGCAATGACTTAGGATAAGGTGTATACTTCAGGTTTCTAATCCTTGCACTCCTCCTTAGCATATGATCCAGCTCATCATCTGTTCTGCCCTTGTACTGCAGCTGCGGGTCTGTATCATCTGTTCTGCCCTTGTGCTGCAGCTGTTGGTCTGTATCAAATATGCAGGATTAAGACCTATATTTCTGCTTTTCTTTTCTTTTCTTTTTTAAAGCATTTGATAATTGAAGCTTTCATTTTTGTAGTCTCTATTGAATTTTAATTTTGATTTTGTTTACCAACTCCCTATATAAACACACAAACGCAATTTGGAGCTTGAGTTGGGCAATTTGCGTCTGATTGTGGTTGATTGATTCGTTTATTTCGATTCTTTCCCTTTGTCTAAACTTCAAATTGCAGAGAACATACTGAAAGTGATTGTTTAAATACTTGAGCTTAACCAATT
The DNA here is from genome assembly GCA_023935145.1 of Bretschneidera sinensis. Classification (NCBI taxonomy): domain Eukaryota; kingdom Viridiplantae; phylum Streptophyta; class Magnoliopsida; order Brassicales; family Akaniaceae; genus Bretschneidera; species Bretschneidera sinensis. The sequence continues at coordinate 156,640,783 of CM043697.1, forward strand.
GATTTTACAAAAAAAATTAACTTCACTTAAATTATATGCAGGTATAATGTTAGTCAGCTCAAAACTGGCATGACAAGATATGGTGGGCTTTTTTCTACTTGAATTAATCTGGTCTTGGTTTGGCTTATGTCCTTGGACCATTGAAAATGAACTTGTATTGCCTAAATCTCAAATTAACATAATTGATGTTCTTCATATACTGAGATATAGTTTCCGCTCTCAATTTTGAAAGAGTTAACTTACTGCTCTGATAGTATAGGTTGACTATGAATAACTAAGGTTGGTAAGTGTTGTTCCTGGTATAATTGGAAGGGCAATAAGTGACATTCAAGTTTATGGTAAATTCATAAAAATTAATATTGACGGATCTATATAGAGATCATATATACTAATCAAAGCTAATTAAATCATTGTGAGCTGTAAATTTTGATCATGTTTAAATGGCAGGATATACAATGACCAAAGGTAGGACTAATTATGGTTGTTCTTGCTGCCCTTCAGTTGAATCAAAACACTTGTGAAGATCCTCTTTCTTTCAATGTGTCACGATGGAAGGTAGGTCGATATACTTATATTTCAATTGAATTGAATAACCAGTTAATTGTATTTCTACTCTTGATGATTATATATTGATATGTTACTAAATTTAAAACTCCTTGAGGATAATTTTCCCCATCTTCTCCTTATAATATATAGTCTATTAATTAATTTTTACACTTTCACCATGCTTTGGATCAGAGTTCATCAGGGTTCTCATAGGCCTATATTTGCATGTCTTTTTCCGTTGTTGATTCCTTATGCGTTGCCACGTTTCAAGGAAAAAGTGATATATTTAATTGGCATGATTATGGGCTATGTTGGTGTTATTCTGTAATTTCTGTTTGTGAAAATGCCTGTTTGCGACATGTTCAGATTATGATGAGAGCAGAGTTGAAGTTTGTCATTGTTTTTTATATGCTTATGGCTAATGGCATGATAGCATGGAAAGTTTTATTCTCTAGCTGCTTATTTTGTGATAATTGTAGTTTTATCCTTTTTTTTTTTTTAATTCAGACAGGTGATTTATTTATTCATCATAAGATTCTCATATTAGCAAATACATTCATGAGTTCATCCAATACTGCATTGGCTGTGAATTTCATTCATCTCAAAAGATAACACTCCCCTGTATTGATGATCAAAGAGTCGAATCACGGTATAAACATCATGATTATCAATCAAATCCTCATTCTCTAGTGGCTAAAACGCGGCGTTAAGCAGTATATTATTGTTATTTATACCATGTTAGGCTATTCCAATTGTTTCTTCATCTTGTTATTTATATCATTACGGAGTATTAATTTACAAAAGAACATAAAAGTTTCAATTCAACCTGCCTGAAAAACACACACACTCAAAGAAATTTCTTTCAGAGTTGCGATTAATTCCTGCCCTTTGGGTAGCATTGTCATCAACCTGCTTTCCATCATGAACAATAGTAACCTCACAATAATCTGGAGCATTTTTCTTCACAAATTCTCCTTTACTCAATTTTTTCCTTCTTCGCCTACAAAAAGATAAAGTCATAAACACCTAACATATATAATTTCTTTCCTACTACATTAAGCTTTCGTCATTTTTGTGCGTTTGGTGGACATCATGGTGGAAAAGATATAGGACATAAATAAGCCCAAAACCGGATTTCTTCCTTTTGGGATATATTTTTGTTCAAGGATTGTGTGTGGCATCCTGACTTAGGCTTGTTCGTGGGTGGTTTCTCGTTGGGTTGTTTTTGTCGTCTTCGGGTGTGTTGCACTCCATCTTACACAGAAAAAACAAATGATTCTATCTTTTAATCACTGAATGAGAATTTTTCCTCATCCTTTCTTCCCCATACTGTTAATCAATCACACCCGTATGAAAAAAAAAATCATTTTATTTTTTCCTCATCAAGCCTACCAAACATACAATGCCATTGGAAGAGCTCTTAAAAGGTCTAATAAGCCCAAAAAAAAATGGCAAATTTTAGACAGGAAATGATGAGCAAAAGACATGAAATTGTACCTTGAGCAAGGTGGATGTTTGGTTCCCATGACAAGGTTGGTAAAGTTGAGAACAGGAATGAGATCAAGAATTGCTTTAGCTGTCACATTGCTTTCAAGGAGCATTGTATCCACTGCTACCTGTCACATTTAATTAAATATATACTACAAGTTAAATCAAATCTTAGGGGCTCATACCTTTCCAAAAAAATAAATCTTAGGGGCTTATGATGTATGGTTAATTTGGCAAAACAGATTGGATAATCCTGCACCTTGAATTCATTACACAGGCGAATATATTTTTGCAAGAGGTTTCTCCTCTTGTTATTCTCTTCATTAATATAAACTCTCAGCTGTTCTTGGCTCAATTGGCTCTTTGATAATCTTCCAACTATCAAAAAATAAAATGTTAGCAAGAAAAAAAAAACATAAAACAAATTCTGACATCTTGATCGCAGGGGAAGCTAGAAAAATTGTCACAGAAAATTGTATAAATTCACGAGCAGACCATGAATGAAACAGAAACTGGGTTTTCTTTGGGGAGATAAAAACAACTGAGTAACTAAATTACCTGGTGTAGGAATATAAGTTACAGGAGGAAAAACATGGACAAGAAAAACCCCTGTTCCTGGTGAAACAAGATGATCCAGAGTCCATTTTAACACATCCAAGTCATCTTTGCCAACCGCAACATAAACATCCTTAATATTTCCTTCTCTGTTACCACTACTAATTATACTCTTGCTGTCATCTCCTATCTCCACAATTTCAGGTGACATCATTCTTCTGCTACAATATTGCATAGAATTAGAATCCGCCGGCATATATTTCTCTTCATTCATTTCTCTCTTTCTCTCTCCAAACACACAGAAACGTAAAGAACAAAAACTATACAAGAGAGGTGTTTGAAAGCGAAGATATCAAGACTTTTAGTCTTAACCCATTGGCAGTTTATAAGGAAAGAGTCGTTGCTCTCAAAGTCAGAAAAAGAAAAAAAAAATAGTAAAGAAAGGGGATTCTCTTTTGTCAAGATTTGCAGGATATTTTGGATATATCACTATTCACAATTCACAACCCACAAAAAGACTTTTTGATCTCCTTTGATAATGTGCCCTCTTTAGTGTAAAAATAAAAACCTTTTTTGGGTTTTTTTCACCTCCATTTGTCTAGTTCTGTTGACCTCGCATTAGCAGGGAGCATCTTTTTTTTGTATCATCCTCACATTTGAAGAAACCAGAGCCTTTAATTTCTCTATAGTTAGGCACATATGCATCAATAATGCATGTCCGCATGCTGGACCAACACAAAATTGGCCTTGCTTTTAAATCATAAAAGTAGGATGATCAAAGAAATATATTCTTAGAATCATAGCTAGGCTGCTATGTTTTCCTAATCTGTGGTCCAGGTCTAGAATTTCAACATCCGAATTGTGTCCATGTGATGTTAGGTGATGTTGGGAGAAAATCTGTCTGGTAGTGTTGGGTAAATTTTTTTTTTTTTGATAATGTGTTGGGTAATCATTTGATCATTCTTTCTGTTCTTTTTCTTCCCCATCCTTTGAACCATTTTAATAAACTGCTACTTCCATAAATGTGGATGAAGAAGTATGATTTATGAAAGGGTGCTACTTTGGTGCCTTTTGAAGAAAAAAAGTAATTTGTTTTATGAGGTAAAAATGTGTATTTGGTGGTAAAATTATTTTTTTTTTGTCATCAATATTTTTGTTTTACCACAAAATGTATATACAAAGTAAATTATTATTTTTTTCTTCAAGGCACCATAAAATCTCTTTATGAAACTCCCTTGTGTATGGTCACTTTATCAATAATATGCAAAAAAAATAAAACAATGATCCAATAAATCTTACTTATTATTTTAATTTTTGTTGTATCATTTATAATTAAACACTCACTTTGAACGCTCGTTTTGTATGTTTTAAAATTTTAAGTGATAATTACAATTCAAATTTTTACACAATATATTTTTTGGGGTTTGAGGTGGGTGTGCAACGATCATCACTCAGTCTATTAATCTTTTGCCAAAATTTCTTGAACCATGCTTGCTCACATCAACTCTTTTTTCCCCTTTTATTGGCTGGGATGTGGGCTGTCGATTTATGTGGGGCAGATAATTTTAAGGCGGCTCAAAATATACCTGAATAAATATATTGGGCTTTTGGGCCAGAGAAAATTGAGCTATAAAGCGCAAATAATGAAAGTGTAAATAAATGAGCCTCAATATAAGCCAACCGGTTTAGCTAGCACGACTTGATGATTGTACGTAATATTGTTTAAAGTGAAGGCTTCATCTGGGTGAAGACCATCATGCATATGTAGATGATAAAAATGACTTTACAGAAATACGTAGAAAATTCAAAGTGTTTTGCTGCTTTTGCACTAACACTCATTTAGATATATCTGCGTTGAACATTATGGAGCAAACTCTGGATCGATCGAGTCTGTTTTGGATTTTCAAGATTTCACACCTATGCTTCATTGTTCAAGTTTTCTGGTTTAAACTTGTATGATAATTTGTAACACCTTTTTTTCTGCTTTTCTGGAGCAATTTTCCTACTTTACTTTGACAGTCCTATTTTGTTATAAGAGGTTCAATACTATCCAATTGCTAAGTTCCCGGCTTTCATCAGTTTAATACCTTTATGTTTGAGCTCTACCTTGCATTTGAAAATCTTTAGATGCATGAATTCCTTGTTGGGAGTATTTGTTCATTGGGTTGGGGCAGGGGGAGAAATTTGCTTTTGGGGAAAGCAGCGGTGCTACATCAACTGTAGAACCTTGTGGCAAATATCTGCATATAGGTTTCAGATGAAGAGACCTTTTCAAAATTGCTTTTGAGAAGACAAATTTCTCAGCCTCTTGATTGCATCAACTAGATTTTTTTTTCGCCTGAGAAGCTAGAGATGGTGCCGCCATTGCCACAGACCGAGCATGTCAAAGAACTGAGCTTTATAATGAATTTTTTAAAGGGTGAATTGCCTTTAAAAGTTAAGTTTGGGGCATTATGCCGTTAATTCAGCCAACTCATCATATCATTATATGATGATTCAGCCAGGTATTGGGAATTCTGGATATTGGTAGATGGTGTTATTGTTTTGGGTTGCAATGGTGGAACTTTGTTTCCTTCTTTCTTTTTATTTGCCTTTTAATAATTATATTTTTATCATGCAAGTGGAAGTATGTTTCCTTGCTTCTTTTTAATAACCATATTTCTCTCAGCGCTTCGAGCAATATAAGGTTTGCTGCACATGCTGCTTTCCATTTGTTTTTCTGCAGAAGGATATCTACCATGGTTTTCCTGAAAGTTTCCGTCTATGTGATTAATGGAGACACTGTTATGTTTCTGTTATTTTGTAAATTTCCGTAAGTAGCTTAGGCTTCTCACAGTTTTTTGGCAAAAGTAAAGATGATTTTCATTTATTAGAGAATCAAAAGGATAATGACTTGATCCTTTATTTACTGAGACTGAGGATTTAAGGGATGGAAACAAGCTACTTCTGGCCTTTTCTTTGGAACCAAAAAATGGAAAATCATGGTTTTGGTTTTTCTCTTCTTACTGATAGTGTTTGAAATCCTAATAACAGCAGATACTGTTGGTTTTGGTTTTGTTGTCACATTCCAAATCATCCAGCAATTGAAGGCATTGTTGGCACTGGGCATCTTTTTGCTTCTTTACCTTATCCTAATGATCAACTTCTAACACGCACATATGCTCATGACTTCTTCATCAAAATCAAAAAGGAAAGAGAAATCTGGAAATCTCCTCCCCAATCAGGTTGCTGGAACGAAAATCATTGCCAAGACAGGTACTCTCAGTCATATGCTTGTGATGAAGAGCGTTTGCTTGATAATTTTAGATTTGATGTTAAGAAGCTCACTGGTGGTTCAGTTTCACAAGTAATTACTCAAAATACTAGCATTACCCATATGAAACCTTTAGCCATGGATAGTGTTACTGTTAAAAATCATACTTCTCCTTTTGTAGTTGAGAATACTGATGCTTCTAATAAAAACAAAGGGACTCATGATTTTGTTGATGGCAAACAAGATAAAGATCCCAAGAACTGGAGCGGACTGTTTGGTACTCAAGATTCTGGAAGTAGTCAATTGAAATACATGCCCCTTCTATGATTGATTTGAAATTGGTTGTAAAAATTCCCAAGGAGATTCAAGAAGCTGGGCGAAGTGCTTGGAAGGATTGTTTGGTTGGGCTGTTTTATGGATCTGCTCCAAACCATGGCATCATTCATTCCACTGTAATTTGATTTGGGGAAAGAGAGGTCCAGTTGAGGTCATTCCTATGGGAAAAGATGCTCTTCTCTTCCAAGTTTTCAGACAAGGCTACCAGGGCATGGGTTCTTGAGTCAGGCCCTTGGCATATAGCACACATGCCTTTGTCCATTTGTAAATGGCAACCTGGTATGCAATTCACCAAGCAATCACTTTCAAGGATTCCAATTTGGGTAAAACTGTGGCATGTACCTATGGACCTTATGACCATTGAGGGACTTAGCTGCATTGCTAGTGCATATGGCACACCACTGTACCTTGACAAAGCAACTGATAATAGAAACAGGGTGGTTTATGCCAAAGTATGTGTTGAAATTAATGTTGATTATACCTTTCCTAGTTCTATTGCTGTTGATCTGGAGGAAGGCATCAAGTTAGACATCAACGTTGAGTATCCCTGGAAGCCAGCAAAATGTTCACAATGCAAGATTTTTGGCCACCAAACTGATAAATGCAAAAAAAAGTCGAGCAAGATTGGAAACCTAAGACCAGTCCTGCAACAGACTCCCCTGCTCCTCATGATTCAATCCATCTGGAGAAGAATGCTCAGAAGAGGGTTGGGCTACAGTTCCTTCCAAATCAAAGAGCATTCATACCACTGTGGCAAAAACTCATTCTCCTCAACAGAACTCCTCATCTGCAAAGGAAATTTCTAGGACTGAGTCTATTTCCAAAGCCATCAATAGAAGTGAAGTGAGGCACGAGTAAAACTCTCTTTTCTCCCAATATTTTCACTGTACTAGCAAGTAATGACAAGGCAGAGGGAGAATTTCTGAACATATGGAGCATAATGAAGAAGTATCATACACTATTGACATCTACTATTCTCCAAGGAAACGTCGGGCTGCTGCCATAAAGGTCTGCTGAAGTATGCAAACAATTAAATCAGCGTAATAGGAAACAAGTGAGGAAGGATAAGCCCAAATCCTCAGAATTTTCCCCTCATGTTACGTGTTCATGAAGATCTTCTTTTGGAGTGTAAGAGGGTCTAAATGACCCCTACAAACAAAAAGAAGTAAAAGAAATATTGGAAAAACATAAACCAGATCTTGTTTGTTTGTTGGAAACTCATATAAAGCAAAGGAAGTTGATAGCATTCTTCAAAATATTCTCCCTGTCTGATCTATGTTACACAACTATGATTATTCCGCCCTTGGTCAAATTTGGGTGCTTTGGAACTATAGTTTGAAGGTTCTTTTGAGTTCAGTTTCAGTTCATGCCATGCACTGTCATATCTACAGTATTGAAAGAAAGAATTATTTCTTTTAGCTCTATCATTTATGCTTCTTCTAGCAAAGAATCTGAAAGAGAACTTCTTTGGAAAGATATTTTACATTACAGCACAGTTATTTCCGATCTGCCTTGGGTCTTGATATATGGGAGATTTTAATGAAATTAGAAATATTTGAGAAAGTTAAGATTCTTGCACTGATATTCCTTTTCCTAATGAAGTCACTCTTTTCAGTGACACTATTCTCCAAGCCATCTCATTGATCATCCATATGCTGGTCCTATTTTCACTTGGTCAAACAAAAGAACTGATGGTTTTGTTGCCAAAAAACTGGACAGAATTCTGGTAAATGGCAGCTGGCTCATGCAATACTCCAACTCCACAGTTGAGTTTTTGCCCCTTGCTATATCTGATCATTGCTCTGGTCTTCTTAATCTTGCTCCATCTCATCCTTCACTCCCAGGCAATAAGCCATTTAAATTTTTTAATTTCTGGATTCATTATGATTGTTTTCTTCCTACTGTTAGAAGTCATTGCTCTGTTGCTATTGATGGTTATTGCATGTTTAAGCTCTACAGGAAGCTTAAGCTCCTCAAACCTGCTCTTAAAGCTTTAAATCAAAGGCATTATAGTGGAATCCATGATAGAGTTGTCAAAGCCAAACATGATCTTTATTCCTTTCAACAAGAGCTTCTTTCAGGACCTCATGAAGATCATTTTTAAGCTGAGCAAGCCCAAGCCAAAGTCCTAGTTGATTTGACTATTGGGGAAGAATTATTTCTCAAACAAAAATCCAGAATCCATTGGCTGAAGGCTGATGATCAAAATACAAGTTATTTTCACAAAGTGGTTGAAGGTAGAAGAGTTTTTTCTAGTATCAGGCAGCTTACTTCTTCTGCTGGTGAGAAGCTGGAAGAACCCAGTGCCATCAAAACTGAAGCCATCAACCATTTTCAAAATCTACTTGGGTTTGCTGATCCAAACTGCAGTGCGGGTCCATTGAAGATCTCAAACACCTGCTGCAATGTGAGCTCCCTAAGGATGTCCAGATTTCACTGATTGCACCTGTAACTCCAGAAGAGATTAAACAAACTCTTTTCAGTTTCAAGAACAATAAATCCCCTGGCCCAGATGGATATAGTGTAGAATTCTATAAAGCAAATTGGGATATTGTAGGCAAAGATGTTACAGATGCAATAACTGAGTTCTTTGTAAATGGTAAGCTTCTTGGGGAAGTCAATGCAACTATCATATCTCGTCTCAAAGGTTCCCAATCCTACTAGAGTGAATGACTTCAGGCCTATTTCTTGCTGCAATGTGATCTACAAATTTATCACTACGATCATCTCCAACAGACTCGAAAAAAGTCTTCCTCTTTTCATAAGTTCAAATAAAAGTGCCTTTATAGAGGGAAGGAAAATAGTAGAGAACGTTCTTCTTGCTCAAGACCTAGTGAAGAATTATCACAGGAAGAATTCATCTCCAAAGTGCACAATAAAGATTGACATTACGAAAGCTTTGACTCCCTAGATTGGAATTTCATAATCAAACACTTTGAAGACTTTGGGATTTCCTGCTCAGTTTGTTCACTGGATTGCAGTTTGTACAGCTCTCCAAAATTCTTTCTTGCTCTTAATGGGTCTTTAGTTGGTTATTTCTCTGGGTCTAAAGAGGTCAGGCATGGGGATTCTCTTTCCCCTTGCTTGTTTGTCATTGCCATGGAAGTTCTTACCAGATCACTGAACCTAGCTGCAAAAATGGTCTCAAATGCAGTTAGTGCTTCTATTCAAGGCAAATCTCAAGTTCTCAACACCTTTTATACCATGTCAGTGTCAATGGATGGCAAAGTCCATATTCTTTTCTTTAATTAGGGTCACTAACTATTCCACTTCACCCACACTTGCCATATATTCATCCTTGTTTTAAGGCTTACTTTAGGCCATGTTTCCTTCCTTGTTTTAAGGAATGTCTTTTTCCTTTAACAACCTGTATATACTCTTAATTGTATTCTCAATAATAAGAACTCAAGTAAGCATTTGTACAATCTTTTTACTCTTTTCAATTCTCACATCTCTTTATACTCTTAAATTCTAACATGGTATCAGAGCCGGTTGCTTAGGTTTTTCTCTCGCTTGTAATTTTTCTCGGTTTTGTATTTCGACGTGTTCTGTGTTGTTCTCGGTGAACCCGACGTGAAAGTTTTTTTTGTTGTTTTTCGGTCTTCTCTTTTTAGGTTGGTGTTGTTGGCACCTCATTTTTTTTTTTATTTGAGCAGTTTCGGCATTCACGACATCCTCTATTTTCAGAAAGGTGTTTTGTGGCTTTGAGTCTCAGATTTCTCGGTGTTTTTTTTTGTTCTCAGATCTCTTTGGCAGTTTGTTTTTTTTCTGTTTTGGGTGGTTTCGGCATTTTTTTGGTTGGGCTATTTTTTTGCACTTATTTGCAATGGACTCTGCACCTGTGTGTGTCAAATTTACGGGCAAAAATTACTCTACATGGGCTTTTCAGTTTGAAATTTTCCTCAAGTGAAAATAACTTTGGGGCCATATCGATGGCACAGATATCGCACAAACATCCAATACAGACCAATCGAAGGATGTCGGGTCTTCTCCTTTTTGGATTGTGCTTGATGCTCGGATCATGTCTTGGCTTCTTGGTTCGATGGAGCCACATATTGTCACCAACTTGCGTACTCATTGCTCTGCTCAATCCATGTGGACTTATCTGAAGAAGGTTTATCATCAAGATAATGATGCTTATCGCTTTCAGTTAGAGCATACAATTGCCACCTTTCAACATGGCAGTCTTTCCATCCAAGACTATTACTCGGCCTTTTTGATTCTTTGGACTGACTATACTGATCTTGTTACAACGGCTGTTCCTGTTGCCACTCTTTCGACTATTCAGCAACTCCACGAGACTAGATGGCGTGATCAATTTCTTATGAAACGACACCCGGAATATGAATCTATTCGCTCCTCTCTGCTGAATAGATCTCTTGTTCCTTCTCTTGATGTTTGTTTTGGTGAGGTACTTCGTGAAGAACAACTTAGTACTTAAGCCACTCTGGAGCAATCTTATGGTAGTCCAGGAACTGTTGCTTATGCTACCCAAGGACGCGAACCGCCTATGCATTCTAAAAACTTGCAGTGTTTTTGCTGTAAGGAATATGGGCATATTACTGCCAATTGTCCCAAGAAATACTGCTCTTATTGTAAGAAGAAGGGTCACATCATCAAAGAATGTCGTCTCCGCCCACAGAATCGCCAGGCTCAAGCATTTCAGACTTCTATTAATGTAACCTCCGCAGCTCCTGACTCTTCTTCCAGTGCCTCCCCAGTTCCGGCACCTCCTGCAGCGAATTACTGCACACCCGAAATGGTGCAACAGATGCTAATTTCAGCATTATCTGCAATGGGGTTTCAAGGTAAAAATTTTACCAAACTCTGGTACGTAGACTCGGGGGCCTCTAATCACATGACGAATGCTCCCACCGCTCTGTGTCATGTTCGACCCTATGTTGGTCCATCTGCCATTCAGACTGCCAATGGCAGTTCTTTATCAATCGCTGCTGTCGGAGATGTCTCTTCTAAATTCACTGATGTGTTTATTGCTCCTGAACTTTCCACGAATCTTATTTCTGTTGGTCAATTAGTTGATAACAATTGTGTTGTTAACTTTTCTGGTGATGGTTGTGTTGTACAGGACCAGGTAACAAGAGAGCTGATCGCGAAGGGACCTAAAGTGGGGCGCTTGTTTCCACTATTTTTATCTGTCCCAGTAATTTCTCCAGTTTCGTCTATTAAGTCTCATGCTTGCAATAATGTTCCAAATCTGAGTATGGTGTGGCATCGTCGTTTAGGCCATCCCAATACTCAGATCGTATCTCATGTATTGCACTGTGATTTTCTTGATAATGAAGAACGTTCTTCTTTATCTCTTAAGTGTGATTCTTGCAAACTTGGTAAAAGCAAAATTCTTCCCTTTCCTTTACATGCTAGTAGAGCTTCTCACTGCTTTGATCTTATCCATAATGATGTTTGGGACCTTCCTCTGTTAGTTCACATGAAAAATTTAAATATTATGTGACTTTCATTGATGATTATAGCAGATTCACTTGAGTTTATTTTCTTCGTTCTAAATCTGAGGTTTTTCGTACTTTCACTAATTTTTTTGCGTATGTTGACAATCAATTTTCTGCGACTATTAAGACATTACGCACAGATTCTGGTGGTGAATATTTGTCTACTGAGTTTCAGGAATTCTTGGCTTCTAAAGGTATTATCCATCAACGTTCATGTCCTGCTACTCCCCAACAGAATGGAGTAGCCAAATGCAAAAATCGTCATCTTCTTGATGTGGTACGTACTCTCTTGTTAGAATCATCTGTTCCATCAATGTTCTGGGTCGAGGCTTTGAAAACTGCTACTCACTTGATTTATCGTTTACCTTCCCAAATCTTACACATAGAGTCTCCCTATTTTCGCTTGTTTGCTAAACAACCTAGTTATGATAATCTCTGTATCTTTGGTTGTGTATGTTTTGTCCATTTACCTCCCCATGAGCGACATAAATTATCTGCTCAATCTGTTATATATGCATTCTTGGGATATAATGTGTGTCAAAAGGGATTTGTTTGCTATGATCCTACCTTACATCGTACACATATTTCTAGGAATGTTATTTTCTTTGAAAATCAACATTTCTTTCCTGTGTCCTCTGAGCCCTCTTCTTCTACGGTGGTCCTCCCCTCCTTTGAGCTACAATTTTCAGATCTTCATCAATTCAGCTCTCGCTTTAAACCAGGTATTGTATATACGAGACGCTCCCGCCCACAGTCTCTTCCGATGGCTCAACCGATATCTGATCCTACCATGCTCGAGATAATTGCAGCACCTTCAGAACACTTGGTACGTCGCTCTTCTCGAATATCTTTACCTCCGGATAGGTATGGGTGGTTTGCTTCTGCTCTTACTACTACATTGTCCAATTTTGATATTCCCACATACTACTCATATTCTATCAAGCATGATTGTTGGCGACAAGCTATGCAGGAAGAAATTACTGCTTTAGAGGTCAATCACACCTGGAACATTGCACCTTGTCCTTCCACTATAGTCCCCCTGGGTTGCAAATGGGTTTACTCCGTCAAGGTTCGATCTGATGGAAGTTTGGATCGTTATAAAGCTCGGCTTATTGCACTTGGAAATAAACAGGAATATGGTGTTAATTATGAAGAAACCTTTGCTCTTGTGGCTAAGATGACCACTGTTCGTACGATTCTAGCTCTTGCTGCTTCCAATGATTGGCCACTATATTAGATGGATGTCAAGAATGGTTTTCTTCATGGGGATTTTAAAGAGTGTATTTATATGAAGCCACCCCCGGGATTGTTTCCTTCTCCAAACTCACATGTGTGTAAGCTTCGTCGCTCCCTTTATGGTCTCAAACAAGCTCCAAGGGCTTGGTTTGATAAATTTTGAACTAATTTATTACAATTCTCATTCAAGCAAAGCAAATATGACACTTCCTTGTTTCTTCGAAAATCAGACATGAGTATTGTTGTTCTTTTAGTTTATGTTGATGATATTGTGATTACTGGTTCCGATTCTGTTTTACTTGGCCAGCTCAAGACCCATCTCTCCGAGTCCTTTCATATGAAAGATCTTGGGTCTCTTACATATTTTCTCGGTCTTGAGGTACATCGTAGTCCGTCGGATATTTCACTCAATCAACATAAGTATGCTAGTGACCTGGTGGCTACAGCTAGCCTACAGGAGGCCACTTCTGTTGATACTCCCATGGAATTGAATGTCAAGCTTCGCAAAGAGGAGGGTGATTTACTTGTTGATTGTAATTTATACCGAAAGTTGGTAGGCAATCTTGTCTACCTCACCATTACTAGACCGGATATTTCCTTTGTAGTACAACAAGTCAGCCAGTTTCTTCAGATCCCTCGTCACCTTCATTTGGTTGCTGTCCGTAGGATCATACGCTATGTTCAGGGCACTTCTACCCGTGGCTTATTCTTTCCTGCAGGCAATTCTCCTCGACTTACTGCTTATAGAGACGCTAATTGGGCTGGTTGTGCTGATACACGTCGCTCCATTACTGGTTGGTGTGTGTTCTTAGGTGATGCATTGATCTCATGGAAGAGTAAGAAGCAAAACAGAGTTTCTAAGTCATCTACAGAATCTGAGTATTGGGCGATGTCTCTTGCTTGTTCTGAAATTATTTGGCTTCGAGGTTTGCTTGCTGAGCTAGATTTTTCTGCAACTGATCCTAAACCTCTACATGCTGATAATACAAGTGTTATTCAGATCACGGCCAATCCTGTCTATCATGAGCGCACGAAGCATATTGAAGTCGACTGTCACTCTATCCGCGAAGCATTTGAAGCTTGTGTTATCACTCTTCCACATGTTTCTACTGACCTACAAATTGTTGATATCTTCACGAAAGCGCTCACTCGCCATCGACATTACTTCCTAAGCAGCAAATTGACGCTTATTGATCAACCTGCATCAATTTGAGGGGGGTTCTCAATGGATGGCAAAGTCCGTATTCTTTTCTTTAATTAGGGTCACTAACTATTCCACTTCACCCGCACTTACCATATATTCATCCTTGTTTTAAGGCTTACTTTAAGCCATGTTTCCTTCCTTGTTTTAAGGCTTACTTTAGGCCATATTTCCTTCCTTGTTTTAAGGAATGTCTTTTTCCTTTAACATCCTATATATACTCTTAATTGTATTCTCAATAATAAGAACTCAAGTAAGCATTTGTACAATCTCTTTACTCTCTTCAATTCTCACATCTCTTTACTCTCTTAAATTCTAATAGTCAGGTCTTAAGGTCAATCCATCTAAGAGTGAAATCTTCTGCAGTGGTTTATCTAAGGAGGAAATCACTCCTCTCTCAACTCTTTCAGGTTTCAAAATTGGCTCTCTTCCAGTTCGATACCTTGGAGTAACCCTCACTTCTGGGAAGCTTTTTGAGAAGCACAGTCAGCCTTTAATTGAGAAGATAACTTCAAGAATCAACTAATGGACGGTCAAGCATCTCTCCTTTGCTGGTAGGCTCCAACTCATATCTTCAGTCTTAAATAGTATTTCTAATTATTGGTGTACTATGTTAGTTCTTCCCACAAAGGTGATTAAGACTGTTGAAAAACTCTACAGTGCCTTCTTCTGGAATGGTAGTGGCCTTACTGCTAAAGGTGCAAAGGTTGGTTGGGAAGAAATTTGTTTTTTGCGAGTGGTCTTGGCCTTAGGAAACTTACTGATTGGAATTCTATCTGTTCTATAAGGCACATTTGTCTTCTCTTTATCAAATCAGGTTCACTCTGGGTAGCATGGGTTGAGAAATATCTGTTGAAAGGAATGAGCTAGCTTCTGGTATCTGAAACCTCCTGCTGATTGTAGTTGGACTTGGAGGAAAATTCTTAAGCTAAGATCCATGGAAAAAGCTTTGATGAAGGTTACTCTTGGTAATGGTCAGAATACATACCTTTGGCATGATAATTGGCATCCTAAAGGCCCTCTCCTTAAGGTTTATAGCAGCAGAGTCGTCTATGACTCTTCCTTCCCTGAGCATGCTAAAGAGGGAAGTTAGGCTTGCCCTCCTTCCAGATCCAAGCAATTCAAATAGCTGTTTGTGACATAACTTCTACTGATAATCCAGATTTAGTTCACTGGATACCTTCTAGCTCAGGGAAATTTCAGATGCAAGCAACTTAGAATTATCTAAGGCTGAGGAAACCAAAAGTCTCCTGGCACAGATTGATTTGGTACACTTTCTACATTCCAAAACGCAGCCTTATAGCATGGCTTGCTGTTTTGAATAGACTTTCTGTTAGAGATTATGTTTATTAGCATATTTTCATCATTGTTTTAAGACTTACTTTAGGCCATGTTTTTATCCTTGTTTTAAGGCTTGCCTTTTCCTTTAACAACCTATATATACTCTTAATTGTATTCTCAATGTAATAGAACTAATGTAAACATTTGTACAATCTCTTTACTCTCTTCAATTCTCATATCTCTTTACTCTCTTAAATTCTCACATGGTATCAGAGCAAGATCATGGGATATTTGATTGAAGATTCCATGGAAGAACTTTGCATCCCACCCATGCTCTTCGCGGATCCAACTCCACTGAGTTCGAAGTGTGTTAATCTGTCGATCTGGAGGTATTTCGTACGTAGATTGTGGGGAATTTAGATATTAGGGGGCTGGGAAAGATGTGAATTTTGGTTTAATATTTTTGTTGTGTTGTTTGTGAAAGGTCACTAGGAGGTAAACTTGTGTCAATATTGGTAGAATTTTATTGGTTGATGGTAAAATGGAGAAAAAAATGATTTTGAAATTGAGTTTGCTCAGATAAGGATTAAAGAAGAAAAAATAGTGAGAAAATGTGAATTTTGGTTTAATATTTTTTGTTGTGTTGTTTGGGAGGTCCCTGGAGTTAATTGTATTAGTACATTTGGGCATTTATTTGGCTAGTGCGAAATGTATGGAAGATTGTGGAATTGGTAAGTAGTTTTGAGAAATTTACAGATGTTAGTTTTAAGAAATTTGCATTGTGGAATTGGAAAGTAGTTTTGAGAAATTTGTAGATGTTAGTTTTGAGAAATTTGCACTGTGAAATTTGGGAAGTAGTTTTGAGAAAAGAAATTTGCATTGTGGAATTGAGAAGTAGTTTTGAGAAATTTGCAGATGTTAGTTTTGAGAAATTTGCATTGTTGAATTGGAAAGTAGTTTTGAGAAATTTGCATTGTGAAAATTGAGAAGTAGTTTTGAGAAATTTGCATTGTGGAATTGGGAGGTAGTTTTGAGAAATTTACATTGTGGAATTGGGAAGTAGTTTTGAGAAAAAAAATTTGCATTGTGGAATTGGGAAGTAGTTTTGAGAAATTTGCATTGTGGAAATTGGGAAGTAGTTTTGAGAAATTTGCAGATGTTAGTTTTGAGAAATTTGCTGGGTTGCGGTGATTGTGGAATTGGAGCGCCTCTTATAGGTGACAAATTGTACTGTGGAAAAATAAAGTTGTAGAATTGGAATGAACAATATTCCAAATATCATCATAGGCTATGAGATATTTGTTGAAGCAAATTTTGCTTTAAAATCATAGTCAAATTTATGATGTTGAGCAGACTAAACATATTGATATTGATTGTCATACTACACGGCAGGAATTACAGCGTGGGACGATTACATTGTCATTGATATCTTCGTGCATGCAAATAACTGATTTCTTCACCAAGTCTCAAACTGTTCGGTGGTTTCGTTTCTTTATTGACAAACTCTTAATGCTTTTTGCTGCCGCATCGTGAGTTTGACAAATTCTCACACTTTCTACTAAGGAGAGACAACAAGTATGGATCACAAGTCAACACTACTTGTATCCTTTGTAATCAAGGTTTGGAGTCTAGAGATCATTTGTTCTTTGACTGTAGCTTCTCCAAAACTGTTTGGCAGCAGATTTTGGCCAAAGCAATGGTTAGCAAAAATATTTTTGGATCTTGGCAAGATGAAAGTTGGGCTGTCAAGTATCTAAAAAGCAAATCCTTTCTAGTGCTTCTATTAAAGCTTGATTGGAATGCACACATATCACATATGGAGGGAAAGGAACCTTAGAATTCATAAATCCCTTTATCATACTCACAGTATAGTTATAGAATCTATTATATTAGATGTGAGAAATAGGATTCTTGGAGCAAGTAATGCTTTTAGACTCTCCATTGATAATGATCTAGCTCACAAATGGGGGCTGCAAAGTATTAGTTCTTTGTATCGAAATTTGTTGTCTTTTGTAGCAGATCTTCCCTCTGTGTACTGTGTATTTCTGGACAAATAAAATTACCACTTTTTATCCAAAAAACAAAACAAGAACTTCTAACACGCACTCATGATTCCCGGTAATACTTCTTCTATCCAGTAAATAGTTGATGCCACTACCATATAAATTCATTTATTAAAATTCAGTTGGAGCATATTTGTTTCATTGGGGACTTCACAATCTCTTGGAGTGATCAATTCACTCGTTAAAGTATCTTACCTGCTAGAAATTATCTATAAGTGAATTTTGCCTGAACTAGTCTAGTCCATGAAATCGAGTGGCATTTTCTGCCGTCTGATACACACAGGGAGAGAAGGGAAACAGAAGAAAGAAAAGGAAAAAAAAAGAGATGAAACAGAGGGTTCTGTAATCTTCTTAAGTAAGCTGCCACATGTGAGCCCAAGCTTATGATAATGGGTCTGAAGAGAGTGAACAGCCCATGGAAATCTTTAAAGTGGGTTTCTGATTTTTTGTTATGGAGGGGCTTTGTACACTTGTTCGATCTTGAAAACTGACAGAGAAGTCAAACACATAGTCTACCATAAATAAAACTTTACGCACCATCGTGTAAATGCCGTTTCTAAGACTGCCCAGGTAATAAATGCCTTGTGCTGCTGTGATTGTTAATTTGTTTAAGTTGCTGCTCATATCCGTATCTTGCTAGTCCCCAGTCATGCATTCTAGACATGACTTATTCCTTTTTTTAATGTCTCTCTGCTTTCAAGTTGGAGGTTATGCTTCTTGCCTTATATTGAAAGTTCACTTACTCGGTTTTGTCACAACCAACTGTCAAAATAAAACAGAAATAACTTCTTTACTCAGAAGAAAAATTAGTGCTTTAGCTTTCTGCATGTTTCAATTATAAGCAAGGGAGTATCAGTATTGTTATTGGAAGTAATATGGAAGCTAAAGTTCCACCTAACTTTATTAAACTAAATAGTAAGTTGGAAATCTAACAGAGTAGGAAAGCGATTGATAACTCATTTTAATGCAGAATAGAAAATCATGAACCTCGTAACTAAACATTCCTTTACTAAAATTAGGAAAGGGGAGCATTCAATTGAGACATGAAAATTGAAAACACTTTTTTCAGAGTTGTCATTAGGTAGCTTATCTTTGATGAGAAGCTATAAGAGAACTTTAAACTCAAGGAAGCACATTTAATCTCCTTTATAAAATTGTAGGTTCTTTTCCCTTTTCTGTTTTAAAATCATCACTACCGTTAGGTCAAACAGCTAGAGAATCTATCATTATCTGCCAGATTAGAGTAGTGAATTTTCAAAGCAATCCTGCCTAGATCAAGAACAACAATGCTATGTTGAACAATACAAGTAACTGGTATTTTGGAAAATCCAGGGACTTGATTTCCTCTCAGCTTAAGAGATTTATGATTTTTTTTTTCTTCTTAAGTTAGCATCAATCTCTTGGAGAACAATTAAGTAGAGACATAACCCAGATTTTATTTTCCTGAATTTTTTTTCTTTAATTCACTATGTTTGTACTTCATGGTAGGTTGATAACTTATAAGCATGAACAAGAAACATAAAGCCTTGAATCAGAAATTCTTGCCTGCAACCGATCAAAATACTGTGCTTGGATCGGGTCCATCACAAGCATTCATCAAAAGAAAGAATGGCTTGTTGGTTTTGGATTTCAATAAAAAAAATCACAATAAATCATCGTAGATAAATTTAGAACACCCAAAAAGTAACTCGATAAAAATTATATATATTGTTTACCATCCATTTTATGATGCGAAACGGAATTGCAATAACAAATCTTTTTATATTGGTCTGTGTATTTCCCTTTCTTGATTCCCATTGATTGCTAGCCTTGACAAGGGAAGCTCACAGTGTCAAAAAAATTTCCTTAAATCAAGTGTCGGCTAAAGCCATAGCTCATAGAGCCAATACCATGAGTTAGGAGAGGTAAAGCTAGTAGCCACGATTGTCTATGAAAATTCCACTACATTAAAAGATTTCCTTATTAAATTAGAATAAAGTTACTGCAAGAAAATTGTCTCTTATTCTTCACCAATTTTTACATTTTTTTTTCTTAGTTTCAACTGCAATATGTCTAATTAGCATCAGGGTTATGGGTTTTGAGAGCTTGACATTACTTTGAACTTCCCTTCATTGTCTGATCTTTAATTTCTAATTAAGAATTACTGAATTTTATACTTGTTGTCATTACTGTCGGTGCTCTGCAAATATATCGAAATCTCTCATCTATCATTAGCTAAACCAGAGGCCAATAACGCTTGTGGGACACCGTTATTTGACTAAGGGGGCATAGTTTTCTTATTATTAGATCGTCGACCTGGTTCTTCATATCTTTAGAACTTTCATTTCCTTTTCTTCCTTTCAATTTGGTGTGAACACGTCCACTACGCTGAATTCAAAAGAGAAACCCCTTTAAAGTAATGTCGGCATACTTGGATTCTGACTATCTTTGCTTGTACAAAGTATGAAAAGAGCAAACAAGGATTGTATTCCCTTGATCATGATGCTATAATTCATAAGTTTCAAAGTGATTTACATTTTTTTTTCTTTCGTATCTTTCCCTGTCTATCTTTTTCTTTTGAGCAACTTTCCCTTCCTATATCCTTAAACTAAGTTTTATTTGATATTTTATTAATGACCCTAAACATTTGTAAGTTTTTTCGTCAATTTATAGGTATCGATGGGTCTTAACAGTTGAAATGTTAGAATAATAGTAAACTCAAAATTATTTAGTGTTTGGTAAAATAAGAAGTGAAATGGTTTTCTTACTAAAATTCAGTTTTTTAAGACAGAAATCATTTAATAAACAGGGGAAGACAGAAACGAAAGAAAAGGAGAAAAAAAAGGCGTGTTTGACTAAAGCTTTACAATGATGCATTGACTTTGGCTATATTTTCTTTCTTTTTTCTTCTCTCTTTTTGCTGGACAAGCTAGCCGCCTGAATTTTGGGGTCAGGCAAGTTTCGTGAATAATTTGATGGGAAAAAAAATAAGTTCGGAGCAAACAATGTTAAGTGATTATAATATGACATGTCTAGAACAATTTTGAAACCCGCGTTTCTTCGAAAGGTTTCCCCTTAGGACCTAATGATTATTTGCCCTGGTAGAATATTGGCACTGGACAATAGCTGAGTGAGCCATTATTAAAATGTCCGCAACATTAGGCCTTTGGTCCCTTATGAAGTCACCATGGATTGTGACACTTTTTTTGGCAGTCACCATCCATCGCGTTCCAACTTTTGGTTGACTCGATAGGGTTTTGGGTCACCAACAACGAATTCGTGTACAATATGTTCTCCACTAAGGCTGCTTGAAGGGAATAATAGAGATAACGTTATCCACATAATTGCACTCCTCCACCTTTATGGGTATGTAGGGAGATTGAATACTATAAGCCATTTGGCTTGAGAATGGAGCTAAAATCTTAGTTTTACAGCCCATTGAGAGCATCTAAAGAGAAAAACAGTCATGCACAAGCTCGTTGCTATTTTGAAGTAATGGAAATTACCCGAAAAAGGCTTCAGTCTTGCACAAGCTCATAACAAGCATGCACGTTCCAAAAGATTTGGGACACTAAATGATTTAACAATTTTGGACCATCCGTTATTATCGGGAATGAGTGTAAGACATATATGTATGTGTTTGAATATTGAGTTTGTCTATTTTTTTATTTTAATTCTTTATAAATTTCTCAATGTAATTGTATTTAGAGTATCGAAAAGTCATATCAATATTTAGAGTGTCATAGCTGATACTAATATGACAGAATAAAATGAAAAATTCATATAACATAATATTAATCCGCACCTCTTGTGGGTGCATGATTTGCTCTTTCTCTCTCTGTCTCTCTCTCTTCAATAATTGATAGCCAGCCAGCCAATCTCAGCCTTTTGGAGGGACTCACAATACATGGAGGGGCCTGGAAATAGCAGCTGGATGACATGCTAGAAAATCAGCTTCTCAGATATGACAATAGGCCCATATAATCTTTGTATTTAAAACTCTGCCAGCTCTTCAAAATATATCACATTCGCCACCAATCTTAAATTATATACACATTCAATAATATATTATATAATATACCATGATCCATTGGTATGCTTAGAAAACATCATATCGATGAACTCCATACAGGATCTGGTGTTAAATTCAGAAAAGACTTGATTTATCTTTGGTGGGTTCGGGTCGAATTTGTCTGCTGCTTTAACATCAGATTTAGCTTAAGCAGGAAAAAAAGATGAAATTAAAATATATAAGCACTATAACTAATGATAATTAGTTAGGAAAGATTAGGACAACAAAATTAGTTTCCACTCTTTAAAAAAACTGTAGCAACATTATTTCAACTCCACCAGAAACAAATACAAAACAAGCAAAGAAAAATTGCAGAAGAAAATGGGAATACCTGATTATGAAAATTCAAAGGGAAAAAAAAGATGTTCGGTAGGAATTCCTATACTATCAACATCTGTTTGTGTATATGTTTGAAGGAAAAAGAGAGCGAGGGGTGAAAAAATGAATTTACAGCTCATGATATCTGCTCAAAGACATCAAAATTTCCTTCTGACAGCGATGTTAACGGAAAGCTACTGAAATCTACTGAATTGTGAGAATGAAGCTGACCCTGATCATGCCATGAACTTTGTTTCAATTCTTCTGATTTAATCCCATTGACCTGAAACTGGAATACAGAGTCTAATTTGGTCTCAATGTCCCATGAAATAGCTGCATTTTCCACCATATTGCTCATCTGAAATCCTGTAGTGTAGCTGCTGATGTTTGAGCTGTTGCTAGAACTTTCCTTTGCCTCATTCAAGAGGAAAGAACTTATCCTTGAAGCCGAATTATCGGAGAATTCTGTCCCACAAATGTTTCCATGATCATGAAAATTGGTTAAACTTGGCATTGAAGTGAATGCCAAATTGGAATTTGTCTCAAAATGGGTCTGATCAAAAGGTCTTAGAGTTGGGTGATATTGTAATACAGGATTTAAATTATACCCACTTGGATCGACACCGGCTTCTGGTAATTCAAAGTAGGACAAAGGATCATAAGCTGGCTGCTTGTTCATAAACTGCTCTCTTGATTCTTCTGTAATTAATCCATTGCTGTAGTAATTCGAATCGTTGACGAGAAAAGTTGGCTCATGTGCATTGAAGGTTGATAAATTTTGCAGCTCTGGTATTTGCATAAATTCCTTACCTTCACAATCCTTCTCTTCTTTCACTTCTATAGTATTGTTTAGAGGCTTGTGGGTTGTTGGGTCAATGCCTTGCTTCATTAGCTTCTTCTTCAGACTTGAATTCCAGAAGTTCTTAATCTCATTATCTGTTCTTCCAGGCAACTGGGCTGCAATTTGAGCCCACCTGCAATTCAATTATTCAATAAAAGATTAAAATTGATTCATATAAAATTAAAATAAAAACTTAAAAGAGTACCCATTTCCATTTTTGTATCAAAGATAAAAAAAAATTTGGTTACCTGTTTCCTAGAATTTCATGGAGACTCATTATGCGATCTTCCTCTTGTTGTGAGAACATTCCTCTTTTAAGGTCAGGTCTCAAGTAGTTTATCCATCTCAATCTGCAACTCTTTCCACATCTTTGCAAACCTACAAGGAATTAATTAACCAAACATTTAACAGCCAATTTGTATATCAGCAACGAAGATTGAAATTAATATAAATAACTGTAAAATTGGTAATAAAAAGAATTATAAGATGATGATGAATGAAATATGTGTGTATATATATACCAGCTAGCTTAGGAACTGAACTCCAGCAACCAACACCAAATCTTGTAATGTAATTAAACAGTTTCTCATCCTCTTCAGGAGACCATAAGCCTTTCCTTAATTTTTGCTTTACACAACAAGAATGTCGTCCCATGTTTTTTCCTTTTCTGTTTTTCGTGAAAGATTACAGTGTAAGGAAAAAGTTATGTGATGGAAGTTTGTAGTGGCCGCTAGGGGGTGATCACTTGAATGATTCGGACAGTACCGAAAGAATGAGATGGAGGGTTTATATGTCTGTTGTTTAAGTAAGAGTGGAAAAATCAAGAATAGTTTTTGGTTGATTTAAAGAGGGGAGGACTTAAATCATACTTAGAATTCAAGTTAGGGAGACAGAGAGAGAGAGAGAGAGAGAGAGAGAGAGAGCTGAAGAAGGTGAAGCAATCAAGTGGGATTTACGCAAATCTGGTGCTGCTTTTGCATAGTACTGGATTGGTTTTTAAGATATCTCTATCTTTAGAAAATAAAATAAAAATTGAATAAAATGAGAACAACTTTATAAACGTGTAGTAACTGTAACTCCAAAAAATTTAGGAATAAATGAGTTTCATGTTCATGTGCAGGAGTAAATATTAAACTTCTTCCGTCACATATTTTTAACATAATTTTTAAAAACTTGTGAATTATATAAAATAATATTTAAAAAATATTTTATTAAGTTAATATTAAAAAAATAATCATTTAATTGAATGAATTACACGTTTAGATAAAAAAAATTATGAAACAGATAAAATACATATGAGAAGTCTTATTTATTTGAAATTTCATTCTTTGAAAACAAACATACATAAACAATGTATTTTTTATTTAATAATAAGCAATATATTATTAAAGATACAGAGAGTTTAGAACAGAAATATATGTTAATACAATAGGCCACACTTGACAAGGGACATCCTTCAACCAAAAATGATCTTCGACAAAATTACAAAACAAATGAGCTAAAGAGTTAGCAACTTTGTTTGCATTCCGATGAGTATGACAACAAGTGCATATGTCAATCTTAAAATTAAATTTCTATATTCCAGGTTTTATTGTCTAGAATCATTTCAAGAAGACACAATGACTTGTAAAGAAATTTAGATTGATATCTTTTCACAAAAATTGAGTTTGCAAATTATGAAATGCTAGCATGTTTTGGATCGATTTATATGATCTGTTTTCTGTTTTTTAAACAATGTTTTTGAATATAAAAACATATTACAGTTTTATGTTGTTTTTCATTAAAAATGCACTTGTTTAACTTTTATTAAAAATTGTTTTTTTAATTTATCTTATTGGATTACAACTTAATAAGAGAAAATTTATTATTATTATTTTAAGAACTATTATAAAGCAGGTGTAGAAAACATAATTAATTTTTAAAAACATGTTTCAAACGTTAGTTTCTAGAATATTAATAATCCTCAAAAACATGATTCAAACATTACATTTTTACTTTCCTATGATTAACTTATCACATGCAAGATTACGCGTGAATGATGTTGTACCCTTAACTTTGGAAAAATTCTTGAAAACTTTGAATTATTACCATTTTTACTAAAGTAAGAAAATCATTAATCTTTACTTTTTATTTCTTTTCCAATAGAAAGTTTCTATAAAATAGTAAAATTGCTTTTCTCTTTGCTTCCCATGTACTGTACACAGTGCAATGCACATAGGGATCATGTAAAATGTTTGTGCTTTGTACTACTACTAGATTCTAGATTTTCCAATTTTGTAGATTATAAAGTCGGCCGACAAAGAGTAGTGGGCTCCTTTAATATATTTGACTCTTAATATAATAGATGGGGTATGCCCTAAGATTCGATTGGAAAACAAAATAAAATTTTAAATAAAAAAAATTAAGATTAGGAAAATTTTATACTTTTCGTAACTCGTAATTTTCTTTTTGAAGTACTGCTATATATGGTAAGCACTTTACTAAAGAATTTTAGGAAATACTGTTATTAACAATTGCCTGGAAATGTTTAAAATATAACGATGCATGTTTAAATTTAGAAGTACAAGAACATGTTGTGATAGAAAACCTCCTTTGCAAAATGGTACTACCAAATAGATGTCATTATTTTTTATAAGTTGACTTAAGTTTTTCTTTAAACAAGACTCTAAAATTACAAAAAAAAAAAAAAGACATTGCTGGAATTGCTTTGTTACTCTAAAGACACTAGTATATAAGATATTGCTCGAGTCAATAAGTTTTGTAAAATATTATTAGTAACGTCAATATAAATGTAAGATTAAAAAAATAATATTATTTATAAAATTATTAATCAAATTTTAAATCTGATCTAATCAATAATTACTTAAGCTACCAATTACCGTATAATTTTCATTGATATAATGAACGGTGATATGTGAACAACACCAGTAGACAATACATTTATAATTTTTTTGTCTAAAAACTTTATTTATAATTCTCTGAAACTTTATTAATAGTGTAAAATAATTTAATTGGTAATACGGAGAGATTCAAAAAATAAAACCATTTTGCACCTGTGTAGCATGATCTTATTAATTCGTTTTATAAAATGTATTATCTTTACTCTAATAATGAAAAAATAAAAACTCAACTTTAAATTCTTTTTCTTTTTTATCTGAAATACTCCTAATTTGATTAAAACTTGGATGATTGGAGGCTTGATAGACATTTCCATGGCCGACAGTTACACGTAGGATGGTATGAATCTGCGTGTATGTATTTTATATTTATAAATATCTTTAAAAAAAAGTGACAAACGTACAAAACAGCAATCCAGTAATAGACTTATTGTGGATCACACCAGCCAATGTGAACCATTGACTTGCAAATCTCTACGGTTGATTCAATCGGATGGTGTACGTTGATAATTTCTTAATTTTTTATTGACGTTATTATTTAATATTTATAAAAATATGGAGCTTGAAAGTACTCCCGTAGTTTTAGGTTGAGTACAACAGTAGGGAAGACATACTATAATTTTGAGCCATGAGGCTCGCACCTGAAAAAGAACTTGTCGGGACGTCAAAGAAAACATCATATCGTCCGATTCTAGAATAATGTATTAATTATTCAACTACTGCGGCTCGCCATCAATTTTGTTCTCCATGTGATTAATAATGTATTATCTAAAGAACTTAATTAATAATGCATTAATTTCATTTCCTTAATTAATTAAAATTAGTCTAATCTATTTCAAAACGAATTGAATAATCCTAGGACCTTTTCAATGTTCTTTTGTACTTTCAAATTTTATCTTTTCAACTTCCGAATCTATAACCGTACAATGACATTCCCTTATTATTTTTTTTAATTTAGAAAATTTTCATAATTTCAAATTATATTGTATTCTTATTAACTATACCTACTCTAATAATATTACTTACTGACATTTTTTTATAAGCATCCTTTCAATTAAATTTAATAAGTTATTAATTAAGAACATAATATAAAAAGTCAAAAAGTGAAAAAAGATAGAAAATGACCCATCATACCCATTTATATTGATAGGACGTCCTCCTCAAAGACTATTTTTATAAATAAAGTTGAAAAGTGCAACCACGCGAATCTTTCAAATTTTTATTATGAAAATGAGAGATTAAAACCGAATGAGGAAACTTTTTCTTGTAACTTTATAGGTTGGTAATTTAAGCTATAACCTAAATATGCCCAATTTTTTTTTTCTTTCTAAAAATGTGACCTCTGCAACTTGATTAGATTCGAAACATTGCTCTAAAAAAGAATTCAATCATTCATGATCACCAAATACGGTGAAACATTAATGATTATAAATAAAATTTATAAAACTAACACATCTAATGTGGACTAAGTTAGATATTTAGATCATATATTCCATCAAACTAAAAATTTTATTTTTAATACAAAGATATTAGTGTTACGATTGATGGTTTGAAATTGAAGTTTAGAATTAATACTGAAGTGAAATTATATTTTTTTAATATAAAAATAATTGAAAAAGATAATGATTTCATCTCAATTCCAATTCATTTACAACCTAGCGTAGCTTAAGTGATTGTTTGGTAGAGCTTTTCAAGCAGTTTCTGCTACCAAAATGCATAAGCTATGCCAAATACTTTCTTTTTTTTATCTATTTTTTTTTATATAAATCAAAAGTTGAAAACAACTTATAAAAAAGTTAATTTAGGCCCAAAATTAGAAACTAATGGTATGTTTGGGTAACAGTTATTTGTTTTCAGTTTTCGAAAACGAAAAGTGAAAATAGTTTTCTGAAGAAAACATGTTTAGATAACTGTAACTCGAAAACTGTTTCCAAAATAGAAAACAATAAAATGTTGTTTGGATAATCTTATTTTGAAAATTGTTTTGATACACCTTGTAATTATTTTTAGTTTTAAGTTTAAATTTAAAATCTATATTAATTTTATTTCTCATATTTACTAAATACTTAAAAATAATTAATATTATTTTATTTCTAAATTTTTAATATTTTAATATTTTTTATATATCATGGAGGAATAATGAAACAGAAAAGCAAACACTGATTTTATGGCTATTTTTCGAAAATTGTGTCAGAAAACACCAATTTGGGGTTTTTAGAAAACAGTTTTTGAAAATTAGTTTTTTGAAAACTGTTTTAGAAAATTAATATTGAAAACTGTTTTTCAAACATGGAAAGGAGTTTTTGAAAACTGATTTTAGTTTTTGAAAACTGAAAATAGTTTTCGAAAATTCCATCCAAACATGCACTAAGTTTTTGTAGCTTTAATTTTAACCCTGAATCAGATTTAACACTATTTATATTCCTAAATTACCCTTGTTTGGTGAAGGTATTTGAACTATTGCTACTATATAAGTCACCAACCATTTTCTTCATATTTATTTCACTTATTCAATAAAAATAATATTATTAATTAAATTAAATTATTAATAAATATTGTTATTTTAATTATTTATATTTTATTATGAATAAAATTAATATATTTATAATATACAAATAATAAAATCAATTTGATGAAGAAAAAAAATCTTCAAATAGTTAAGTAGTACTCATATATCATTTTTAGTAATTTTAACATTTAAAATCAGTTTTACAATTTATTTATTAAACAAATCAATTAGTTTGATGATATTACTTTTGATTGCATAATAATTTCCTCTAAATTTATTTTAAAATAATTTTAAACCCCTACAATAAAATAAAAAACTTAACCAAACATATTTTTTAAGGAATAATATTTAAGATGAATGGAAGACCGGCTGATACGGTGCTACATCAGAAATATGAGGCCGGAAGAGTGACCCGGATGACGTGGCGCAAATTTCAGTCGCTATCCAAACTGTAAACTGTCAATCACACGTATACGAAAGATTCTATTGCTGGACATGATTGTCCTTGGTATTAAATGCAACGTCAATTTGAATTATTGGGACACGTATATGATCATCTCTCTCTCCAATGGCGGCCCAAATGCATAGCCGCGTATGGTTGCGTCACCATGATATGCCCCGACATATCCCGTTTGATGTAGATCAAGTTATGGTTTTATTTATTATTTTTAAAAGAATTTATGATAGTATAATATATAAATTATAAATTATTTAATATTTTATAAAATAATAATAAAAACATATATTTAGAATAATTTAAATTGTTAAAAACAAAAATTATTTTATAAATTTTTTTCTAAAATGTTTAACTTAATTTTAACGTGGTTGATTTCAACCTTATGTATTCTTTGTACTTCTCTCTCTCATAAAATCTCATCAATAATGTAATCAAGAAATTTCGATATATATTTATGATTCAATGAATTAAAAACAATATTATGGACTTAATAGTTTTTAATCATGAAAAATGTTAGGAAAAAGAAGTGGTGTACATCTCCTAATATCAATGTGATGTGATAAGTGTCTTCATACATGAATCAAAAATTGATGTATGTTAATTAATGTCATACCACTGTTGTTTGATTAAAAAATCTAAAATCCAAATATATATATATATATTTTTTAAAAATGAGTCTCAATCAATCACTCTATAGCTTTTATGTTCAAACGATTATTGAATGTTGAACACTATACAAATAATAACAAAACTAATTTAATTAAACTCACTCCTCCTTGTCGTTATGATAAAATAAAAGGTAGGAATTAAATTGCAAGCAGTATATCAGCTATCAAACTATTTTTTTTTTCAAATTTATGAATTTTCTTTTTCGTGCAGAAAAAAATGACACTATAGTGATGTTTGGATTCAGTTTAAAACCAACTTTATGATGTAGTTTATTTTTAAAATTTAATCAAATTAAATCAAACTATTTGTTAATTGATATTTAAAGAAATTTAATAAAATCTAATTTAATTTAATTAAAATTTTAAAAGTAAATTACAATTAAAATTAATTTTAAACAATTTAAACTTCATCCAAACAACACCTATATCATGTAACTAGAATATATGCAGCTCGTGTGTACGAAGCACCATGATGGTTACACCCAGTCACTATACTATATATTGCCTTGGAGATCGTGAGGTATGAGGAATGGAAACTACTGATATATATTTTCCTATAAAGGCATAGTCCTTTTCATATTCTCTCCATCGACCAACAATAAAGCTTTCTTTTCAAGTGATGATGATCACAAAATGATAGTGAAAGTAAAGCTTTGAAAACCCATTTCTTTTCCTTCATCCTTCCCCCAAATCATTAGAGATCTTTTGCCTGCCTCTCAAACTTTTGCTTGTCTGCATAGAAAAGAGAAAATATTTATTGTCCCCAAATTTCTTGCAACACCACCGAGGAATGGAAGTTCTACGCTACTGGTATCTCATTTGTAACAAGGAGATTTGATCAACATTGGTGAGGATTTGCCCCATGATCAATGCATTCAACGTTTTAATCTTAACCTAAATTTGAATAATAAAAAATTGGTACATTGGCAGCAGGGTGGAAATGCAAAACTCGAAAGAAATCACTGAAATCAAAATGTTCGGGTTAATTTTATGAAAAAATTTATATGTGGTTAAGAAGACCTTACTATATATGTAAGGCCATATAAGCTCAAAATGTAATTTGAGGTAATACTTAAAGAGGATTGACTCATAGCGTTACAAATGATATATTATTTAGAATACCTAAACTCAATACGTGATACTTTGGTTTGATCAAAAATTGATTGTAATATTTGAGCTCCTAATTGGTTGTAGCCAATGGTTCGATTTGTTCGTGCAATTTTTTGTTTTCACATTTGTATACAATATAATTCAAATATTGCATCAATAGTATGTATAGAGAATAAATAAAGATAAACATACATTAAGATAGATAAACATACATCTCAATTCATTAGTCAATGAAAACGTATTATTTAAATACAAAATTGAAAGAAAAAAACCCAACCATTTCGTGTTATAATTCGACTCCCATGAAATTATCACTATATTTTAAAAAAAAATTACATATTTTGTTATCTATCCCAAATGTGTGTTGCAAACGCTCTAAAAAAAAATAAAATATTAAGTGATTGATGTTGTGGTCCTTTCTTATAAGTTCTGTTAGGTTGCTCTAGTGGGATCTATCTTATCTCATAATTGCCTTTGTTAACTTAAAAATAGGGTTATTAACTTGTTTCAACCGCTGTATTAAGTTCCAAGAGTGTGAAATTGCAAGATTCCTTGGTCCCCCTTGAGCCCTTCCATGCACTCAATCCACTAGCTTTCAGGTCAAAAGTTGCAATTAGAGTGCCTTGAGAAGAAAAAACCCTTCCATGTTGTCTAATCATAAAAGCTAGGAGATAACCCTGATTAAAGTTTTCCTTGTCCCCAATTGATACCAAAAACTTCTGATTTGACACCAATAAAACTCTAATTAACATCTTTGGTACGAGTACTTAAAAGAGTTGGTCCCACATGTTCTTACTTTGTAATCCTATTTTTTCTTTGAAAAATATTTGATTGGTTTAGGGTTTTAAAATTTTAAATTCATAAATTTTTTTATTGATATTTTAAAAATAATTTTATTGATAATATTAATATAAACGTATAATTTATAAAATAACATTATTAATAAAAAAATTAAAATTATCAATAAAAATTTTAACAAATCTAAAATATAAATATAAATCTTAAACTTAAACCAATCAAATATTTTTTTTATTTTTTATATTTCCTTTAGATCATGGAATACAGAGCTTAATATATTTATATATAATAGAAGCCGAAATATATACAGGAGAAATCTTTGAAACTAATAACTTAAGAAAAGACCATTGAAAGACTTAAAAGAGCCAGCTAGTTCTAAAATCTTACGATATAAAGCACTATGATTAATTATACACGCCGACATTGATTTTTATTGAAATTTCTTTAGGATGGATCATTTTCATTATCACTAAAATAAACATTCAAAGATATCAAAATATTTTGTTGCCGGACGTTGTCTTGCTACCTGCATCCATGTTGTATTATAATTAATTTATTATAATGTATTTGTAATCTCATCTTATTGTCAAAATCAAAATATTTTATTAATCGAGGAAATTGGTTTTATTTTCATTATACATTTTCGTGTATTGAGTTTGATCTTCGTTACATTTCCACCAAACTTAAAATTTTTGTCATATAATTAATGATTTATTTTTTACTTAGATGAGTCAAATATTACTGTGCGACTACCGTCATCATCGGATTGTTACGTTGTTGTCTTTTTTCTTCTGATATATGTGTGGGACAAAATATTACATTACGTTCAAAACAATTCTCTATTTTGATTTGATAAAATCAAATATTCGATGTGACTTCTCTAATGACTTGAAACTTAAGAATTATTATTTTGGTAATAGTTTATATGTATAGTATTAAAAGGACATTAATTTTTAGTTAGTTATTCATAATTAATTTCTTTGTTTTATTTTTAAAAAGAAAATAAAGTCGGTAACTAACATAAATGGGATTATAATTAAAAAATAATAATTACTATTATCATGGTTACAACTTGGATTTGACTTTTAATCCCTTTAAAGATATGATAAATGAAGGAAACAGGAGAAGAAAAGTGAAAATAGTAGTGAACTTTTTTTTGTGGTTTCATGCCTATTCTCATGATTGCACAACAATACATGAGACCCCTAATCCCAAAGTTCTATATTCGTGTCTCAACGGCATCTGCAAATCTATGGGTTTACTTTATATATAGATAAATCTCTTGATTTTTTTTTTCTTAAAGAACTTTTCGGATTTACATTTTTTTCAAGAGATATCTTTGAATTTACCGATGCAAAAAATGGTGTTGTTAGATATAAATACGTTACATTATTTTTTTTTAGTAGTATTTGATGATAATTTGAGATATCGTAAGATAATAATTTAACATGATAAATTAATGGTATCATTTGACATTATTTTAATACATTTGGCGATACTTAAATTGTCGTCAAATTGGTGTTTTACTAAAATAATGTTATTTTACGAATTACTGTAAATTAGTATTTTAATTTACTGTTAAATGATATCATTACTGTTGAATGATATCTCAACTTATTATGAAATGATATCAAAAAGTTATGTATTATTATTTATATCATAATGATGATACCACGGAACCAAAAAAAGTCTACTAATAATCATAGCGAAGTTGAGTATTAAATGTAGTATTTGTTTTTTTTTAACAATACTATTCAATTTTTTCATAATTACTAATAAATTTTTTCAGTTTATTGATAACTGTCACGAAACCGAATACTTAGGATTATACAGAGGGCATCACATCATATTCGGGTTTGCCTCAACTCCTCCTGTACTATTACGGGATAGCTCGTCGTGCGCACATAAGTAGCTTCAACACCCCCGAGCATAAAACTCTATCCTAATTATATTGACTCAACTATACTTAGGGCATCATATCATGCCTGGGCTTGCCACTCTTTATATCAACCACGCCACAGGCTCGTCCTACACTTCATCTCTAACATAAGGCGGAAAAAAACTATGAATCTTAAGTGGGCCAGTTTTTGTAATTATGGTACGTTAATGAAGGGCCTTATAACTGAAGATCTTAGCTTGGAATACATTGCGCTGCCATTGACCCAAATCTAATCAGTTAGGCCATGGACTGATAGAGGGATTTTAAGTTATAACTCCAAGATAATAGCAGGCCCAATTCCAAAGTTTTTCGAGTAAACAGAAATTGGGTTTGGCTGAATATCAATTCAATCCCAAAGTTTTTTTGTAGGTAAACAGAAGTTTGATTGAATATTCAATCCAATAAAACACTCTAATGGACTGTTTGGTTGGTGAGATTGAACTAATTTAATCCCACACGAATAATTATCTTTTATTTGATCGGAGAGAATGATTATTTATATGAGATAAAATCAATACTAATCCCATTTTTTTTGTCACACCTCATTCTATGGGATAATAATTAGTACGACTAAATTTTTTCTTTAATAATAATAAAATATAATAATAGTAATTATTATTATTATAATTAAATTTTAGAGTTTGTAAAAAATTAAAGATTGTTAAGGATAATAAATAGTGTTAAGGTATTTAGATTTTTTATCTCACTTTAATCTCAATCCAACAATTTTATGAATTAAATATAGTATTAAAGTATTATCTCTTTAATATCCCTTTA
Organism: Bretschneidera sinensis; assembly: GCA_023935145.1. Classification (NCBI taxonomy): domain Eukaryota; kingdom Viridiplantae; phylum Streptophyta; class Magnoliopsida; order Brassicales; family Akaniaceae; genus Bretschneidera; species Bretschneidera sinensis. Next base: position 156,674,572 of record CM043697.1, read on the forward strand.
TCGTGATCCATGTTAATCATAATCCTATTATATATATATTTTTTTGGGTAGAACATGTGGATAAACAGATAATAACTCCTACATACTTGCCAAAAGAGTATTGAGCTCTAACAAATAAAGTGAATCTAAAATAGTTTTCACTACATTTACATCGAGATCAAAACTAAAGACCATTCCGTATTTTGTGTCATTAAAATTTATCAACCAACACTTAAGAAAAAATCCGAACTCAATCATTTTTAACTGATATGAACAAAATTTAACCAACTGACCTCCCAATTCTACTCCAAAGCTATAAAAGGAGTTAGTAAGGTTCTAACTGTCAAACATCGAAGGTTCTTCCCTCAAGGCAATCTAAGTGTAACATGTTACCTGAAACCTAAGTAAAATTTGGAGACAAGTACTGAAAGTTTAAAATTGGCTTATTAAAACACCATACTGTAAGTTGTTCTTTTGAGTTTTACATTTATCAGTTTCATAACACGACTTTATAATTTATTGACCACGTATTTGATACTTGCAAAAACAAGTTATTAACTAGATATCTCATCTTAATTCCGTTGTGATTGATTTTGGTAATAACTTGATAAGTTCATAAAAGATAAAATTAAATTATTAATTCTACAATTTTTTGAGAAATGTAATGAATAACTTTACCAGTCTATTCCAATTTAAATAAGAGTTGAAATTAAATTACCATAAATGAGATAAGAAAACAAATAATAAAAAAATATTGAAACAACTAGGTAAATCAATCTTAATATGCATAAAAACCGAGATGACTCAACCTAAAACAAACCACAATTCAAACGACATGAATCTCAAAATAACAACCCCATCCATCTCACTAAATTATCATCTCTATTTTGAAGTTATGCATTAGACTCTATTTACAAATAAATACTCTATTTTATTCTTCAAATTAATCTCACAACTTATATAACAAAAGTATATTATCGAATCAAAATAATAATAAAATTATAAAATTCATTGGACATGCAACCCAACTTACCGTTGGTAACAACAAATTTTTTTTTTTTTTCGTTTGGTTAAGAGAATTGAACTGAACCATAAAATTTTAATTGAATTAAAATATAATGGATTGAATTGAATTGAATGACAATTTTATTTGTTTAACACTTTATTGCGACCCGTGAACAATTGATTTCATTTTGATTATAATGCTCGTAGATTTAACATATTACAATCAAATAGAAGTTGCAACAATGGATCCAATATCCTTAATACAAGCATTATTAATAATTAATAGAAAACAAAATTTTAAAATAATTCAAAGATTTAAAATTGATTTAATCACGTAAAGTCAGAATTAGAGAGAAAAAAAGTTGTTATGGTTTATATTGTAAAATTCCAATTTTATACGGTAGTTTATATCAATAATAAGGTATCATCATTTCCTCTTCTACCATTTTTTTAACGAAATCTTCCCTCCCCTACCATCGCCTCCCACTCCCACTACCTCCTTTGAAATTCCTTCTCTTCCCTCTAAACTCCCAAACACGCTGTTACAAAATCTGCACCTCCTTCTATAGAGACAGAAACAATCCAACAATAGAGATAGTGTGTGAGAGAGAGAGGATTAGGACTTTGGACTCAAAAGGTCAGTGATCTGCGTGGAGCTTAGTGGCACGGAGACATGGAGGACGCCACAGGAGGCGCGTCGCTCCCGTCGGGCCCGGACGCGAAGAAGCGGCGGGTGAGCTACTTTTACGAGCCGACGATCGGGGACTACTACTACGGGCAGGGCCACCCGATGAAGCCCCACCGGATCCGGATGGCCCACAACCTCATCGTCCACTACTCCCTCCACCGCCGGATGGAGGTCAACCGCCCCTTCCCCGCGGGCTCCGCCGACATCCGCCGCTTCCACACTCAGGAATACGTCGACTTCCTCGCCTCCGTCTCCCCGGAGTCCCTCGGCGACCCTGCCTACTCTCGCCACCTCAAGCGCTTCAATGTCGGCGAGGACTGCCCCGTATTCGACGGACTCTTCGGCTTCTGCCAGTCCTCCGCTGGCGGCTCCATCGGGGCCGCCGTCAAGATCAACCGGGGAGATGCCGATATCGCCATCAATTGGGCGGGTGGCCTGCACCACGCCAAGAAGAGCGAGGCTTCCGGCTTCTGTTATGTTAATGATATTGTGCTTGGGATCCTCGAGTTGCTCAAGGTTCACAGGGTAATGTGTTTTTGCTTTTTTTTCCTCTCTCAAAATCGCTTTTTTTTTCTTTTCTTTCTTTTTATATATTTATTTTTTGTATATGCTCGTCTTTTTTGGTATTTATAATTCCTAGTTTAAGTTGCATGTGGGTTTTGTTGTGCTGAACCTGCTGGTATTCTTTGGTAGCGCAGGGTCTGCCAGGTCATAGCTTATTTGTTGGTTATTGGCGTTTGCTAGATTTATAAGCTATTTTTTGGTTGAGTTAATAGAAGAAGAAGAAATGGAGCTTTAGCACTGTGATTGGATTTCAAGTTTAATCTGACAAGTGATTTGTGCTTATGGTTTAGCTGTCTGTTATGATCTGAACTACATAACAGATCTTTCATTTTCTCTTAAGGTTTCTTTTTATAGGTAGATAAATGTATGGTTTTCTAGTTGTTGCAGAGGCCTTTTTGTTTAGGCCATTTCACATGTTATGGTGTCGTGAAAGAAGATGGTGTACTTTGTTGGGTGCTATTCCTACTACTGCTCTTGCTCTGGCTCGGGCTTTGGTTTTTTCTTTTTTTGAGAAGACAATGGCATAGTTATGAAGATGAGCGCTATGTTGTAGGTAGATGCCTGTTATAAAACTGTGAGCTGTCATTTCTTTTCAGTTGAATTTTGGCAATTGAAGGGGTTGCTATGGTTCAGCTGGTTCTGGCAACACCATTCTACAAAAAGAAAATATATATGATGCTATGTGTATTGAGAATAAAATAATTTATAGTAATCTGGTATCGGAATCTGCTTGCTTAAGCAGAACTGCATTGAGCTGATAGGAACTTATGAAGTCAATATCCTCTCTGCACATTTCTGTTTTAACTGAAGATAGATTTTAGAATGTTTGTGCAAAATGCAAATTCTCAATTTCGCCTCATGTATTGTTGTGACATCACTTCATTTCGTATTTTATTTATGGGAGGGTAGTGGAGAAAGGACTCGACTTTGGTATGATACTTGTTGGAGTGGGAACACCCCTTTGAAGACCAGATTTCTGACCATTTTTAATATTGTGAGAGATAAAGAGACACGGATTAGCTCGTTACTCCTTGTCTAATGAAAGAGGTCTCTTGGGTTGTGCCATTTATTCATAATGTTCATGATTGGGAAGTAAGGGAGGTTGCGAGATTTCTAAAACAGTATATATTTCTAGGATAGAGGTGAGTAGGGAGGATGTGTTGAGGTGGGGACTTTGCCTGGAAAAAGGGTTTAAGTGAAAGATTTTCATAAGATTCTTTTGATAAAGCCACCGCGAATGATGTAAATGGTCCCCACAATTTACCTTGGAAAGCTATCTGATGCTCCAATGCTCCCAAGAAAGTAAAGTTTTTTTTTTTTTTTGTGTGTGGGAGTTTTCGTGGTAGAAAATTCTTACTCTTAATAATGTACAAAGGAGGGGCAAAATTATTTTTAATTGGTGCTATATTTGTAAAAAGTATGCCAAGTTTGTTTTTCATTTTTTTATGGAGTGTTCCTTTGCTAGAAGTTTGTGGGTGATGGCTTATAGAATTTTGGGAATTTCTTGGGTGGTTGCGGGAGTTGTGAAAGATGAAATTTGAGCTTGGAGTGGTTTGAGGGCTTCCAAGGAGGTTAAGAAGGCTTATTTGTTGATTCCACACTTTATTTTTTGGATTGTGCGGAGAGAAAGGAACCGAAGGGATTTTGATAAGGTCGAAATACCTATTAGAACAAATAGAGATAGTTGGTTCATTACCCTCAATTTTTTGGTTTAGAGGGAATTTCTTTGTAAATAATGATGGTCTACCAGAATTTGTAGATTTCCTTCATTGTAATTAGCCCATTGGCTTTGAGTTTCACCTGTTGGTGCTTTTTAATAAAAAAATTACTTATAAAAAAAGAAATTTCTTAAAATTTTTTATGCATTTACTTCAACATTTGTTCTTCCATTCCCCATTTCCATTGTTCGTATTCCAAATCGGTTCTTCAAATTTAACATGCTTATGTCATTAGTACTAGATATTGTTCTTAATACTTCGTTTAAATTTCGATTGCAGCGTGTGCTTTATGTAGATATTGATGTTCACCATGGAGATGGTGTCGAGGAGGCATTTTACACCACTGACAGGGTCATGACTGTGTCTTTCCATAAATTTGGAGATTTCTTTCCTGGCACTGGGCACATTAGGGATGTTGGGGCGGGGAATGGAAAGCACTATGCTCTAAATGTCCCATTAAATGATGGGATGGATGATGAAAATTTCCGTGGTCTGTTTCGTCCCATCATCCGGAAAGTTATGGAAGTGTATCAGCCAGATGCAGTTGTTCTCCAGTGTGGAGCAGATTCATTATCTGGTGACCGTTTGGGGTGCTTCAACTTATCCGTGAAGGGCCATGCAGATTGCTTACGCTTCCTTAGGTCTTACAATGTTCCTCTGATGGTGTTAGGTGGGGGAGGGTATACCATTCGGAATGTTGCCCGTTGCTGGTGCTATGAGGTCTCTCTCTCTCTCTCTTTCTCTCCCCTTCTCTAGTAAGTCCTATTTTCTAAGTTACTTCTGTTACTATGTTACAGACAGCAGTTGCAGTCGGGGTGGAACCTGATAATAAGTTGCCTTACAATGAGTATTATGAGTATTTTGGCCCAGATTACACTCTTCACGTTGAACCATGCAGCATGGAGAATCTAAACTCACCCAAAGATATGGAGAAAATAAGGTAAACTGGGTCTCACATTACCTTCTTGTTGTTGTGGTTTTAATATGTGCTAGCAATTGCATTTTTGAATTTTATTTCAATCTTACTTTTTACTAAGTTGTGAATTTTTAGGTAATCTGCGTTATTAGTCAACTTAACGAATTCTATTATATTGCTTATTTATTCATTTTTTAGAATATTATGCATTTACTATTTATTTGAAGGGAGGGGGATATGTACGGAATTGGTGTGACTTTTCTGTTTTATGTACCGTCAGTTTGAACAAATTTCTGACAAATGCAATATGTTCAGGAACATGCTACTAGAGCAACTTTCTAAAATATCTCACGCTCCTAGCGTTCCTTTTCAGACTACCCCACCAACCACTCAAGTTCCGGAAGAGGTTGGTAGCCAGTTCTTAATGTTTTGTTAGCTCTTGATCGTTTCTCTCTCTGTTTTGATCTTACTGGAGGACTGTTTGGATGTAGGCGGAAGAGGACATGGATCAAAGACCAAAACCTCGGATTTGGAATGGTGAAGATTATGAGTCGGATCCTGATGATGATGAGAAGCCTCGTCATATATTCTCAAATTCTGCTGGTCAGTCTGTGGCAAATGTTGAGATGAGGTGAAGCTTTATATTACATCCGCCGAAACTGTAAATGTAGGAAATGTCATGGTCTCCCCATCTGAACAATTTATTACCCTTTTGGAGGATAGGCTGAATTTAATGTGGTCCCACCACTAGGACAGGTCAAAATTGTCATGACCCTGATTATTCTATACATGAATAGTTTAGTGTTTTCTTATTAAGTGTAGACTGGAGTAAATATATGTTGGGGTGGGTCATGACCACTCATCCCAAGAGTGAGGGTCAGCGATATAGTAAAATATGTTGATGTAGTGGATATGCTCTCACTGGTCTACTGGTGCCGTAACCGGTATTTGTTCCTTCAGGAGGTTACTTATTTAGGATAAAAAATGGGTACACGATGCACAGATCAATGAGACAGTTGGTTTGGGAGCCTGTATTGCAGGCTTAAAATTAAGGTTACGGCATATTGTCAAAAGAGAGGTGTTTTATGCTTTTGACCTGGGAGCTGATGATACATGGTGGAGTTGGAAATAAGTATTGTAACCTTCTTCAATCATTGGTTAATTTCCTAATCTTAATGGAGGGTTGCTACATTAAAGAGTAGATTATCATAGTAGTTCTCTTTTACTGACAGAAAAAAAAAATATCATTGTAGATTATTGATATGTTTCATTACTGTTTGTTAACTTTAATCTGAAGGAAGGTTTCACTATCTTTATTACAGGGATGTTGCGGATGAAATGGAAGAAGAGAAAACTGGAGAGAAGCCACCATCTTGACACAAAAGAAAATCTGTGGCTTTATCTGTTGGTTTTACCAGAGCTGAGAGCTTATATTTATAACCAATAGATTTTTCCAGAAAAAGTGAATCCTTTTGTGGAAATATTAGAGTAGGCACTCATAAATGTACCAAGTTACTGATGCTCCTAACTTTCCCGTTTTGTTTGAACTCACAATATGTTGGAAATTAGAACGATTTTAGTTTAACACAGTATCAATACAAGACACCCGTAGTGTGCAGAAGAAACATTCATTCATATTGGTGTTACTAAGGTTGATTTTATAGGCCTTTTTTAATATTCTGATTACGCGTGTAGGGCCTTACTATAGGATATTGGGTGATTACTGTTTCTTTCTTATGTATGGTAATATGATCAGATCACTGGAAACAGATTTGCATGGCATTAGCTGATTTGGACATAAGCATGGTTTTGGAACTTGGTTTGCATGGCAAACTGGAGCAATGGTGGTATGATCATGCTAGTTACGATGGAATATAGATATAGAGTTCCATTCTTATCGGACTGTGTTAAGAGTAAACCTTTGTGGCTTTGTTTAAGGTTGTCTCTCATAGAAGTTGAGAAAACGCAGGGAAAATGATTAAAGCAAATATGCTAATTATTTCCTTTTGTCTTTTTATGATACGGATGCAGACAGTTGCTACAAAAGGGTATTTTCTGGAAGAGAATCCATTTTTTGTGTTTTCCTCTAGTGTGAAAATGCATAGCTCAATGAGGCGAGTTTATGCGATGTTTTGTTCGCCTTTTCTTTTATTTATGCATTGAGGTAATCGTGGTAGGCTGAGTAAGCCAAAGAATTTCACATTCGAAAAAAAAAACATATGGTCATCTCTCTTTTATACCATTAATTGTTAAGAGTAGAACATAGGTATGATTCTCAAGTTTTATTCAATTTTTTTTTACTTTTCAATATTATAAATTAAATAATATGATTTATTATTGAATTTACAATTATAAGAGTTTAAACTTACAAAAAAAAAGTATATTTCGATAATTTTTAGTGTTCAACCTAAACTTTATATTTTCATACAAAATTTGATAAATTTAAATAATTGATGAAATATATATTAAGTCATAATTATTTGTAGTTGAGATATTGCATAAATATTATTGAGTTCTAAAGTCTAATTTTGAATTCTATTTTAAAAAAAATGCTAGGGTTTGTATGATTGTGAAAAATATTTTTTATTTTAATATTTTCTTCAACAAATTATATTTTTAACATATTTTTAAAAACAATAATTTTGTTTCTCATCTTTTTAATATAATAATAAAATGATAAGAAAAAAAGCTAAAAAGTTGAAAAACAAATAAGTAATATTTTATAAAATCTTTTAAGGAAGCTAAAAATAAAAAATAGAAAATATTTTTCAAAGTTTAAAATTAACCTCGCCTTGAGTTTTGACGAGTCTTTAAAGTTTGAAGAGACTCTTGCAGAGACGGCAATGTCACAAGGTTCAGTTTCTCTCCAAATTCGTCCGTTTATTCTCTCATCAATTCAAATTTCCCGCCATTCTCTCAAGGCCACTCCACCAAACCTCAAATTCTCACCCAAAACACATCGAAAACCAATCCATATACACTCGTTAACACCCAAATCTCTACAAACCCACCACTCCAAGCCCCAAACCAAGACCCAAGACGACGGCATCCCCGTCGAAGACGTCAAGATCATCGCGAAATTCAAATCTAGGCACAACTACATTCGAGTTCTGGAAGTTTCTAGAAAGGCCGACCACCCATTTGCCGGGTCCAGACTCCTCCTCCTAGACGGCCCTGGAAACATCCACAGCATTTCCTTCCTCTTCAAGTCACTCACAAACACCTACTTCGATGTTTTCGCCACGTTGCCTCCCGTTTTGCCTCCGGGACCCGTGGGCATTCTCGGGTTCGGGGCGGGTTCTGCAGCTCGTTTGATATTGGAACTGTACCCACAAGTCGTGGTCCATGGATGGGAGCTTGACTCATCTGTGATTTCAGTGGGGAGAGAGTACTTTGGCCTTTCAAAGCTTGAAAAAAACTACCCAGATAGGCTTTTTATCTACATTGGTAATGCACTAGAAGCTAGTGTTAGGGACGGGTTTTCAGGGATTTTGGTTGATTTGTTTAGCAAAGGAGGTTTGATACCGGAGCTCCAGGATCCGAATACTTGGGAGAAGCTGAGGAAGTGTTTGAGGAAAGGTGGGAGAATCATGGTGAATGTTGGGGGTAGTTGTGTGGAGGCCGAGGATTCGAGGAGAGATGGGAAGGTGGTTATGGAAGATACATTGAAGGCCATGAATCTGGTTTTTGGGGATGAGCTCTTTGTTTTGAGTCTTGGGAACAAGAACGATGATAGCTCCGTGGCTATTTCAGGTAAATTGCCGAATCTTGATGCGTGGAAGAAGAAGTTGCCGCGTTCTTTGAGTTGTTATGTTGATATGTGGACACCGGTTAACTATTAGTGTGGTATGTCATCCTTTTCTTCTGTTGTTGGTTTCGTGATTAACTGGATGTGATAACTGGATATGAAAGATTGATAAGTGGCAAATAGTTGCTGTTTTTGTGTTTGTGTTTTTGCCTATATGAATGATAATGAATAGTTGATTACGTGGATTGTTTGTAGTACGTTGTTAGTTAACCTGACTAATGTCTTCTCTTTACATACCATTTCTTTTGATCTTTTTGTTTATAATCAATTTGCTAAGAAATTATTGAAAAGTTGTGGAATGAGTACTCGGATTCTAGGCGCTCGGTTATTAAATTGTTGCTTGAGCTTTGGATCTATGAAAATGGAGCCTCAAGCAAAGGGAATCATGGTTTTGTTAGTCATAGAAAAATTTAGGATTGATAACTTGAATATTCATAATTTAAGCTAAAAGAACATTTGACTTTATTTTGCACTGCCTTAATCAGTAAAGAATATCAGCTCATGCCTCATGGCTTTTGAAATTATCAGCCTACAAAAAATTCCTGCTCTTTTTTCAATCCTCAAGCTCATCAATTTGAACCCATTTGGTATAGAGAAGTCACACGCTTGCTTATGATGGCGCCTCCTTTCATGGAAGCTGCGGAAGTGAATTGTTGTGATATGTAACCTTAAAATTCAAGGTCCACCATTTAAAATTTAGTCTAACCATTTATAATTCGAAGCAATAAAAAAATGCAAAGATAACATAAATATAAAAATTGAAATTGAAGCAAGTTACATAAGTACCAGATTACAGGGCATTGTAATTGCTTCCTGGTTCTTTTGCTATCCTGGAGGTACATAACAAAGGTGAAGACAGTCACTACTTTCTATAGTGAGCAGTTCTTTGAAACGTTGGCAACAGCAGTGGCAGTCATATTTCTTCTAATAACTGATTTTCCAGGAAGATCTGCTCACTTCCCCAAGGTAATGATCTATTCTCATGGTGGTCTTCACTGAAACTTGATTAGCCATTCCACTTGAGGATGGACATTATATTGAGAATTCTGTTACACTTGATAGTTGATATTAACAATTCATTTTGTATTTTATTGTTTTTAGCATTCGCTGATCCTTTTCTCACTTGCTATGTTCTTTTTATGGCCTGAAAGATGGTGAGCAGAGTTTGTCTCACATGTTTTCGACTTCGGAAGTAGCTCGAGAAAGACATTTCTAGGGAAGGAAGATTGCTTTGGATGTGAAAATCTGGCTATTTCTGGTGAGAAAAAAGTGTTCTTCCAGAGTTTAGGGAAGAGCAACACCTCACGGACTCCACCAGCACCCATCAGAAGTTCAAGCAATTCAATGGGGTCAACTAGCCCCGCGGATTGTATGATGTTTATTTATGCTCGTGCTTATGTTTTGTGAATTTTTATCCCAGGAGGTAGTTCATTGTTTCAACCTGCTGCCTTGTTAACAAATTGTTTGGGATCTATGTAACTTTGCCTTAATTAAATTCTCTTGTTCTCCTTGTTAACAAAATGTAATGGCATACTATTCTCTATGATTAGCTTCTTGCTTTGTTGTTGAAGACTTCCCTTATGTACAAGGAAAATAGTGAAACTAGAATTGCTGAAGTTGTTTTGTTTAGAATGAAAACCATGCCAAAAGCACCATGCCAAGGTAACTTACCAACTCTTTTACAATCCTCACCATGTTGGAACCTGCATATTTTGCCAAAATGACAAATACTACTACTACTTCATTACTATATAATTTTATTTTAATGATATATTGGATTAAGAGGGAGATAAAATGAATCCAGCATTGGAAAAATAAAACAATTTTAAGCATTTTCAGAGGGGGAGAGCTAGCTAAAAGTTTTTTCACTTTGGCTGTTGAGGCATAATTTAATTTCACTCTTTTTAGCTTAATTTAATGTATTACATGACACATTGTTTTTTAACCTTTTTTTAATACAAAAAATAGAAGTAGATTGACTGTAAAATGATTGCTTACATTGTTTTTATTTGTACGTTTATCAAACCTGTTAAAATCGTCTAAGAACTTGTAACTTCATCTAGCATAGTCTGATTAGGAGTCATCTTATTTCAGCCAAGTTTGAATCAAAAGTTTCTAATGAAATTCTAGGTTGCCGTTTACGTACTTACCCACTATTAACACTAGTTTTAAGTGTCTTATTTTATCAAGTCTTTTAAGTGAGCCTACCTATTTCTTAATTCAGTTCGTGGATGATTTGTGCTTCCATTGGTTGCAACTTGCAATGGATTTTGGAATATTTCTGTAAGTTGCTTCTGGTTTGATGATTTTGCCTCCTTGTGGTTAAAGCATCTGCTTCTGATTGTATGTCATTTATATTTTTCTTGGAAAAACTATATTTTTACACTGCCTTCCTTCCCTCTTTTTTATTTTATTTTATTATATTCGCCGTCATTGAATGTCATATTCTGTGGTGTTCGAAAGAAATTTAGTATAGGAAGTAAAATTAGGGGAGAGAAGTTTGCAGTAACTTGAACATTTCTAAGAAACTTTTTGAATTATTATGTCTTACTTATCAAAAAGAATTAAGTTACTTTTCAGTTAAGTTTCAGTCTAATATAGTGGCAGTTGACATTAATGAGCTGAATTCTTGTGGAAGATAAAAGTCTTTATGTCATGTTCTAATGACAGAATAAATGGCAGATCAAGAAGTTATATGATTACCCAGAATAAAAGAAACAAAAGGGAAGTTTATAACTGACCACTCTAGTAATTTGGCCTTTTAAAAGATTTAGGTTTAAAATCTTTAGTATCTTCTTTGAACTTCCATTAATTGTTTTGATAATATGCATTGGAAGGTTTCTAGTAGGACTAGGGAATTCTAGATTAATGATTTTGTATTTTTATTCTCAAACTTAGGGAAGGCAGTGAAGGGTGGTAGTTGGATGTTCATTCCTGGATGCATAGGTTTATAAATTTTGCATCTAATTGCCTACCATCAATACATCTTGACGAAGCATCTGTGGCTAGGAATTGTGATTCCACTCTCTGTACGGTAGAAAGTATTATTCTTCACAAATTTGGATAAGTTCAGTGTCTTTACAATAAGAAAATATTATCATATAATGTATATATGTAGTTAATATACAGTTTCTATCTTATAACAACCATGTTTAGCACCCCATGTAAAAATTTGTGAGCTTGGGGCTAGTGAAATAATTCAAGTTGATACTTCACCTAATTGTGTCGTTATAATTTTTATACAGGTCTGTTCTGTACTCAAGTGGATTAGGCTAATGTCTTTTGGATTTTTCCTTGTATGTTATTACATTTATTTTCTTCACATACTTGTTTCCTTTTCTCTTGGATTCCCAACCTAATTCCACTCTTCTACTTGCATTCTTTTCGCTCTAACTTGTATAATTATACATGTTATTTATTTACTAATGCTTTTATATTCATTTAGATATCGGAACATGATGTCTTAATATCTCTATTGTTGAAAGACCAATTGATATTCTAAAATTTGTTTGACCTCTTGTCAATTTGAGCTCTCTTCCATTCGAGCTGGAAGTAGAGTAGCTGAACATGCTTGAAACTTGATTTGAATATGTGATGGTCTCAGTTCTAAACAACACGAACTTGAATTGCACTGTAGTTAGCTTGACCTGGCTATATTCTCAGCTAGGCACGAGGGACTGATATCTGTACTGTGCTTGATCTTAACTGAATCTACATTCATATGTTTGAGACCACAGTGCATTGGGAACTTTGGGTCAGGAATTTCTTTTTTAGATAAACCTTGAATTATAGAATCAAGACCAGAATTTTGGGGGTGCTATCTCTATCTTATATTTTTGCAGGTTGACCTTCAAAACAATCTACATCTCAGAAGAAATCTAAAAGAACAGTTCTGGGCTCCCTTAGTTAGAAGGTCTGTTTGAACTAATTTTTTTTTTTTTTTATGAAATATGGCATACTCATAATTCCTGAATTTCTTCGATTTTATACTTCATATTCAATCAAAATACGAACTCTTCTGTGAGGACCTTTTTACTTTTAATATTGTCTCCATGATATCAGTTGATGGGCTCTTAGATGTGTGCAGTGTGCCTTGGAGTATGTGATCTGTGAAAGTTTAGATCCATTAGTGGAGAAATGACTTGTGCCTAAGAATTTTTGCTCATGGTAGGAAACTATTGTTTAGGATGTAAAATCACTCTACCAATAAAAAAAAAGGATGTAAAATCACTCTCTAGTTTACCTCTGCTTCCCATGCACAGCTTGTGCTTGTGAAAATTTGAAGGGGTTTTAGTGAACTTCAACGTGGCTTTCTGTGGTCTTCTTTTGGTGATAGAAAAGAGTCATTTTATGAGGTCGGTTCAATTGTGATAGAAAGCAAATTGTCATCATACATTGATGGTCTTATCTCTAGAAAAAAAATGGTGAGCAATTTTTTTTTGGAGATTTTTGACATGTCAATCAGTATCTTAAATGCTTTTTTAAAGGCATTTCAGAACTTTTCTTTCGTTTGGTATTTGTGAGGCACATTATATGCTTGTGTATTTGGAGTTCTAGAATATCTCATACTTGTCGTGTTTCTTACTGAATGTTGTGATACCGTTCATTTTACCTAATACCTCCTTCTGTAGGGGTGTTCCTCATTGAATAAAAGAATTGTATCATTGTTAGTAACATCTGTTTATGCTCTTTGTGTTGGTTGTTCACCTTTTACACATGGTTATAAAGGAAATTTGATTTCACACTCTATTGAGTGAGTTTGCAAATGATTGGGTTAAGGTGTGTGCCAATGTTTTTTTTTTGATGAGTAAGGTGTGTGCCAATGTTGATCTCTCTAGGGTAATATTTGATTTTTATATCTCAAATATGCATGTTGGTCCATTGAGAAATGAAAATTTGATCATTTTTGTAGACAGATGAACATGCACACGAAAGGCGGCCTGACCTTTTTGAATGCTCTGTGGAAGTTCTTACAAAAGTTTCTACGAGATCTACTATTCCGGTGCTGAAATTGTTATCATAAGTATTCTCTATGTTCGCATTGCATCAAATATGTACCTTGTGTTCATTCTTGGTCTTTTTCAGACCTCCACATCTCATGCTCTGTGGAAGTTCTTGCAAAAGTTTCTTCGAGATCTACTATTGAGGTGCTGAAATTTTTATCATAAGTATTCTCTATGTTCACATTGCATCAAATATGTACCTTGTGTTCATTCTTGTCTTTTCAGGCCTCCACATCTCAATTTCATCAAAATGTACGTCCCTGGCAGTTAGGAGATCCATTGCTTCATGAAATGGAGATTTGTTCTGGTTGTGCACCTTTTACGCATGGTTATAAAGGACATTTGATTTCACACTCCATTGAGAACATTAGTAAGTTTGCAAATGATTGGGTTAAGGTGCGTGCCAATGCTTTTTCTTTTGATAAGTCAGGTGTGTGGCAATGCTGATCTCTCTGTGGTACTATTTGATTTTTATATCTCACATATGCATGTTGGTCCTTAGAGAAGAAACTAAAATTTGATCATTTTTATAGACAGATGAACATGCACACGAAAGGCAGCTTGACCTTTTTGAATGCTCTGTGGAAGATCTTGCAAAAGTTTCTACGAGTTCTACTATTGAGGTGCTGAAATTGTTTTTATAACAAGGTAGGCCTTTACAGAATGTTGTTTGAGCCAGTATGGGCCTGTAGGGGGCCAAGTCCAAAGTGGGCCTGGTCTTAGAGGATTCTGGGTTATAAAAAAAAATGTACGTGTTAGGTTCATGTCATGAGTTATTGAAATGTTAATTTCTTATCAACAATTAAATGCATACTTAAGTAGCAATAGCTTTGATCAGATTCTTAAGGGTTTCTTAGAATTGATCTTGAATCGTAACGTATGAAAAACTACTTTCTCTTAAACAACAGCCTTGTACTCATAAACTACCAAATACTTTTGAGTTGTCTTTACTTTATGCTTCATATTTTATCTGCAAACTACCGTTAACGTGAATGAACTGCTATAACATTCAATGCTTCTTTGATCACAAACCATAAATATTGGTACAAAAAAAATGCTAATTTGGTATGCATTCCAAAATAATCCCACCTCTGTGGGATTAATTTTTTTTCTCTCCCCTTCTCCTTCTCCTTCTCTTCCCCCTTCTTCTTCTTCATCCTCGATCTGCACGAGGCAGAGTAGCCTCACAATCGAGGAGGAAGAAGAAGAAGGGGGAAGAGAAGGAGAAGGAAGAAAAAGCAAGAAAAGGAGAAGAGGGAAAAAAGGGAGGTAGGAGGAGTAGGAGAAGGAAGAAGAAAAAATAATGTGTTGCCTCATTGTTGATGATGATGAACAGTGAGGGCATTTTGATATTAACCTTCTCATCCAACTTTAGTCCCACCAGCCCTGCAAAATTCTTTTCCTAACTGCTTGGCATCATAAGCTTGCTACAGGGTTAACTTTTTCAAGTTAGGTAGAAGCTGAAGTACCAAAAATTGGGTTCTCAGACAAATGAGAAAAACCTAGTCTTATTTTGGTAAGCCTTTCCATTGAGCCAAGCCAATTCTTTTAATATGATTACATATACTAAAATGCATATTCCAATATAGTTAGATTGTGTCCATTTTATCAAACCGGGTGTACAAGTCACGCGATTTGTTCAGACCCCAAAATAACAGAGATGGATCAAGTGAAAAGAGAGCCAAAAAAAGGAAGACCGAAATGGCGGGAGCCCAAATGCCTCAAAGCCCTAGCAAAACCCTAACAGCCTTTAACAACCAGTGGGACATACGCTACTCTCGCTTCTTCAACTTCCCTTGTCTCCCTTCTACTTCTCTCAGCCTCGAGCCTCTCCCCAAAAACAAGAGGATTCATTCCACAGGCACTTGGGTTTCTTCGTCTTCCACGGCCTCCCTGCAACTCATCAACCACCACAATACTCAAGAGGTGGTCTTTGTGGTATCTTTCCGTGGAAAAATCCATGTGGGTTTGTCTCATTTTAGCTTCTTTTTTTTTAAAATATTTTCATTCATGCTACTAATATTGCATTGATGGTTAGTATGAATATAGTAGTATTTAGCTGATTTATTTTTTGTAAGGTAATAGAGGTTTTTGGATTTTTGCGTTTTAGCCTGGGTTTAGATACATATGGGATGCGTGGAAGGTGGTGTATTAGGCTATTGGTATGTTTAAACATTTGGATTTATTTTGCATTTAGAAGGTGGCCTTGCTTTTAGAAAGCAATAAGACCATCTGGAGAAATGCTACGTGCCTTACTGCTTTTTTTCCTGTATTTTTCTTTTTCTTTGTTTGTTTGTTGGTGTTTCTTTTGTTTGGGAAGTTGGGGTGGCGGTTGTGCTTGTTGAAGAAAGTTTTCTATTAAAGGGCTCAGGTGTTTGTGCTCTCATTCTAGCCTTTCTTTCCCCCTATTAGTTAAGGTGGTTATAGCATTCCATTCTCTGATGGAATGGCTGCTTTGAGGTTAAAATGTGTGGCACTTTCTTGTAGAGTGGTAATGCTATTGCATGATATTTCCCCAGATTTACATCTAAACTGGTGTTGATAAGAGATTCTGATTGATATAATATGACATGTGGCATCAATTGGGAGTTGACATGTGTCACCATTGACCTAGTCATCATCCTAACCTTCACCATTCATACCCTGATCCTTCAGATATGCCATGGTTGAATGGCAGTGCATATGGCTCACCCTAATGAACTTGGTGTATTGAACTGAAAAATTGGGGACTCGCCTCAAAAGTTTCAGTTTGGAGCTTGAAGGAAGGGCTTCGCTGAAGGATATTGACTCGACATCCTAGGCTTTTTTGAGAGCATAAGATTTGCATCCTTTTCCTCTGAATGCCTGTCACTGGACATGTCACTGCATAGCATGTTCTAGCATATTCTCGCGTCTGTGTGCCAAATACGTCTTTCTGTGACTTCATCTTGGCTTGTAAATTAACACATTGGCTATATATACCCCTTAGGCACTAAATGTGCCAAATTTTTTCCTAGATTTTGGGGAATAGAGCTCATTTATGAGCTTAACTGAAGCCCCCAGCTCCCCAGGAGGCTGACCCCTTGAGCTGTGTCATCGAATCTCCTTCGTGCATTGCAGTTGTCTTGCTTTCCCTTCGATTGACCCCTTTGGTCAACATCCTTTCTGCCACATAACCACTCCTCTATCTAAATTCACCTAGAACAAGTGATCAGTTTGGTTCTTGCTGTATTCCTTTCTTCATGCTTGTAGGGAAGTTGGGTGGAATAATACGGCTATGCATTTGGTTTAACTCAACATTGTTTGTACATTGGACTGTTTGTTGACATACCATTGCTTCCATCTTATTAGGATATGTGACATAATGATGAATTCAAGGTTTTCCATGACCTTATTGACATTGCTGAACTATTTGGGTCTAGAAGGCAGTCATCCTCTTCTGGGTTTTTGATGTTGTTTTGGCATGACTATTTGGGTTTTTGGGATAAGAAATGGCACTTTTATGACTTAAGGTTCAAAACTCCTGTAAGACATTATACTGGTGTCGGAGGAATGCAGATACTTTGCATCTAGAAAAACTTTGGATCTAGTTCAATTCAAACTTTTGCAAAATGTGTTGCAAACAATATAACTTTCATAGTTGAGCATTACTGCATTGTGTATTGTGAAACAGTAAAGCAAAAAAAGTTGTTGGATGTGTGGTCAAATTTATGTTGAAAAGAAACAATCATTCAAGTTGCCGTGAAGTTTACCTCTGGTAATATCTTTTAAGTTTTTCATGATTTTGAGCAATCTTCTGGTGTTCCTGATAAAGAACTTCTTTGCCTTGTTATATCTGGCAGGAAGAGCACTTCACTTCCAAGCTACATATCTTTTGGTCTCGGGTGTCATGTCCAACGGAATGCCCTGTTAGAGGGAGCAGAGTGGTATTTGCAAGTTACAAAGATTCTGTTGGCCAGGGAAGCTTCTAAATTGTAATTGAAACTCACTAAAGCTAGCTTGGTGCATGATTCAATCGAATGTAAAATTGTAATGTGCTTTATAGTGATTCCTTGTTATTGATGTGCAGAGTAGCCCAATACATATACCACCAAGTTTATTTTATTTCTTTTGCTATTTTAATTTCTATGTTTTCAGGATTTCTCTTATGCATCTGCTTTCATCTTTTTCCCCTCAAAGAGCAAAAAAAGATGATTCTCTACTCTTCACCATTTTGCGCGTGAGGTGGTCAGTGACATTAGCTGACCCCATTCATTATTTATTGTGAATTATATAAAATCTTTCTCACCTGAACTGAAGTCAGGGATTCATTGTGATGAAATTAAAAATTTCACTCTTTTAAAGAAGTCTAAATTTTCTCCTCAAAAGGTGGTGAATTTTTTTTTCAAGTTTCCATTTTTGTCCCCATGAGGTGCCCAGGAAATGTGGGAGCCTAATATTCTCTCCTTTGGGGATGGTTTGTTGTGTGAGTCATTTTAGACTGGTAGATGTTATAACAATACCTGTAGTGCTTTGTTTCCATTTTGTAACAACTTTGCACTTTATTTTATGAGCGTTTCTGCTGTCTGTTTCCCGCTCTTTTCTTAGAATGTAATTTAAGCGGGTGCTCTAGAACCTATAATGCATGCAAAATAATTTTCTTATACTAATGTTCACAGGGTTTAATTGTCACAATAATTGTCATTTGATGGACGCTAATACCTATTGAGAATGAGAATGAGAATGAGAATGATCTTGTCTCTTTCTTTCATCTTTTTTTTTCTTTTTTTAAAGCATGATATTTTATGTTTGGTTGTTTTGAGACGTAATATTACTATGTTGTACGGTTGTTGTCATGCTATACCTGTATTACTTTGTCTGTTCTCAGTTTGCTTGATTATCTGATATGAGGTAGTGTTGCCCATATAAAAATCCAGTTCCATGTTGGCTGGATTTCTTAAAGTTGACCCTCTCTTACTGCCCTTTTTTTTAAAATAATACTGCAGGTCCAAAAGTTTGCCATGAGATTTTCAGCATCCTGTGGTTCAAAAGCGTTCATAAATTCTTTAAAGGTGCTACTAGCTTTGGCCAGAACTCTATTGTTTGTTACATGGATCAAGAAAATGTATTCATGAGACTTCAAGGTAGATAATTGTGAAATTGGGCGCTCTGTAATGCATCCATGTCTTATATCCCAGGATTTGGGGATTAGACGAATTCGAGATTTAAGCACAAACATACCCCACATGTTGTTAAGTCCATGTAATGCAGATCAAAACGTGTGAGCTAATTGTCTTCAGTAACCTTATAAATTTGTACCAATTAGAATCAGGAGATATACTGTAAATTCTCTGTTTTGCCTTGTAATGTTTGTTATCTTGCTTGAAGAATGCTAGAAATGTTGAGCTTCCAAGCAGGAATTGTGGATCAGAAACTCCATCTCCGTCTGACTTTATCTCTTCCAGTGGAATCTATCATTGGTGACCACTAAATTGCGTTGTTCTTTTCTGTTATAAAAATAAAATGGCTATGTTTCGAGAAATTCTATATTTACATCTATACTTAAATAAAATGGCTTGGAAAGTGTGACTGATACTTTAATACAGAGCTGCTGTACACTCGAGCTACGTGAATCCTGCTGCAAATTATGAACCTCTTCTGCAGCCTACATTGAACATTGAAGACACATGATACCCATGTTGTGAGAATTCATTACTTGGTCATGACTCAGAAGCTGCATGTGCAACATTGCCTCCTAGCTTCACTGCTCTCCTTTCTGACTCTTGCACTGAGGCTGAACGAGGTATCCTGATGAGGTTGAAATATATACAATCTTCACAATTTAAAGCCTATTTTGTCTCACTAAATATAATGCTGCAGAACCACTAAATCTACATGAGGAGATTGATCTTAAGTCTCAAATGGCGGTAATATCTCAACTAAATGGTCCTATCTCATGGATGGCTATGTGGTCACGGTTGCTATTTTCATGTGAAAAGTTCTCTTAAACACGTATTCTTCTATCAAAAGCATCAGAAGCAGCAATTCCATTGCATTCTTGTACATTCAAATCCTCTTATTCTAATGATATGGTTCTAATATCTAAATTTTCCGTCTTTGATTTTCTTGCAGACGTGCATGATGAATTCTCATTCTCTTGATAAGTGGATTTCTTCTATGTTCAGTTCTGAGTCATAAACTTTAAGTCCATATTGTAATGGTGATCTTTTAAGACATATTCCTTGGTTGCTGTGTAGTTCACAGCAAAGTTTATGATCTTCCTAGTTATGAACCTATGAAGATAACAGAAAATGTTTCCCCTGATGGAGTAAAGAGTCGAAAAACTTTTTTCTCTTTTTGGTCCTGTTCGGAATGTGGGCTGAGATATGTTGGTATAGTAAGTTCAGTCCACCATTTCTTTCCTTGTTGAGTTTCTGATTATTTCGCTATCTTTTCTTGTTCTTTCCATATATGTTAAGCAAAATAGAGATGGTCATCGATGAATTGGGAGGAGACCTCACGCTGTGGTCATCACTAGTTTTGCAACAAGAGGGGAGTTCCAACCAGGTTCACTAAGAAGTCATCTACTGATTTTTAATGTTTTTGTCAATATATTATATATTCTGAATTGCTACTGAACTCTTTCTGCTACTATATTTGGTTTTGTAAAACCCAATTTTACTAAACTTAAATCTGTATATGGGAAGTCCTCTGCTTGGATGTTGGAGTTTGCTTTTGATTCATCGTTAGATTGCATTGTGCATGTGATTGTGATATTGTGCATTACATATTTATCAATGCTTGGTGACTACATGCTTAGTTAAGAGAGTAATGTGTTTCTTTGGATTTTTCAGGCCCAAAATCTAAAGGAACATATTTTTAAGGCTAAGTCTTCTCATGGTGTTAAGATGGGCTTTGGGTTCTTCAATATATAAACTTAAGAAGTTGAAGCCCAAACTGTTACTTAGTCCACCCAAAACCATTAGGATTTATGCTTGTCAACTAAAAATTACTCCACATATAATTCAACTTAAGTTTTTGCAAATGCTTTCAAGATTAATGGTAAAAGTGCAAAACCATTGATGCATTGTTCATAAACTACTGAATTATTCTTACAAAAGTTAATGTACTGCTTATTTATGATTAACCAAATTTTATAGGTGTAGCGCATGCTTTTAGGTTTGAGGGTGGTTTGCAGGCTGGTCGGTCGGTCAGCTCAAATAACATTCTGAAAAGGCCTACCTTCTTTCGGTATAGGGGTGATACATAAGAATCAGAATCTTAATTGTTAACATGGGGGATAAAAATTTTGCACGTTCTCTTCCTGAAACTAACCTTTAAACTTTAGCTAGGTCTAGGGGTTCTTAAATTTTGTCGAAATAAGTCAATACCTTGGATCGACCACATGGCTAATTCTGATCATGCTACCAAAAAAGCTATTTTTAATTTTTTATGGTCCTAAAACCATTTTGTACCAACTTCACTGATTTTGTTTTCAAGTTTTTAGGAAAGAATACAACTTTAGATCCATCTCAAATTT
This sequence comes from Bretschneidera sinensis, assembly GCA_023935145.1. Taxonomy (NCBI): domain Eukaryota; kingdom Viridiplantae; phylum Streptophyta; class Magnoliopsida; order Brassicales; family Akaniaceae; genus Bretschneidera; species Bretschneidera sinensis. The sequence goes on from CM043697.1 coordinate 156,695,751, forward strand.
TGGTACGTGGTACACAAAAAGTATTTAAAATAATTTTTGATAAAACAATAATAAAACTAATTTTTTTTAATGTTTAATAAAATAATAATGAAAATAGTTTTTTTAATGCAAATTCTTAATTCTTTAAAATTAGTTTAAGTTTATGATTGTTTTTGTAAATTATTTTTTAAAAAATGATCAGTATTATAAAAATTAAATATTAACCAATAAGGACAACTCTAATCATTAGGGTAAAAATATATTTTTATTATTTGGTTAAGTAAAATGACCCCATGCTGCAATGTGGGCCAAGAACAGAAATCTGGTAGGCGTGCAAATATGGCAGTACGTCCAGTCTCCCCACTCTCCCCAAACCTTTAAAAGAGGGAAGAGAAGATGTCTGGAAATTCAAAATAAAAAGCAGCCAAATAGAATATTTCTTTACCAAGTGGTTGATTGAGACCAGCGACTGTGCAACCATTAAGATATTGTTAGCTTTTTCTTCGTCCTCATCCTGAACTAGAATGAATCGGTGGTATTAAACTGTTAGTAAAGGGAGGGTTCCTGTAACTTTGAACAAAGTTAAATTCAATCATTAGCTTTGCTAAATCATAATCTCTCTTGGGGCAGTTGGGCCCATATATTTCAAAAGATGATCAGACGCAACAAGGGAAACAGAATCCGCAGTTACATCCCAACAAAAATTTTAAGAATACGACAGTGAATAATTCATTTGGTTATGCATTTTAAAAATATCTATAGACCCTTCATTCTAACCAAGTATACTTTCTTCCACATATGATGAAACGATACCTAATTATCACATTCTTGCGTGAACGTAATATATATTCTCCGTCAATTCTTAAGCATTGATGTTAACCTATGATTGTTTGAGAGGAAAGTAGAAAGAACGAAAAAGAAGAGGAAAATGAAAGAAAAGTAAGAGTATAACACGTTTTTATTATTTTTGTAAGAAAATAAAAGTAAGATAGTTGATATTATCTTCTCACGTTTACAAATCACAATCATGTCAAATTAAAAGAGTTGGAGAGTAAAAGTTCTTATTTTTTTTTTCTTTGCCTTCTATTCTGTCCTCTCATTTTTATTACATGATAGAAAACACGGTTATTTTTGAGATATTTTATAGGGAAAAGAAAAGAAAAGAAAAAGAAAATGTATAATTGAATGGACAATTCGTAATTTAAATTTTCAAAAAATGAGGTTTTCCAATATGTAAGGCATGTTTGGATAGAGTTTTCGAAAATTGTTTTTAGTTTTCGAAAACTAAAAACTATTTTGCAAAAACTCTTTTCTATGTTTGACAAACAGTTTTCAGAAGTAATTTTCTAAAACTGTTTTTTGAAAATTCCAAATTGGTGTTTTCTGACATAATCCTGAAATCAATGTTCACTTCTCTGTTTCATTATTCTTTAATGGTATATAAAAAATATTAAAATTTCGAAAATAAAATAATATTAATTATTTTTAAGTATTTAGTAAATATGATAAATAAAATTAATATAGATTTTAAATTTAAACTCAAAACTAAAAATAATTACAAGGTATATCAAAACAGTTTTCAAAATAAAATTATCTAAACAACATTTCATTATTTTCTGTTTTGGAAACAATTTTCGAATTACAATTATCTAAATATGTTTTCTTCAGAAAACATCAAAAAACTGTTTTCAGTTTTTATTTTTGAAAATAATTAAAACTGAAAACAAAAAACTGTTACCCAAACATACCCGTACATTTTGAAAAACATTATTTTGATGTTTTCGCAATCTTTCTGCTTAATGTGTATTCATTACAAGAAATTAAATCGTCTACCAATCTGTCATTAATGGGTTTTTGCTGTGGCTGATAAGTATTTTTTTTTTTTAGTGATCATTGTCTATTTTGAGGATTTTAAAATTCGTTTCTTTTAATAGATCATAAAAGGAATATGTTATCTACTAAACACATTTCTTACAAATTATTGTCAGAACTAAAAATTAAAAATGGAGAAAATAGAATCATTCCCTTGTGGCTGGCGGTAAAGTAAATATTTTCCATTTCAAGAAGTTTTTGCCAAAAGAGAAGGAAAAAAAATCTCTTTCAAGTACATATTAACTTTTACTTAGAGCTAAAAGTACGCTTAGCATTAAATTTGTGATAGATTGGTACTTGGTAGTTATAAAGGCTTCGTTTCAAATTTTAAAACTTATTATTAGAAAAGGACAAATATAACATTTAAAATAGTTATTTATTTCAATAGTTCATTTTAAACAATCAATTAAGATTTATAATCTCTTTCATTACAAATGTTAATATGTTCTTATATCTGTCACTCCATTATATTAATTTACAGGGTATTACAAATAGTGGCTATTTTGGATATCCCTCTCTCTTTGCTCTGGCACCCCTTTCTCTTTCCTTCCCCTCTTTTGTCTCTCTTTCCTTCCCCTTTTTTATCTCTCACATCAAAACTAGATGGCCTACAGTACTTGCACATATGGGCTTGAATGAAAAGAGAGGTTTTGGGGGTCCGATGGTTTTATAAGAGTGAGGACAAAGACCAACAATAGAATATATGGCCGGGGAAGTGACACAACTACTTCCCTTCCCTTCCCTTCTCAATTCCCCCCTTTTTCTTTCCTAATTAATTGCATGATTAACACTTGTTGCTTTGTTATTAGCAACTGTAATCAATGAAACAAAGGGCATTTTGAAAAATCTCATGAATTAGATTTAAGTAAGAATCTCTAGATATAATTAACAAAATTAATTAATATTTCATTTCATAGATTAACAGTAGTCCCTGCCAAGCCTACAAGAATATTCTTGATCACTAAAGAGTATCATGATATAACTATCTCTCTAAAGTGTATGTAGGATTCCATATTTGCCTGCATTAGGCTGCAGCACTACTCAGTAAAGCAATAAGATTTCCTCTTTTAGCAAGGCAATAAGGTTCACTAATCATGAATTAATATGCTAATCCATGTAATAATTTGAATTATCTTTGAGAAAATTCTTTGATCATAAAGCCCATTAGATGCTATCTTTAGAAAATTACCACCGCTTAAGTCACTAAGTACCATCATAACCTAGACTAAAAGACAGTGATGGCACTATGTAGGGGACAGGGGTACCTTAAAAACATTGATATATCCTATTCATATGCCATTCTACATATGTGTCACAGTCATGCTGTCACCTCCATATGTACTATCATTCATCAACCGGACAGGACCAACACGTGATAGTAACCCAGCTGCTGACCTTGGATCAGAGTATGTTTACGTATTTCCCCAATTTCACATTGCTAGCTAGATTTGGGCGTTGTTTAGTTTTCTTTTAAATCAATTTTAAGATGAATTTTATTTTTAAAAATTTAATTAGATTAAATCAAATTTTATTAAAAAAAATTAATTAATAAGTAGTTTAATTTTATTTAATTAAATTTTTAGTAAATTTTGAAAAACAAATTTCACTTAAAGTTAATTTAAATAAAAACTAAACATAGTCTTGAAGGAGTAAACAACTTTTGAAGATAAATCCCAAATTACTTTTTTTTTTTCTTTCAAAAGTACTACTCCTACATGGTTGAAGTCATATATATATATATATATATATATATATATAATTTGACAAGTAATGTCACGAAATTGTAAGGAGTATAGACTTTTAGGCTTTGTATTTAATTACCAATTTCTAAAGAATTGGATTTTCTTATAATTAACCCGTTTAGTTCAGTGCCTTTGATTTTGATAATATGTACTTTCTGGGGATCAGCTTTTTCTGAAAAGAGATGACACAATCAGTTGAAAATGAAAACCAATTAATCTACAGTAAGTGTTAGGCCCAACGACTGTTCTTGTTTCCAATAACGAAAGTGACTGTTCATTCATTTGAAAACGGCATGCATCAAATTTGATGTGCATTTTGTTGAAATATATATTCACTTAGTTCTCTGTCGTTTCATAAGAGCGTGATGACAAGCTAGGGTCTTAATTTGGAGTGCTGTTGATGTATTTCTTAATTATATATGTATTAAGTCTTTTATTTATTTTTTATTTTTTTTGTCTATGCTTCCTATTCCTATTAAGAGTTATATTCTTAGATTTATATTTGTGTTAGTTTGTTAATTCGACACAATAATAATAATAATAATAATAATAATAAGAGTTAGTTTGCTCATTAGGCACAATAATAATAATAAAAATTCTCCAATATCTCTGTTCAATCTATCACTTTTCTCTTTGATTAAACTTTAACCTAAATCTCAGCAGTCTCCTATGAATTTATGAACCATATATATAAAGACAATTAAAGCACATGTATCAATTAAGACCATGGCACTGATCAGTGATCAATATAATATAATGAAAGCCATTTTATCAATAAAATGCTGCAGATGTTAATCATGGAAGAAATGGGGCCAGTGTGAAAGACAAGTTAGCTAGAGGCCTGCTTTCCATCAATTTCTTTAGATATATTACTTAAAAACTAATCAACAATAAGGTTTTAATTAGCCATAAACATTTATGGTAAACAAATGTTACTAGCTAGCTAATCTGGGTCATTTCAAGTTGAAGTCTATAGCTCTTGTTTGCTCTGTCTGACATGCAAGTATTTTAGGCTTGTTGGGGATATAATGTTTATAAAGAGCCCAAATCTCGGACTTCTGACAATTCTCCAATACATTACGTTTGATAGAATGGAATTAGCATGGGTGGAATCATAGCCTTTTTCAATGGTTTATTGTTGAAAACAATATGATTCGACCTATATATCTCAGTTACATACTACTAAACTGAACGTTAAGTTCTAATGATATATATCCTAAATAGTTAGGTTTTATAATTTCATGGCCTTATGAAGAGTTGTTTTTAGGGTCTTTATATGCACATAAAAATACTTAATATAAGTATAGAAATGTACACATTTTCAGGGCGATATATATAAAACTTCCTGATTAAATTTGTGTTAAGCGAGTGACAATAGATGGCAACACTTCTTCTGTACTTATAAATGTGATTAATCTACTTCTTCACCATTACTCTAAACAATAGGCAAGATGAATAAATTTTGTGTTTGATATGTTGCAACTTCCATAATTCATCTCAAATCAAGGATTAGAATATTTTGCAACAATAGGCAGTATTGAAAATGTTAAATTAGAATGGAAATAGAAGAAACTGATTGCTAATTAGGCAATGCGTAGTTAGAATAAAGCATTCAAGATTATATATATGCAGTCCTAGCTCTTAGGAGCATGAAAGCACTTCTTAACTTATACTACCTTCAAATTCCCCCTTTCGCCGGATTATTGCCAATATAATCACTCAAGAATTTTAGACCAAGCTTTGCATATCAGTGTCTAAAGTCAAGAACTGCATAAATTATATGGTAAAGTAAAATTGAGCTATGCCATGTTTATAACCTGTCATGAATGATGCAGTTTTTTTTTTTTTGGTTAAAAAAAGTTTGGAGGAAGAGTGACATCTCTATGAAACGCTATGTGAGTGTCCTTATACGTGAACTAGATACAAATGTTGATTCATACAAGATTATTTAACAAGGCTTACCTCACCCTACCGCAACGAGAGAATAATGTTATAGATGTTTGAGTAATCTCATGATATATTTTCCTCTTGCTAAGGGGATTTAATTAAATCTAAAGTCAACATTCTTATAATTATCCGATTGATCTTTTGAACTATCTCTTACACCAGGTATGTTTTTGCTGTTCCTTATTCCTTTTTCTATTAATGAGATTTAATACATATTAGCACTTTCTTCTTATACTTAAATGAATCATTAGGCTGCTTCATTATTTGGATTATGGAATATTTGTTGTCTCAAAGCATGAGAGAGATATATATGTTTTGGAATGAGAAACGATAGACATCCCACATCACTGATATTATTATTAGATGCAAGGTCATAATCATTATTCTTTAGTGTACCTCCCATTTATTACCTTTGTCTTTTGCCTCCATTCCTTCTCCATCCACTAAAAATGCTCTTTGCCTTCCCTTCTCTACTATTGGCTTTTCTTATTCTTACTCAATTTGCAGCTCTCTCTCTCTCTCCTCCCAATTAGGGTTTCCTCTTAATTTGAGACCTCAGTATACCTAGCTCCTGTAATTAATCTGTGAAGATTATAGCTTCATTGGCAACCTAAGGGTACTTTATCTTGGAAGTTGAAAGGAACAAAGAGGAGCTCCTACAGGCTACAAGGTAGAAGCTACGTCCCTCTTTATTCATCTTGATCAAAGAAAACCTTAGATCTCAAACAGGTAAACATGTGTAGCTCTTTTGTTCCTTTTATTATGCTAATTATTATTCTTTTTCTGTTCTTGTTTTTATCTCTTTTATTTACTATTTTCTGTGACTAAGCTAAAGGCTAACAAGATAATAAAACCCTTTAAGTTAAAGGCTCTAATTTTGGGGCTTTGTTATGAGCCTGGATACACTTGTGGAAGAATAAATATGGTGAAATTGCACCAATCAGATCTATGTTCAACAGATTTGCTGAAAGATGTAAATTTCAACTTTGGTATGGAAAGATGAGAGAGATAAGTAATGAATTATACAAAAGAAAAATTTACTAAATTTAATGGAGACATGTTTGTGGGTTTGTAAGGGTGTCAAATGATAGAATTAAAAACCTTTCCTTTCTTGTAAGACAAATCAGAAAGAGAGAAGAAAAAAGAGGATGGCAGAAGAAAGAGAAAAAGTTGTTATAAAACAAGCAAGGGACAATAAATTCCCAGATTTAAGCATGTACGAATGTTTTTCTTCCTAAAGGTTTTTTTTTTCCCTTCTCTGTAGGAAAATGGTGAAATGGTGCATCGAATTCATGCCAACCCTCCATCAACAGAGAAAACGATTTTCTCTCTCTTGATTGACGGGTTGACATACATCCGGTGCAAGTCAGTGCAGCCAAAAATTTCTAAGGAAAGTGTGTATAAAGGAATTTAGAGAGACTTTGAACTGAGGAGCTGGGAATTAATGAGATATCTTTTCAAAATTTTCAGAAAATTCAGGATGGATCTGCTTGAAAGCAAAATCTTTCAGGATAACCCTAATACAGATAGAAGTTCTAGGTTATCCAACTAGTAAAATTAATTTTTTTTTAAAAAAAGAAAAAGGAGGAAAAATTACTACTATAACATCTGAAGGGCAAAAACATACAAGGCTGCAGATAAGATTTTCATTACATTATAGTTTTCAAAATAAATGATTATCTTTCTCATAATTGAAGAAGGGGGCAAAAAAAGTGGTTCTGTTACTCCAAAATTAAGGAAAGCTTACAACAACTGCTTGATGGATTTGTCATTTGTGTGCAGTACTTAAAAAATGACCTCATCAAGTTCATACAATTCACCCTGTGCTGCTTGCAAGTTCTTGAGGAGGAAATGCATGCCAGGTTGCATCTTTGCACCTTACTTCCCTCCAGAGGAGCCTCAGAAATTCGCCAACGTTCACAAGATCTTCGGCGCCAGCAACGTGACTAAGCTCCTCAATGAGATCCTCCCTCACCGAAGAGAGGATGCAGTCAATTCCCTTGCCTATGAAGCGGAGGCAAGAGTGAGGGATCCTGTCTATGGCTGTGTCGGTGCTATTACTTTCCTCCAGAGACAGGTCCAAAGGCTCCAGAAGGAACTCGATGCGGCTAACGCTGACCTCATCCGTTTCGCCTGCAATGAAATCCCAACTGCCTTGGCTGCAAGCTCACTTCAACCTATGGCTCCTCCTCGCCATGGCCAGAGGCCGCTGGTGGAATTGATCAGTACTACTAGAAGGATTGGTAATGATTTAGGAGGTTTTTATCAGCCTCCAGCTTCTGCGTTCTGTCTTCCTAATTATTCTCTTCCTTGGAATAATGATAACCCTTCAGGAGATCATATCAATGAAAGAGGAGGCAACATGTGAAATTAAGACCCTAAATTCTAGGGTTTTTCTCTATATGGGGGATTGATCCTGAAGAAAGAAAAGGCTCTTGGTATGTTATATTTATTTAGTTAAGGGTTTCTGGCTAGAGTACTACTCACATGGACTCTTCTAGCTAGATCACTTTAACTTATAATTACTCATTAATTAGTTTAGTGGGTTAAGTCTGCTAATATGGGATTTGGGACCTAAATAATAAGGTTTGTAGAGTAAAGTGTTTTTGTGGATAAGCTAAATATTTTGTTGGGTCATTAGATAATTAATTAATGCAAACTCTTAGGTATGTGCATGTGAAGTTGCTATTCTCTCTTTTCATTAAGAATAAAGTAATGAGGTTTAAAGATGGATTCTCTAGCCTAAGTCTACACTACCTCCTTTACATACATGCACTATATGTTCTTAATTACCTTTCTTTCTATTTAAACTTTGTTCTTGAGGACCACAGGTTTAGTAAATTTCTCCCATCAGCTAATTTTATTGACTTTGTCCTAGCCACAAATTTCAAAAGACCCCATACACATTTCTTTTTCCTTTGTTCACATAGAAGAATGTCCATGTGCAACTCCAACTTGTACCAAAGTATTTGAATATAAAATTCTTGTTTAGGTCTACTCTATACAAGAAATCATTGCCTAGACTAGAGCTATAAAAGATGTTTAGACCGAAGATATCAGGTACCATCCGATGCAAGAATTTTACCTTCATGTCATTGGACAGTGCCTTATGCTTCTGGTCTTTGGTAAATTTTTTTCCTATACTTACGGATTGCGCTTTTTAAGTTCGGTTTCCATTCTTTACTTTTTCTATCATACGAGAAAATAATGCACTTTTAATTATTTAAGTATTTATGAATCTCACATAATATATATAGAACATTTAAATTGTATTATTTTTCTCAAATGATGAAAGAAATAAAGGATGAAAACCAAATCCGCCACTTTCATATTTAAAACAATACAAGTAAAAACTTATACAATCATTAGTGAAGTAGTTTTTTATTTGTAAGAACCAGTAGAAAAATAATACCTTTTAAAACTTTTTCTGTTTCATTTCAATTTTTTTCTTTTAATTTACAGTGATAATTTAATTTCTATTCACTGATACAACAACTCTAAAATTGTTGGTTTGAGAAATCGAATTCAAAAACTCGCACCCAATACATTTGATTTAGTAAAAAAATTATTAAGTATTATCTTGTACGGCAGAAAAAAGAAAAATGAAAAAAAGTAATGAAGGAAATCAGTGAATCTTTTGTTTTGATATTTTGGTTTTTTATTAGTAGTAGCTAGTGAGAAGTGAGAACTTTCTCCACCACCTCCCTTTTCTGTGGTGCCAATAATATAATCTAAAACAGCTGAGTCACAGTTGCTGCATTGGATCCAATATATAAAGTAGTTGTTCCTTCCATACATGGATGTAAGGGTTTTCAGTGTTTATTTATTTATTTTTTTGTTCTTCTCCAGCCTGCACTGTTATCATCCTCAAACACAGTAATAAATAGTCTCTCTCTCTCTCATAATTGTGCATTCATTCTGCCTCATACAGTTATATTGATTTTTTCTACTCCATATATGTTACATGATGATATATGAATATTTTTAATGAAATGTATGCATATGATTATCAAAAAGTACAAAAGAAAAAAAATGCATGTATGCATCATGAAGCTCCAAATAAAAGTTGTAATTTGAAAACCCTATCTTGATGAAAATTAAATCTTAGATAAACCCAGAAAAGCTAGGGTTAGGGTTTCATAATATCAACCTAAACTTACAGTTTTTCAAGGTCAGCGTCCCAGTTCAAAAAGAAAGATCAGCCTCCAAAGTAATTAAGCTGTCAGTATCATTAATCATTAAGCTAAAAAGAGAAGAAAAAAAACACATACTGTATTTATAAGATTATGCATGTATAAGCGAGAGAGTACTTTTTTGGGTATGAAGTATGGATGAGACTAGAGATAGACTACGAATTTCCTTATTTTCTTCGAGTGTGTAGTAATTTCTTTACATTTCTCTCTCTTCTCTCTCTCTCTCTCTCATAGGAGTATTTACACACTCACACGTTTGCATTCATGTGTCGTTGTAATGGGGTAGTACAAAGCTTTTTATGATCACAAAGCACGACCATCTCTTTCTCTGTTACTCACTTCACTTTTTGTCAGTATCTCTCTCTCCCACTTTTAACTCCCAGAGACAAATATACACTGTAACACTCATATAATTAATATCTTATCACATAAGAAAATTAAATAAATAAAAAGCTGTCCCCTTTTCTTTTCTCGATCTCTGGATGATTTGGGGTGTGGCAGTTTCAGTAAGAGTCAAGTCTATTGTCCTCCAATTCATCGCCTCCAAAGACCCCCTAAATTCCTCGAGATCACCAAACCCTAACCTTTTTCTTCTTTGTAATTTCTGGTGCACCACATCGATCCATCTTCTGACCAAATTATATAACTATTTCTAAAAATCTGAAATCAATAATACTAATAGAGATCAGTTTGATAGTTGTACTGTTGGGTACTGCAGAGGGTACTCATAGTCATTAGAAAGTGAAGTATGGCCTCGTTTTTTGTCTTTTAAAGTTATTAATGGTAGATGAGAGGTTGGGGGATTTAATTCTTTTAATATGGATTTTCTGCTGAAGAATGGAAAAAGTCATAAGATAGATAGATAGATAGATAGATATCAGTAATTGAGAATCCATCATACCCATCAATCTTTTCTCTTTCTCTCTGCGATCGAAGACGTGAGAAAGAAGCAAAGAGCGCGCAGGTGAATTTAGGCAGTGATCAGTAAGGGTTACCATTTAAAGGACGTACAACCAACAACTCGGTGCAAAAAAACAACTTAACATCATCAATATGCGGCTCCTATTTAACGACAAGTGTAGTGAAATTTTAAAAAATTATAAGTTAAATTTTCGTTCCCGGTGCAGTCAAGAATTCTTCCGTTAAGTGGTGTGAGGTGTATATACACATTTTTTTTTTGCTTTTTTTTCCGACTCCAGAAGGATATACGTCGGATAAAATAGAGAAACCTAAAAGAAAAAGTTGTCTTTTTCTTCATTTTAACTAAATTCACCTGGTTCATGATCATAGTCTTGCAATTAATGATTCAAAAGTGAAAAACTGATCTGTTAAAAATCTAGCGTTAAAGGTAAATTTGACTTCATGGCTATGGATTCAATCTAATGGTTATACCTCTCCTTTGTGCTATATGTGTTCAGGGTTGGATCCCATTAATTATCATTATCACAATAACAAAATGTAAATGACTTAATTTTTTTTTTATAATTTTAAGTGAACCCCTATTTCATATTTAAGAAGATGCATATAATTTGCAATGCATGATATATATAGCAATAGAGAAGATTCAAGGTGAAATTTTTGGCATGATTTATTGTTCTACCTCACTAATAACTACAAATCTAATAAAGATTACTGGCCTTTCAAAAGATCCATTGTGTGCATCCCCATAATGAGCTTGGGCTTAACTTAATTTTTTAGGGTCAATATTGGATAAATATTGATATTTGAATTATCGATTGACCTAGCTCGGTCCGACCCGACTTGATTAGACCTAGATTTTTATGTAAACCTGATTCAAACCCAACCCAGCTTGGGGTTTGATCAACTCTTATCACTTCATAAGGTAAATTGATAATCTGAACATATTTTAAATGAATTTTCTATATATATAATACCAGTAAATGAATTTCTCTATACCAAAAAACTAGATGTTCTTTTTACTTCATATAAATTTGAGAGTTCATTGTTGTTTTTGTTGTGATTGAGATTCCACGCAAAACTAAGTTGTTTTGTGATTATGTTCTCAATGAATTAAGTTTAATTTATCATAATTTAGTATTAATTTTAATGATAATTTAACTTAAAAATCTTTACTTACAGTAGAGAATGTCAAGGTCTCAAAAAGAAGGTTCTTTTCTCCAATAAAACCTTAGCTTTAGTTTTCCATTCATGTTTCTAATTGGTATCTACTTATTTTCTAAATCTATTTTTTGGATGTTAAAGTGCACACTATGGTTCGAAATTGAACCGGAGCTGCTATTAGCCAAACTGCACCCTCTTTGGTAAATTGAGCGTCATGATCACATTATCTACCCCTTTCACTTCTAAGTCCTTTATTTTACTTTTTAAAAAAATAAATTTTGAGCGAAATAATGATAATCCTAAAACTTTACAAACTCTTTGTTTTTAATAGAAATCAAATTGAGGGTCACTGGTTTGAAAAACTTTGCATGTATTACTTTTTGAACATTTTATTATTTTTTTTATTGTAATTAAACCTATATATCAACAGTTATGGAAAATATTGTGTAGAAAATAAAATCACAACTTCCTACATTTAAATTTTTTATTCTTTTTCCATCTTTTTTTGTAATAATTCCAGAATTGACAGTTTTTTTTTTTTTTTTTCCTTTCAGCCAAATAAGATAATTGGGTGTTCTGTTTTTTTTCCTTTCTATATTAATAGTATTTAGCTCTCCTTTTTTGCCTATAAAAGAACTTTATTTTTTCTTATTTCCTTTTTCTTTCTTAGTAAATGTTATGAGGTTGCCATATTACTTCTCAATAAAATTGAAAGTTTTTTTTTACTCCAAGAATTTGGGTGTTCTTTTTTCTTTCAACAGGTATGAAAATTGAGAATTCTTTTTCTTTTATTTTCCTCTGCTTTTGTTTTTTATTTTTGGATGATATCAGGTTGTCGTATTGCTTTTCACGGTGATAACTTCAAAAATTATACTTAGCACAACTTCAAAGAAATTGATTCGTTTGTACTAAGTTTTGGAATCGCTCATCTCTATGTATTTTACGAAGTTTATTTTTTATTTTTTTTCTCTCCTTCAAGTTTTATGTTTTATATTTAACTATTATATAAGTTTAGTTGTATGTTCAAATTCTTTATTTGTGAACCAAGACAATGATATAATCATAATCATATAAGTAAATGGTCAATTTTTACGAGTATTTAGAATAACTTTTTTTTATTGAATTTTCTAATATAATTTACAAATTAAACTATATTTTTTCATGTTTAACTCACGAACTAATTTTAATATGTATTAGATATTTTATAATAAAAACATTAAATTGGTATGATATATATATATATATATATATATATATATATATATATAAAATCCTCACATAGTGCGGGGGAATCTGCTAACTATTTTTATAAAAAAAAAAAAAAGTTGAATAACATTAAGAAATGCTGCATCAATTAATCATATATTACCCAACTTTGCAATTGGATACAATATATGCATTGGGTTTGGTGCCGAAAAATTCATCATGAACCAAATCTGATGGATACGTTCTCTGATATTTGCACTGTATAAATATATATGAACAAGTTATAGATTTGCAAATTCAGTGACATTTATTTAGAATTGTCACCTGCCACCGCAACCGGTAGTAAAGCTTTGAAACATGGCACATGCACAAAAGCTCTCAAAACAAATTGGGGAGTGATGGACCCTTTAATCTTTGGAAGATGCAGAGTGAGTGAGGGATAAGGAATACTGAATCTAATCTTAACCATATGAGCACAAAGCCGAACATGGCCATGTTTTGACTTAATATTGAAAGTGACCCATCATCACGTACTTGTATTGCAAAATAGTTTTGCAATCGTGTATTTGTACTATTCCATACAAATTTCATGGACTTTTCAAAATTAGTATTGACCAATTAATGACCTCAATGGCAGTACTTTTCTTTTCTTTGTTTTTTTTTTTTGGGGAGGGGGCCAGACAGTGCATACTGTACGGTTAATTTTGGTCTTTTCTAATTAGGTGCTTTGTCTTCAAAATAATAAGAAGAAAAAATGTCACAATTACTAGTATTTTAATTATATTTGTTATTAATATAGTTATATGTATTTATTGGCACCCCTAAATGTGGTAATTTACTAACTACCAAATCAAAACAATTTACTATCATATTTGACAAAATACTAGTAGATGTGGCATTTTTTTGTTTTATTTTAATGCAACACACTTAAATTAGATATTTAATTTGTACATCCAACTTCTCGATTTACTGGTTATCTTTAAGTTATTCATATAAAAACTCTGAGACTGTGTGAAATCAAAGACTATGAATAATGAATTAAATATACCTCTTGATTGTGAGAACCACTGTATCCAAACAAAATCTGATTAAGATACTGAGGTATTAATATGAAATTACTATAACGTCTCTTGATATAAAATTATCGTAATACTGAGATATTAATGTCCAAACAGATTGATTTATTTAAATTATGCAATAATTTTTTTACCTTTAAAAATTGGCACGTGCTGTAATATAAGGAAGGTTGGAAAATTCTCATCTTCCTTTAGTTTAATTTTTTTTTCCCATTTTCTCACAAGTACGGAATACAACCATGTTGATTGAGCCAATCAAAGTTTGACAAGTGATTCCCCGCTAACTTTCCTCAATTGAAAGTAAATGTTTTTGTAGTTGTACATAAGATTTGGCCATCAATGAATTTATATAATTATCTCAACCTTATCCATTTATGTTAAAAAAGCTCTAACTTATCCATTTATATATATTTAAAATAAAAACTCAAAACCCTAGTTTTTTTCATTCTCAATTAGATTGATTAATGTATTTGTCAACCATCAAACCACCATGAATGACTTTTGATGATGGATTTATTAAAAGCATAGCAATCATTTCTTTCTGGCTATCAATGCTTTCTTTTAACAGCAAAGCACAAAATTTTATTGATATCTCAAATATAAATTTTTAGTACAATCGTATAAACAGAGCTCAAAACCCATCTCAAGAGGAACACACCCAAGCAACATACAAACTACAAGCTTAATTGAAAAGATAACACCTGATAACAAAGCTTCCTTAAAGCAATTGACTTTGTACTGATCTCCAGCTATGCAACAGGCCTCATTGCATTGCAGCTACTTTTTGAAACAAATGAGTGAAAGAAAAAACAACTCCCAAAAGCATTTGAATCTGCAATATTAATCATTTAGCCTCTATAGTAATTCTATAAGGTTTCATCTTTTTCTTGAAAACCTACTAACAATCTATAGGCTTACTCTCGAGAGGTAAGTCTAATAAAATTTAGGTATTATTAATTTAAATTTATTATCGATAACTTATTTCCAAAAAGGTGCAACTTCATAATTCTTTTCAATTCTAGCCCTCTTACCTCTTTTAAGTTCAAAATAAGTTCCAGATTTATTTCCTATGGATGAACTAGAAAGTATATACTTATTTAGTTAAACTTTAGAAAATTGAACCAGCACCTTAATTTTAAAAAGAATGATATCTCAAAATATTTTGCATCTCTAACTTTTATTATTGTGTTATTTGACATTTCACTTATTTCAGAGTTTATTACTAAGAACCTGTTTGCATTACTATCTTGAGCATAATCCATAAAAACGTCTATAGTTTTGGGTCCTATTTTCTTTCTCTTTGGTTTGAGTATAGCTACTTTGGTTAGACATCCCCACACATTTTGAATAAAAAGCTTTGGAGGTCTATTTTTTCATATTTCAAAAGGATTTTTCTCACTATTTTTAGAGGTTACCCGATTTAACAAAATGTTAGTGATTTTTTATTTATTTGATTCACTTATTTTCCTAAGGTTCTTTATTTCTTTTTTTTTTTTCCATTCCATCTACTTGATTACAAATTATTTGAAATTTATTAATTTTCCTCTTTTCTTTCTCTTTCTCTACTATAACAATGTCACCTTTTATTCTCATGCAATTTATGCATGTTTATTCTCTTCCTCAATCATATGATAAAATTTAATGATATTTCAAATTGATTGAAAGCAAATGTAAATCATAAAAAATGGTACAATATATAAGAAATATTTTTGCGTTTTATTTTTTTAGTAAAATAATTCATAAAAAAACATCGGTTAGGTTCTAGTATAATGTTGTAGTTTATAATTGGGAAAGTAACTTTTCCAATGAAAATCAAACGTGACTGCATTCCTTAGTAATCAAATGGCCCCTAAGTGCATGTTTGGGAAATCAAATTAGAAGGTGATAAGATTATAAGAATATGATAAAAATGATTTATTTTACCTCTTTTTTTTTATTTTAAATTATGAACACCAAGAAGCATTACGTTTTGTTACGCTGTGGATCAACTTGGACCGAAAGAAATGAAGCCTAAAGCCCAAACCATAAAAAGCACCATATAAGCCACTGTCCCACCCAAAGGCAGAGGTCCTCATAAAAGCTGTCCAGTTAGCCTCACTGGGTCATAGACAACAAATATTGGATATATGGAACTCTTATGGGCTGAATAAATTGAACTGAAGCCCAATCTAATTTTTGTCATAAATACATTTAAAAAAATAAATAATCAATAAATACTTGCATTTTATTTGTATTTTTTTATATCAATAAATACATTTTTTATATCTCAATAAATATTTGTATTTGTAATCCATAACACACCAAAAACGACAATATTCCCATGCAAACCTCAACACAAACAAGTGTCACCATTTTCCCACGTTTCGAACCCAAGATTTCCTTAAATTCACACTTCCACTCTCTCGACGGTACAAAAACCCAAAAAAAAAAAAAAATAGAGAGAGAAGAAAGAAAAGCAAAAGCTCCATGGCTGAAGTTCCATTTCAAGTTCGTCACCGTCAACAACAATACGCAACAGATCAAGGCGACATCAGAAGCCGATCATCTGAAAAGGGTCCTTCTACTTCACAAGTTGTTGCGGTGCTCACCCTCTTCCCCATTGGTGGTACCCTCCTTCTCCTTGCTGGTCTCACCCTCACCGGGACCCTCATCGGCCTCGCTGTCGCAACACCGCTCTTCGTCATTTTCAGCCCCGTTTTGGTTCCCGCAACTCTCGTCATCGGCTTGGCCGTCTCCGGGTTCTTGACCTCGGGGGCTTTTGGGATCACGGCGCTTTCATGGATGGCAAATTACCTTCGTAGACTGCAGCGGCCGGAGGATACCGATTATTTAAAGCGGCGGCCAGAGGACACGGCGGGTGAGAGGACCAAGGAGGCAGGACAGGCGCTCCAGAGCAAATCCCATGAAGGAGGCAGAACCCGTGAAGGAGAAAGGGCCCATGAAACTGGCAAAACATAGAAATATTGAGGCGTGGGCCTTTCTGGGTTTGTAATGATCTTTTTCTTTTGTTATAATAGATTTAAGTTCACTGCTAGTTAATAATGCAATAAGAGGATGTAGTTGAAACTTTGAGAGAGCATCCTGTTTGCTCGTTGTCTTATGTTTGTAAGAGTCGATTTCTCTGTTTTTAAATAAATTTATTGTAATGTTATTTGTCTTCCTTTATTCGGTACAAAGATTTCATTGATAAAACGCACGGAGAATGTATAGCACTGTTCATGCCTTAACCATTAAATTCATGCCACATGTGAACGGTAATGGACCTCATAAATGAAGAGATAAAGAGGTTAAAGTTCCATTGAGAAATTGAAAAAAAAGCAGAGACTTTGAGATTGTCTTCTCCTAAGCCAAGAGGGCCATAAACAAGGTTCCTAATGGGACCCAACCCTGTTCAGTTATCATTACAGAAGTTAATGCTTTCACCATTTTTGAAGATAAGTAATACCAACTTGCACAATTAAAGGGAGATTGGGGAAATATAATATATAACCCCAGCGAAGTTTGAGCCTGACCTGTTTTCTAACTTCAGACCAAAATGTTAACGCAGAGTGGCATGCTGAAGAGACAATTTCTACACTTCATATTCCTAACAAAATAGATGTCAAATCATCAACAAGGATTCATAAGTGACTCGAAAAGCATTCACATAGAGCTATGCTTTTTCACCAGCAAGATCACTTCAAACTAAAGATTACTCAACCAGAAAACAATGAAATAATACTACGGAGTAGTATTTTTACTTCAAGACCAAACACCACAACAGTATGTCACATCTTGAAGTTTACACGGATTAAAAATTACTGAAAAAACGTCATAAAATAAACACTGCTTCCTTTTCTTATTTCCTGCAACACTATCCTTACTAAAGCTTCTGAAATTATTTGTGGTTTCAGCAGTGTTTTGCTTCTTCATACCTTTCCTTCCTCCAAATCCAAACTTGGTATTCTTGAATTCCCTGTTATTTTTTTCTCTTCCCCATTCCACCGCCTTGTCTCGTCTTTCCTCCAGACCTATCTCCAGGAGCTACCCCTGGCATCTTCTTGTTCGACCTCTGAAATGTTTTACCATCTCCAACGTCAAAATCCAACTCATCACCTTTGTCGCCTCCTTCAAACCCACTCTACTGCCTCTGCTTCCTCCACTTCTTAACAGTCTCTATATCATCCTTCTTCTACTTAGCTCTCTCTTTTAACTTCTGTGCTTGAACCTCTTTAGCTAGTCTTTTGGACTCCCTAGCCTTCCTTCTCTCCTCAGCCTCCTCAATCTGTTTCTTCTCTGCAAAAAGCCGACCCTTCACCTTAACCATGTGAGCGTCTGATTTCATCATCTCTGCATAATAATCGGAAGGCCTAAGAAATGGTAGCCCCATTGCCTGAAGTGACTCAAAGGCCTGCCTTGTTCCCTCCAGTGTTTGTGTGTAGAAAGTGAGCTCTCTTGCAAGGTCATCATTCACATCCACCTCCTGTCGTTGATCAACATCAACAGTGAGCTTGTATATCCATTCAACACTCTCTGGCCAACTAATATCTTGAAGTTTAACAAGAAGCCCATCTCTATTGTAAACGGCATTCTTTGAAGTTTCAGGCAACTTTACATCTTCCTCCTCGTCTGATCCTGATTCTGCTGCAGAGTCAGATAATTCCTCACTGAGATTTTCCATCACATCATCTTCCATTGCATCCTCATCAAAGCTAGATGATTCTTTCTTAGATAACTCCATTAAATAAACCTATCAAAATAGAAAAATAAAATCCAGTTCAGACTAAAGATTTGTCTAGTTTCTAGCATTTCTTTCTTTAAGAAATGTACATAGAACAATGCGGTTGCCATGAAGCCCAGAAAAAAATAAAAAAATAGAAGAAAATGGCAAATCAAATTTGATATTGTTCCAATATTACTACCCACCGAGTGAGTAATATACAAATATCAGATTAGTTCCTTTCTTCTAGAAAGACTATGCACCAAATATTTGCAAAGTAATTCTTCAAAAAAAAAAAAAAAGTTCTCTAAAATCCATATTCTAATGTTAATTATCAAAAAAGACTTCCCAAAGCTCAAAAGACTCGAGAACAAGCAGAGTCACATATCTAAGTAATTAAAAACATAAAACCAAACATAAATCAAAGTTCTAATGAAAAAAGTGAACATAACAATTACAACCCATGAAAAAATAAGACCGGGAAGTCTATAAAGCATCATAGTGACTTTGTGTGGAGTAGCAAATAATCCAAAAGCAAATCATGTCTGGCTATCATGCCCAAGCAATCTAGCCGGCATATCCTCTTAACATGGTATAACATACTTTTATGCTTTTCTTAAAAAGATAAAAAAAAAAAAAACAAAGAGAATCCCAACTTCTTCTATCAATATCTTGTATACTGTCTCAATTGTTGGAAAAATCAAATAAGAAGATAAAACAGAAATAAGCCAACCTCAATATCACCAAATGCAGACAAAAGTGAACATTCATTTCATAGAAAAATACAGAGTAGCTTATTTGATGGAATCTTAGCTGGGTATCCTCTAAGGTTGCATTACTCATCATACAGAATTCACCTACAACCTGAGGAGAAAAAAGCTCACAACCACCAGTTAAGAGATTGAAGATACAAAGTAGATTAGTTCACACTTTGAATGCAAAAAGATGCTAAACTTATTTCTAAAACAAATCAAATTATCTAGAATTACGTAATACCTTCTTGTTGTGGCTAAGTGTGCAATCTGGTGGCTAGAATTGCCACTTTGACTACCGAATCAAAATTTAAGCAAGCAACCTAAATTTCAAAACTGAATTAAATTCCGGTTTGGGCCTTTCATATATCGGTGTTTTAGCTAATTTTATTATCAAAAAAGAAGCAACTCCTCGATAGATGTAACTTTCATGGCTACAATGACTACTGCAGTGCTGCAAATCACGTTATAATTAACCGTTTGTGACATCACAACATCAAATATATTTGAATTTCCATTGAAATATCGAGCCTCTACTTGAAAAGCATTACTTTCATCAGGGATGCGCATACCTACAGGAGAGAGAACCGCGGCGGTCGGCAGAGAGAGTGAGCCGACGAGAGACGGAAGGCGCGGAGACGCTACAAGACAGAAAGGACTTTTAGCTTTGAGCCAATCTCAAAACCCAAATATTTGCATACCCACACACTAGGCTAAGAAGAGCACCGATACAAGGGCCATGTTAAAATTACTGATACTCTCTTGTTAGACAAGTGGGAGACATCCATTCTCAAAAAAGATGATTTCATGAGGTTACTAACCAGATAAACGAAAACTGAGATAAACCCATTGGAATGGAAGTTACAGACTCCCAGTAGTAACCACGAACTCTATTTCCTGCTTCATTAATCATAACTTCTAATCTTTTTCTTTTCTTTTCTCTTCTTTTTTGTTTACCTCAGTTTGGGTAATCTGTTTAAAAGACTACCAAACTCTAGTTAGAAATACAAAACTAACCTAGTATTTTAGTTTAAAAAAAAGAACATGTAAATCTATTCTCGTGTTTTCAGAATTCCATTTCGTTCTGCAAACACATAAATCCCAAGAAAATCAAACACAATTTAAGTCACCAGAAAATCTAATGTTTTCGTTTGGCAGGAACAAAATGCACTGGGATTTCTGCTTGGAGAACGTATAGCCCTGTTCATGTCTTAACCATTAAATTCACGCTACATTTGAACGGTAATGGACCACATAAATGAACATTTGATTTGGACATACTTTCACAGATCTTTATCATTATGAAATTATTAATGGACTATTTTATAAATTAACATTTATTTTTTTGGTGATTTAATGGGTTCATTCGCATGGTTATATGCTCCACCTATGAAGCTTACGATTGGTAGAAAATAATTTATGAAATAATTTAGTTTTTAAAAATTAATTTTATCATGATATAGAAGTTTATTTAAAAAATTAAATGATTTATGATTTCGTGATCGTTTACAATAAAAGATAAAATAACATATGAAAAAGACTAGCTATATTTTTTTAGTAAATAAAGGATATGAATAGTACATGATCAAGAAAAATCCATTAATGTGTAGACAATGCAATGCATGTAGAGGGCAAAACAGAGCACTAAAGAATGAAAATCGTCCTTATCTAATTGTTCAAATTTTGAAATAATTCAATTAGATGCAGTTAATGGTGTGTTCATATGTGATGTGTTGCTAGTTCTTGGACCTACAATTTTTCTCTCTAATTTCGTCAGCTCAAATCGTTTTTTAAATAAAAAAAATTATCTAGTCCGGGTTTATAAAACATACTTGATATTATCAGGTGTCTTTCATGAATCTGTGTCAGACAAAAACTTTTCTCCGATCAAAAATTAGTAACGATTAATTAACTCGAAGCATGTCACTTTCTTAAACATATGCAAGATTTAAAATGGTTGGTATTAACACAAAAAATAATGCATTAATGCTGCCGAATGAAGAGAAAGACTTAACCACCAATCATTTTCTTTATTAAGACTTAAGAAATAAGAGCAATCACAAAAAGGGTGAAAGTAAAAACTCAATCTTAAATTCGCAATGATATTTAATTTGGAAACTAAAATCTCTATGATACATGTGTATCCAGTGTTGTGAAGAGTAACAAACATGTAGCGCCAAGTACACAATTAACTATTTCTTATTCATCGTCTTATTTCTCAATTTCTCATGCTTATTCATTTTTCCATCACAGAAATGGCTCCCTCAGCCCACAAACATCTCCTCATCTACCCTCATCTGATCTTTATCACTGTCTTTACCATAATTCTATCAAATTTCTTCGTCAAATCAACTCTCATGTACCCTTTTAATTGTTCTAATCACATCCAGACATGTAATTCCAATCTGTATCACATATCTAAAGGATTTCCAATACAGCAAATAGCCTCATTCTACTCAGTGAACACATCACAAATTAGACCCATAACGCATGATGGCACCAAACAGGATTACCTTATATCTGTCCCTTGCACTTGCAAAGATGTGAATGGCACAAAAGGATACTTCTACAATACCTTGTACAGAATAAAATCGGGGGACACGTTTGTGGGCATCACAGGTGAGTTTTACAGTGGGCAAGCTTGGGTTAAGGCTGCAAGAGAGGAGGAGCTTATTATTGCTGGAGATATGATCACTTTACACCTTGTATGTGGATGTGTGGAAATAGAATCTCAAGTGGTGGTGACATACACAGTTCAGGAGCATGATAGTTTATCAGAGATTGCAGAACTTTTATCTTCAAATTTGAGTGGGATTGAGAAATTAAATGGCAGATTGACGCAAGACCCAAGCTATATTGATGTTGGCTGGGTTTTTTTTGTACCAATGGAGAAAAGAGGAATTAAGGCACCCAAGCAAGGTAAGCCATTCAAGCTGTCCTAAGGGAGAGATCTTGCCAATACTCAGCTCCATGGGATTTTCTTAGACCAGAGGTATTTTCCACCGTAAGATACGGAGCAAAAATTCTGTTGATGGAAAGTACCTCTGGTCCAGAAAAACTCTATGATCCAGGTTTTGGTAAAAAAATTTTGTCCCGAAGACATTACAGATTTATTACTAAAGCACTGATAATGCAAGCAACATTAATCTTCTTTCCTCAGTCAAGACAGGGAAAGGACATAATCTGGCAGTCATCCTTGCAATATTGTCAGCTGTGACTTTGTTGTCGGTGATCATGTTGGTGCATAAGGTCCAGATCTGTAGAACTTCCGTTGATCACGAGGTCTCAGAGCCAAGAGAAGATGATACAAAAGTTGTAGCCAAAAGCCTCAGAGCCAAGAGAACTTCCTTGGAGAACCAACTCCATCAAGAAAACTACATTGAAGGTCAGACAAATATCAACCGAGTCCTAATTAAACCATTAAAATCATTTAGGAAAAAAGTAGAAAATGGGACAGATTTTACATTAGGAATTCAATGTAAAGTCTACTAAAAAACCAAAATTTGTAAAGAACTAGAAAACCAATATCAAACAGGTTAAATATATATACTTGCACAAATGATAGCTCATCAAAACGCAAAAATTGCTTGTTGTAGGAGTGGCATCCATCGATTCAGAAAGACCAGTTGAATATAGTCTGGAGGAGATTAATGAGGCAACGAGTAGCTTTGACGAAAGCAGAAAAATTGGAGAGGGTGGATATGGGAGTGTTTACATTGGCATATTGAATGAGCGAGTATGATAGATATAATCATTTTTAGTTTGTTTCTACTGTTAACCAAATCGAGTTTATCTATACTCAGACTCAAGCAGAAACATTTAGATACGAATTTTGAATGACAGGAAGTAGCAATTAAGAAAATGAAATCCAGCATGTCAAAGGAATTTTTGGCAGAGCTCAAAGTACTATGCAAGATACATCACATTAATGTGGTAAGCAATTATCTCATTTCTCAACTGAGTTTCAAAAAATAGAAGAAATACAGCAATTCTATTGACAACACCTTGATCCTTAGGTGGAGCTGCTTGGATATGCAAGTGGGGACAACCATCTGTTTTTAGTATATGAGTATATTCAGAATGGATCACTCAATGATCATCTTCATGATCCGCTGCTGAAAGGTACTTATGTGATGGAGGCATGTTCTTCTTTTAAATAGAAAGCATGCTTGCTGGACAAATGAGAGGAGGATAAGATGATTGTGTGTTTGGTGGACAGGTTGAGGAGGATGAAATGTCTCATCCGGTGATAATAAAACAAAATTATTCTGCTTTCACATCCCACCCTCCTCTCACCCTGTCCAACAAACCGCTCTAAAAAATTCTTAAATAAATGCTACCAAGTGGAAGATTCAGAAAATAATGGATGTACAGGAAGCTAGAAACTTTAGGCCATTCATTCCATGAGTTTCTCATACCAGCAGATGTATATATCAGGTCACTCACCTCTTTCGTGGACTGCAAGGGTACATATAGCACTAGATGCTGCAAGGGGAATTGAATACATTCATGATCACACAAAAACACACTATGTTCACCGCGACATAAAAACAAGCAACATTCTACTTGATCAAGGTCTACGCGCAAAGGTAATGATCATGACCTAGTGTTGGGGTTAATTTTGTGTTAATGCGTGCGCATATGGTTTACATTGTGTACTGCTCATTGCTTTCTATATGGCATAGTTTGCATAAACGATTCCTATCACCATGCTATGGTACTAATAACTGAAGTAGTTTTGTATATATAGGTAGCAGACTTTGGACTGGCAATGCTAGTAGGACGTTCTAATGAAGAAGATTTTGTAGCAACAAGTCTGGTTGGAACACCAGGTTACATTGCTCCTGAGTAAGTCTTATTTTATGCTCTCAAGATGTGTTTGATGGATAGGATGAGAGAGGATGTAATGAGGAGAGGATTCCCATCCAATAATTACAAAATAAAGTCAACCGACATATTTGGAGGATAGGATAAGACATTTCATCCTCCTACTTATTTATTTCATTTTATTCTTCTCATCATCTTGTTCACTAAACACGTGTAATTAATTTTTGTGTTATTTTAAAGTAAACAAAAAATATCATATTAATAAAAAAGTTTAAATTAAAATGATTGTTAATTAATTAGCCCATTCAGTTGAAATCTAATTATATTTTGTGCTTGTCCAAGGTCCGTGCGGGAACTACATGTGACATCTAAAACTGATGTTTTTGCATTCGGAGTGGTTCTAGCAGAGCTAATAACTGGCCAACGGGCACTTGCTCGCGACAATCAGGAACCGACCAAGATTAATTCATTGGTCTCAACTGTAAGTCAAGATTTTAAGTGATAGAACCATTTTCTTTTCAGCTAACTCATTAGGCTTGCTAGAATGCCTAACCTAAAGAGATTTTTAAGTTTGTCTTCAAATCTTAAACACAGCTAAAAAATTCGTTATTTTTTTATTATTTATTGTAACCTTTCTTTTCATTCTTTTTATGTGGTTAACATTTTAATGATCAGATGTACACAATATTCGGAGATCAAAACCCAAAAACTGCCTTGGAAGGTAGTTTAGATGCTAATCTAAGAGGGAGCTATCCAATGGAAAATGTGTACGAGGTTTGTGCAATTGGTGATACTCTGTGTTATTATATAGGACAACTTCTTCCCTAGACGAGAGCCATGAGAGATTCTGGACTAGAGGAAGTGGTAACCGTTTGATGGAAAAATTTTCTCTCTTGTCATGCCATCGGACGATACTTGATGTTTACTGTCTAGACATCTCGCATACTTGTGCAATTTACCACATTGATTTCTTAACCTCTTGCAGATGGCAGAATTATCTATACAATGTCTGAGTGAAGATGCACTAAATCGACCAGAGATGCAAGAAGCTGTGCAGTTACTCTCCCAAATCTTGATGTCCTCAAATGAGTGGGAAGCATCACATGGAGGGAACAATCAGGTTTTTACTTGGTTACTTAGAGGAAGATGATTTACTTAGAGGAAGATGATTAAAGTTCATTGCAAATTTGCAATGGTTAATTAGCTCCACACGCTCAATTCCCTATTCTCGAGTATAAAGAAATGTAATCTATTGATTATGGGATATCGATTATTACATATCACTTAATGAGATGAAATAGATGATCTTTTAAGTTATGTAAATTAATGAATTAATTATGATGTTTGCGAAATTATCATCTGGGTCACGTGTACTCCGTTCAGTCCCCTCTTCATCATTGTACGCAAACGAATTACTGTGCTAACAGCTAAAACAATTGTATGCCTACTGGGGTTTGGGTTTTCTTTCTAAGTTTTTTTTTGTGAAGTTTTTACTTCCTTAGTTTGCTTTCAGTTTCAATTTTATACTTCAGTTTGTTCTTTATTTTATTTTAAACATAGAAAGTCTGATTGTTTCAGATAGAGTGAGGAGTTTAGGGTTTCTTTATCAGAAAATTTTTCTTAAAATTTTATTTTCTCAGTTTGTTTTCAATTTCAATTTTATACTTTAATTTGTTTGTTTTTTTATTTTATTTTAAGCATACAAGGTGTTATCAGTTCAGTTAAAGTAAATTTTCTTGTACTAAGGCTTCCTTTTGATTGATGCTAGTAAATGTGGTTTGGTAAAGAATTTTGTTTAAATATGTGATCTTCAAATGAAGAGAAGTAATGGGTATTTTTTAAACTCCCATCTTATATGATAATGATGTAGTTCTTCTTTAAGAACTTGATTTTTTTTTTTTTAAAAAAAAAAAAAAACTTGATTCCCTTAGTGTTTTGGTATGAAAATCCTTAGCTAATTTTTTTTGAACTCCCTCCTTCGGTTGGGATTTTCTTGAACTGAAATTAAGTCGAGGGGTGAAGCCCATTCCGCACCGATACCCAAACCGTACATAAAACCATGATCTCAAAATGTAAAAAAAAAAAAAAAAAAAAAAAAAAAAAAAAAAAAAAAAACGATAAATCGAATTTTACGATATTTATTAACATAAAAAAAAAATTTTGATATTAAAATTGTTTTTTTCAAAGAATTTATTGTGAAATTAAATTTATCTTTCGAAAAAATAAATCCATCCAAAAGAAAAAAAAATTATTTTTTTCTTATTTATAATTTTTCACATAAATTAAAAATACTTAGAGTTTTATCAAATATTTTATTATAATCCGTTTCATTAACTATTTTCTAAACCATAAACTGAGACAGACGGAACTTTAATCCGAAAAAACAGGACCTTAACTTTCAAATAAGAAGTTTATTATTATTATTTACAAGCAAAAAGAAATTTGACTTTTAGTTCATATTGTTGGAGTTAGGGTTTAGGGCGCAGAACCACAGGAGAGAGAAAGCGAAAACAAATAGAAGAGAAAGCTTCATTCGCAATTTACTATGGCAGACGAAGACTACAACGACGATGATATGGGGTTCTGTCTCTCTAATATTATATATATTGCGTGTATTATGTTGTGCTTGTGTGCTATACCCGTATGCAATGATGTCTAGGGTTAGGGGTTTAAATCTTCAATTTGATTTGAATTAGCTCTGTTTGTTTACTGAGAAAGTACAGGAAAAGAGATTAAAATATTTCTGGTTTAGGTTTTTGTTGGGACTCTGAGAATAATTACGTCACTGTAACTGACTTTATTAAAAGTTATGTAGCTTAATTCATTTTATTGAAACTATTTAGCTTAATTGAGTCTAGGTTTACATTTTCTGTGTGGAAATTATGAAATTTTATCATAAACCTGAGCTTTCTCAGTAATCAAATTGAATGAGACCTAGTTTTCCCCGCAACCAAATAGGAGGTGAGAGGTATTCGAGATAGGGATTACTGATATGTATTTCTTTTTAATTTTTAGATTTAGTATTAGAATTAAAACAGAATACCAGTTGTTACGATATTCTAGATATATATTTTGGGAAATACTAAATTTTACTAGGATAATGTGTTGCTTTAATGGTTTTAGAAATCTCAGATGCGTACATGTTTGTTTAATGATAAGAGTGTCACTCTATATATGATTCCCCAATATTATGAAGGATGCTGAATTTCTCTGTTCTGCTTTGTTAGATGCTCTACAGGTACAGGGTATGGTGGTGTCTCGGTATTTCTTCATCCCATACTAGGCTAAAATTTTGATGTTGCATTTTATGTAGCATTGGTCGTAATATCTGTGCCAAAACCTAAGTTTTGTTACTTTATTCCTTTGCCACTATGTATAGCTTTCATGTTGGCCATATAATGCTACAGTCGTGCTTTATGGCTTTTCATTGTCATTTTATGGCATATTACTTGAGTATCTATTTTATTAGAATGCCCTGTTTCCATATTGCGAATCATCTTTGCAGTTGAAGTTAACGACCATTATGCTTATGTGCATATTGGGCATAACAAGATTTGATTTTTTTTTCCTGAATCATATCCTTTTGCTGCTCATGAACTTGATTAAGGTTCGTTAAATTGTTGCTGCAGATATGAGGATGAGCCACCAGAGCCTGAGATTGAAGTAAGGAGTCATTTCTTTGACTTACTGCTGAAAGTGATAATTTATTTGTTTTCTTATGAATTATCTTATTGTTTGACAGGAAGATGTAGAAGAGGATGTAGATAACAAGGATACTGATGATGTTCCAGGGGAACCTTTTGAAACTGAGGAAAAAGGAGAACAGGAACCTGCAGAACGAACTCGTAAAACATCGAAATACATGACTAAATATGAGCGTGCTAGAATCTTGGGTACTCGTGCTTTGCAAATCAGGTTTCATTACTAAACCTTATCAGCATGATAACTCTTTTTTATTTTCATAGCCCATTTGAGTTGAGTTGATGCCATAATTCTTTTTGGCTGAGCAGCATGAATGCTCCTGTCATGGTTGAGCTGGAGGGTGAGACTGATCCACTTGAGGTAAGATTTTTATAAGAGCAATGTTGGATGATTGGGATTTTCCCCTCTTTGCCTCCTTGTCCATTCTATTATGATGAGCGCATTGACACACACTCCCATGTATCATACTTGTTCAATGCCAATATCAAACTTCTATCTCCATGCTACATAGAACCAGCATACCTCATTCGTCCTAACATTAGCTATCAATATGCAGTAATGCACAATATCATATCGGGAAAAAAAAGGGTGAAAGAAGAACTCTCATCTTGATTGCATAAACAATGTGAAAACTACGATTTATCTTATTTGATGTTTACTGAAACTGTCCATTCTATTCTGTTTAGACCCATGATTTTATTAATGGGATATAAGCCACCTTGTCTTCATATCATCAGAATCCTTGACTTTGCTGAGTCTTTTTCATTTTCTTTGACATTTTTGGCGGAGATGTCATCACTCCAGCTATGTTCTTTTTCAACACCATGCATCTTCTTTTTAGTTTGTGATTATTATATTCTACATCAAAGATATAGGTGGTTTATGCTACTATCGTCTTGTCTGTTTTTCTCTTCTTCCTTTTTCCCCTTTGGTTAATGTTACATGATTTATGATTACATTTGTTTGATTGTATTTAGATTGCTATGAAGGAACTTCGTGAGCGGAAAATACCTTTTACCATCCGTCGCTACTTGCCTGATGGAAGGTGAGCTTTTGTTTTTAATTTGGTGAAAGTGATTTCGCTGGTTGATTCACTGCTTTGACTTCTTCTCCTGAAAGAATTGGAAATGTGTTACACTGGTGCATTTTCTCTCTGCTAACATGTTTGACCGTAAATTTATTTTTATAATGAATCAGTTACGAAGACTGGGGAGTTGATGAGTTGATTGTGGAAGACTCGTGGAAGAGGCAAGTTGGAGGTGATTGATCTGTTGTGTATTTTTATTTTTTGGTTCATTGACGGGGAGGGTGATTGAACCAAAATCTCCTGTATGGAAGGTCCGGGGTTAACCACTAGACCAAGAGGTTCAGGTTATTGTTGTCTATTTTTGTGGAAATGGCTTCTGATTCTGTTCTGAAGTCTGGGATTTGGTTTCTGAAAAGCTTTTGTGATGTAATTATGTTCAATTGCTACTTTTTGGGTACTAAACCAAACTATGGACAGTCAGTATTATCATGTGCTTGGAAGTTGAGCCTCCGGTGTTACTTTGGTGTGATTTTTTTCAAGTAAACATATATAAACATGAATGAATTTTCATGTTTGGTTTCTTTATAAAAAATGTAAAATTCAATTCAATTGTCACGTTTAAAATATTTAAATTAAATGAGATTGAATTTAATATTTAAATTCTAAACTTTTTATGGGAGAATTTTGTTATTTTTATTCAAATATATAAAGTAGAGTTTTGGTCGAATATATATATATATATTTGTTAAATTTATTTGCAAAAATTAACTCATTTCATAATAAATTCATTTACAAACAAATTCTATAGCATTTTGTCTATTTCAAACATAAAATTACAAACAATTTTTATAAAATTCATTTGTCTCAAAACATTTTTCTACCAATTTGATTTGATTGTGCTCATTTTTATCTACTTATTTGAGTCTTGCATCGTTTTCCGTATCACCAAATAGATTTTTGCCTTTATTCTTTAAACTATATTTATATTGGTTATATTTTATATTAAAGAATTTTAATGGATCATTTTTGGATTTATTTGTGAAAAATGAGTTGGCATGAATATAAAAAAATAAAAAAGATGAACCCGTTGAAAAACAGGCATTTTCACTTGTACCCATTAACCCGTGATCTGCGACCCGCGCCCAGTCCAGCCCGCATGATAGCAACATCTACACGAGGTCACGCGCATACGTAAATGAAAGGCTCTACTAACTGGGGCTTACGTTGGCCCCAATTAGGTTTAACTGGACCTCAGCATGGGCCACAAAATCTGTCAGCTCACTTCTTGTGGTTGTTGCACAGCACACCATCTGAGAATTGAGACATTTTTCTTATTTCCTAGCGTGGAAAAACACAAAAAGCACAAATTTTACTCTTCTTCCAATTGTTTAAGCAAATTAACAGTGAACAAATCCAATTATCGATTAAAACATCAATCCAATCGTTTTTGTTTCATCAAGAAATCGGGATTCATTTATGCAACTGGGATTGGATCCGGTCGTTGGTTGCTGATCGTCGCTGACAGCTCACCATCTTACATCAAAAAATGGCTGGCGCCGCCTCGGCGCTATTCCTCCTGGACATCAAAGGCCGCGTCTTGATTTGGCGCGATTACAGAGGCGATGTCTCCGCCGCTCAAGCGGAGCGATTCTTCACCAATCTCATCGAGAAAGAGGTCTCCTTTTCTCTCTCTTTATATTTATATACATATGCACTTTATATATATATTTATGCATTCAAACGTGTATATCGAGTGACCTGGCTTGATTTGGATGAGCTGTTGTTAAATTTTTGTTGATTGTTAATGTTAAATGTCTTGTTGTGCTTTGTGTGGATAAATGGCTTCTCGTTACAAGCTTAAGTGGAGAGCATTTATAATAAAATCGTTGCTTCTTCATTTTGCAATAGGAAAATGCAATTCTGTTATCCGTTATTTATTTACGAAATTCTTGTTAATTCTTATCAATTATAGTTGATTAGTACTTCAAATTTCGAGTTGCTGTATTTCGCTAGGTGAGCTTTATTTTGATCTCTCTCTTTTTTTCTAGTTTATGTTCGCTGAAAAATGTTAACGGGTTCATATTCTCAAGTTTGATTTGGAAAAATAGAAGATGGCTGAATTCTAGCACTTTTGGGTTGAATTTTTATTTGATTGGATTCAGGCGGATGCCCAATCTCAAAATCCGGTGGTCTATGATGATGGTGTGAGCTACATGTTTGTCCAACACAGCAACATTTACTTAATGGCCGCGTCTAGGCAGAATTGTAATGCTGCCAGTCTTCTCCTCTTTCTTCACCGCGTTGTAGATGTAAGTGTTTTTATTGATTTTAGTTTTAGTCCTGTGATTAGTGCCTTTATCAGCATTATTTGTTGATTCAAAACTAACAAATTAAACTCTATGGTAAAATGCAAGGCTGTCATTCTTTGGATTTTTTATAGCAAGAATCTTTTATATGCAGGTCTTTAAGCATTATTTTGAAGAGTTACAAGAGGAATCACTGAGAGATAATTTTGTTGTCGTGGTAAGCAATAGATGGGTCTTTCATGCATGGAAACAAATTTTTGACCGAACACTTGACGGGGATATTTATGCTATTGCCTCTAAGCTAGTGCCTTTTCTATTTGACAGTATGAATTACTTGATGAAATCATGGACTTCGGTTTCCCTCAGTTCACAGAAGCAAAAATTCTTAGTGAGTTTATTAAAACTGATGCTTACAGGATGGAAGTTACACAGCGTCCTCCCATGGCCGTGACAAATGCGGTATCTTGGCGCAGTGAAGGGATACTACATAGGAAAAATGAAGTAGGTTGATTTATCATACATTTTTTCTTATGATTAATTAGTTAGACCATATTATTACAAGTTATGGAAGCTGTTTTCCTGGTTAATCAGGTTTTTTTGGATGTGGTGGAAAGTGTCAATATACTTGTCAACACCAATGGGCAAATAATACGTTCAGATGTTGTCGGGGCGCTAAAGATGAGAACATATCTGAGGTGCATGCCCTATTGTCAGTAATTTATTTTTCTTGTTTGTTAAAGGTCTTTGAGGATGGATTTCAAAAGAATTAATTGTTCTTTATACAATAACGCCATATCCTTGTGGATTATTTCTTACTAAACCTTGTGGTTCTCAGTTGTATGAATTTTACTAGGCCCAGTAGAAGCCCATTGATTGCGTTAGGTGTTATGTGATAGAATTAATTTAATGCTGAAATTGTTAGATCTTAGTAGATTGAATTCTTTGATAAGTAGAAATGCTTAAGTTTCAAATTGGTGTAGTCTACAATGTATTGCCTTGAACTGGCATTCTTATCAGGATATATTTTTCATTATGAACACTTAAATACATCTCATAATCAAGTTCCATTCACTGTGAAATCAGAATTGGCTGTGATCTTGTGAGGTCCAAATTGAAAAGTCATGTTTCAGAAATGTATCTGCTTTATTTCCATTTTCTTTAATATCTTTTGGCAAACATCAAGAACGGTAGACTATAGAAGTCTTCATTTAAAACCAATTTGAATTCTGTTCTCTCAATAAGAGGCTTCACAATTATCCATTCTTGGTGAGAAATGGGAGTATTAGCAGCGTGAGTGCATAGAGCAGGACTAAGTGGAGACTTTTCTTAGATATTCTATTTCCTGAAGTCATGCTTCAATTATTTGATAAGTTGGTAGCTGAATTGTCTCGCGTCAGAGTTCTTTTCTTATTCGTAAAGGGTCCTTCTCTGTATGTTCTTAATACAGTTCACCTCTTCTGAAGGATCCAATTAACAACACTTAATTTATTGTAGTGGTATGCCCGAGTGTAAGCTTGGCCTCAATGATAGAGTACTTCTGGAGGCCCAAGGTCGGACAACAAGAGGGAAAGCCATTGACCTGGATGATATCAAGTTTCATCAGTATGCTGCCTTCTCTTGCTAGCTTTGTTTGTTGTTTCTTTTCTTCTTTTATTTCAAATCTTTAAATTTTTTTCTTGATTCTAAGTGACCGGTAATAAGATTTTTCCAAGTTAAGATTGAAACTATGCTTTTCTACTATTTGTATACTTAAATCATACTCTTTTCCTCCTTTTGTTGGTTTAGGTGTGTACGCTTGGCTCGTTTTGAAACTGATCGAACAATATCTTTCATACCCCCTGATGGATCGTTTGATCTTATGACATACAGACTCAGCACTCAGGTTGATCTCATTTTTTATTTATCATGTATGGTTTAGCAGTGTTTTCTTTTTCTCCGTGATGGACTGACCATGTTTAACTGCTTTGTGGTTTACCAGTCATTTCAGTTTCAACTTTTATATCCATTCTTCTTTAGATTTTCTCAAATTTAATGCACCTGATCTCAATTTTATGAGTTTTCAGGTAAAACCGCTAATTTGGGTGGAAGTTCAAGTTGAAAGACATTCTAGAAGTCGTATTGAAATCATGGTAAAAGCTCGGAGCCAGTTTAAGGAGCGCAGGTAAAAACTTATAATTTTCTGCAGAAGAAATTAAAGACCTGTTTATTTTGTGAAGAGTAAATGACATTCAAATATGAAGTTTGTCTTAAATGATCCTAAATTCAAAATTTGATACTTCGGTCCCCTTTTTCTTCCCTTTCTAAAAGTTTCTTAAATGAGCATAAAAACAGAATGCAAGGCTGACTTGGTGTCATTAAGGATTCTTTATGGCTATAGGTATATTTCATTAAGCTATTTCTTTTCTATCATTAGCGATATTTTGCGGGTGGGGGGTTCGAACCTATGGGCAATGTCCTTCTCACGACTGTGCTAGGCGGGGGGTGGACATTAAGCTGTTAAATACTCTCCTTTTGGGTTCATGTGTTTCAAGTGTTACTTTGACCAAGCCGCTTGATTTAATTAGCTGATTGTGTTCATTAGACCATTTCATCCAATTTTCCGATTTATGCCCTCATTACTTTCTGGTTCAGCACTGCAACAAATGTTGAAATTCAGTTGCCTGTGGCATCAGATGCTACAAATCCGAATATCCGAACATCATTGGGATCTGGTACATATGCTCCTGAGAATGATGCTCTGGTCTGGAAAATCAGATCCTTTCCTGGTAACAAGGTAGGATATCACTTAAATCATGCATTAATGATCGACATGGTATAATGATAATTTCTGTTACTCATGGCGAAGAGGCCATACTAGTTTTTGATGTTTGTGAATTGTATTTTATAGGAGTATATGTTGAGGGCAGAGTTTAGTCTTCCTAGTATAACTGCCGAAGAAGCCACCCCTGAGAGAAAGGCTCCTATTCGTGTGAAGTTTGAAATACCATATTTTACGGTCTCAGGGATACAGGTACGTGTTTTCCCATTGCTAATTCCTTAAAGCGGCTTTAAATGTTGCCTATCCTTTGTGCTTAGCGTTCTATGTAAATTTTCATTTACAAGAAGATTCTGCTGTCGTATGTTATAGAGCCTTGGATGCATGTGTTAAGCATCTCTTGGCCTGTGCTTAACCACATGCTAGTTTTTGGAAATGAAATCAAGGTGGGTCACCTTTTTTCTCCAATAAGCTGGGTTGGTGTCTTTATGGAAAACCATGGCAAAACCGCACCTTTAAAAGGGTGATCTCATAGCTAGTATTGAGGGCTTCTTCATGTAGCCATGCTCTTTTATTATGAGTGTATTGTACATTAGTTATATCTATTTAAGAAATATCAAAGGTTAAACAGATCAAAAGTTTTCTTAAATGGAATTTTCATGGCCATATTTAATTCAACATGTCTTGACTTTGAAAGTTGGTTGTTCTTCACTAACGCTCGCACATGACATTGGCATTCTGTAGGTTCGTTACCTAAAGATCATTGAAAAAAGTGGATATCATGCTCTTCCATGGGTGAGATACATTACAATGGCTGGTGAATATGAATTAAGACTAATGTAAAGGTCCACAAAATGTATTACCCCTTTCAATCACGTAAATATAGCATATGGCTCAGAAACTGACGGCTGATGATGTTGTTCCTTTTGGAAGTTTGTTTCTTCCCAAAGTTTTGGTTTCTGTAGTAAGGTCTGTCTTCTCCGGTGGTTCTGCCAACACCTACTTGATTATTGTCTGAATCTAACAATTGTTTCTATGGGTGCAGTGGGTCTCCCAGAAAGTTTCTTTAATAATTTTTTTTTTGCGAGAATTATTAAATATTTATTGTGAAATTGAACAGCATGTTATTTCATTTAGTTATCCATGTTTGTTTTTTTTAATTGATTCTAGGGAACAACATCTTTTTGAGATATAATTCCTCTTCAGAATTCAATCAGATAGCATGCCGTCCTTGGACATTCCACTTTGAGCCCTTAAATTTACTCTTATATTATTTCCATACCTGCATGACAGTTCCGTTTGTTTGGGAGTTGCAGTGTTGCACACAATTTTAACCCCAATTTCCTTATTAGAACCAAAAATGAAATGATAATCTTAAGACCCATTCGGTCTTGAATCCCAGTTATTAATTATGATATGCTTTGAGTAGACAAACGTGCAGATTGCTGCACGTGCTGGCTTGTAGAGCCTTGCGCAGGGACAGCAACATTGATCATTTTCTTAACTGAACCTCCACTCTCTATTCTTTTCGTGTGGGCCAATAAAGTTCCCCATCATATGTTGTGACCATCAGTTACCACTTGAGAAAGACAAGTGGATGTGTTTCCACTCAACTCCTTGGGTCCGCTAGAAAAGAGAGAACTGTCAAGCTCCTTGTATAAAACCATATCAAGTATTAGAACTGTCAAGATATAATGGCTTGCATTTGCTGATAAATATAATCACTCCCTCTGTTTGATTAATTTTACTAGTATCATTTTCTCTTTGCAGGCAACGAATCCAACTTGGCCAAGCGAAGCTATGTACTCTCATTTTATCCTACTGTATCCGTGTCGGGTACGACATTTTAAATATGGATATGACTCTTGAACTCTCTGGATCATCAAAAAACTTACAAAAATTGTAACAAAATAAAAAGTTATCGACACATACACTTCTCATTTTCAACACTCAGAGTCCAAGTAACATAGATGCAGAGCATCGACACATACACTTCTCATTTTCAACACTCAGTCCAAGTAACATAGATGCAGAGCACCCAAACATCGTAGCAACAGCGGGGAGTTCAAGCCCCATTTATCATTTCATTCTATAAACTGTTAAAGCAAATACAGAGCTCATAGTAATGATCAATACAACTTACTCTTTTCCACATATACAAGAGCCGCTCCTCCAAACACCCCTGGCCCCCACCCCCACTCTTACGTTGTGCATGCAACACCCGCAACAATCTATCTCCCATTCTTCCTTGCAGGATAAGTGTTGCCAGTGTATCCACTGTTAGAGTGGATCTGCAGCCAAGAATGAGTTTGCAGATAAAGTCACGTTTGAATCATAGACATTCTTTCTGCAAAAAGATCGTAGTTTTCATCTCGATCCAACATGCTTATCCTTACATACTTCGGGCTAACTCCAAAGTGCTTCCCACTTCTTGTCAAGATCTTCTTGCTCCTAAGGAAGTTCTCGCAATCCGTTATTTCTCCTTCACATTTTACCCAAGCGAAAGCTGCAAGACAGAATACATAGGTAATAATAATTTCATGAAACTTCTAACCAACAAAAATTGAATCAATCAACGCTGGTGCATCTAACCATTAATTGGGACAGTTCTTTACCAGGTTGAGGCTCAAATACCAGGCCGAGAAACTGGCAGAATTGAGATGGAAAGTCAGGCACACCGAATTGGCCACTTTGCTTAACTGCCTGTCTCAACAACTTCCACCTTGTAGCCATTAAATGGTAGCTGTACGCGAAGAAGGACTGGGCTTCACTGCTAGATTGTTCACAGCTGTCAGAAACAACTTTCAACACCTTTGCTGCTCGCAGCTGTGAATCCCTGGATACACCTATGGTGTTCAGCTCTATGAACTTTGTCATCTTTTTTGCAACCTCTCGATCTTTAACAAGGGCCCATCTGGAACAAATATAAGAGGAAAAATTAGAAACACAGCCACTGCAATTTTTGCCAATTTTACCTTCTTTTTAGGATGGAAAGTTCTAATGTATTTGCAGTATAGTTCTAATAGTGGAAATACTGAACCATCTATTAGCAGTAGTTTGTGCTTGTCCAACTTTGCAGCCAGCCTTGTACCAAAGGTTTTGATTTTGTGATTTGAATAATAATGTATTAAAATTCAGTCTCCCTCGCAATCAGTCAGGGATGGAAAGGTTCAATCGGTATAACCAATATTACCACTAGAAGCATTAACTCAAACAAAGAAGGCTCCGTTTCGTTTGCACAAGGAATGGAATAGAATTATACTCTAATAATGAAGCTTGAGAGAGCTGGTGGGAGTGGAATGGTGGTATTTTGATTGGTAAAGTTTGTTGTCTCATGCCCAATGGAAAGGAATAGGAATATTATCTTAAATTTGGCAATCCTATTCCTTTCCTTTGGGCATGAGACAACATATTTTACCGAAAAAAACACCAACACCTAATCCCATCAAGCTTCATTTCCATAGCATTAATTATATTCCATTCCCATTCCATCTCTTGTGTCAAGCCAAACGGTCTTGAAGAGGTAGCAAAGTATGAGATGATCAACATACCCAATGCGCATCCCAGCGTGGCCTGTGCTCTTCGAGACAGTGAAAAGCATGAGATCATGGTCCACTGGGGAAGATATTGGAGTATATTGTGGCCAGTAGTATGCAAGATCATGAACCAATATCCCCTCACTGCGGTTAACCACAGAATGCCTGACAAAACCATCTGGGTTGTTGGGGGAGGTCACGAGCTCTATATACGGACCTTCCTTGCTGAAATTACGTGCGTCTCCAGCCCATTTATATAACCCAGATTTGAGGCAATTAGTAATAGATGGATAGGACTGCAAGTAGCAAAATCAGCCTCAAATCAGCATATCTTAAAGGTTAGACAGGGTGTGGATAGAGTATTGCCTTGTAGAGATATAATGCCATGATCTACATTTAAAACATTGGCAAATATAGCTGATCATCATCACAATCCAGGTCTTTTGTACAAAAATTCGAAACAATGAATAATTAAAACCGCATCCCAAGCAAGCAATATAATTTCTATAGCAATATAAACAATCTAGCGTTAACATCCTACTGGCAAGAAAATTAAATGAAAAGGGAAGAGAGGGAACATAGTGCTGTGAAATAGTAAGACACTGAAGCAAAGTTCTAAAAATTTAAAGACTGAAAATGCACACATACAGGGCAGGAGACATAACATTATGCTACTATTATTTTATTTTTTTTCACATGCTCCAGTAGAGATCACCTATGTTAAATATTTATACTTCTAATTCACAGAAACTTCCAAATAGCAAACACAATTTAAGATCCACCAGGTTGAGTAATTAATTTAAATTAATATAAAGATAAGACAGCTAGATCTTGTTCATTTATAACATTATTAATTGCCTAGGTTTGTATTGTAAGATTCGTATTAGTGATTAACTACAACAAATCCAAACAAGATTAAACATATAATCTTGCACTCACACTATAAAATGGGGCTGCACAGACAACTGATCTTGGTTCAGGTGCATCTTGCGGAGAGAGAGCAAACAATGCGGCTTGAAACAGCTGCGTAGAACCTGTCCCAACGATGATGTGGCGGTCTTGAGTTATAGCATTTCCAACAACCTTGTGCAATCTTACTATCTCGCTGGCAAATTCGGGCTCCAGAAACCAGCAGAGGTTACTGACATCGGAAAAATAGCTCAAGGATTGCCATCCAGGAATCACAATTGTGGTTCTGTCACCCATTTGTTGCCAGTATTTCTCATACATTGTCGGATCACCACTGCATTCAGCAACATATGAAAATTGATACCTTATCTGCAAAAGTCATTTAAAATACAATTCTGCACATGTTTTCTAATACATATACTGACGCATGTAAACTATTCATGTGTATCAATAGTTCAAGTAACAAAATAATCTCAATCTAAACATTTGCTTGCATATAAGAACCAAAATAGAAAAAAAAATTCCTTCTTTCCAATTTTTCATTCTTTCTATTAAACACATAAAGGAAAAATTAAATTTTTTATATCCTTATAGTTTTCCCTATCTTACTTTTCTTTTCTACTAAATACGTACACCTTTAATCTGTCTAGACATGCTTAGATACACATTAATGTATGAATGGTTTGCTAACAAAGTAATGTTCATCTTAAAATTCACCTTCAAACTAGAAATATATTGTATGCTATGCAAAAACAGTAAGAGGACTTTCGATAGCCAGCAAGCCAGGGTTGAATGGGAAACTCCCGCAATTTTACAAAACAAAACGAAAATAAGGAGCACAATTCAGTAGTATAATTGTAAAACTGTCACGGCAGTGGATAAATTGCATCGGGAGTACTGGGTAGGTATGGGAAGACTGAACCAGCGGGTCCCACTTTTATCAGCAGCAGATCAATGATTAGACATGTATGCATGGCTAACATTAGATCAAACATAAAGCATATAGAATGTGTTAATAAGCGAAACACCTAAGCTGAGTTCATAAACCATAAATTAGTACATATCTATACGGGACCCACAAAGTGAAAGATCCAGACAACCCCACTTTCTATATAGTCCTAAAAGAGGACCTTCAAGCTACTACTGCCAGTTTATGGTATAGGCGGCAAATGGTCTTAGGTCTCAAACTAAAACCCTACAATGCACCTACTTTTTATTAGTCTTTTAGATACTAGTAAAGGACAGCCATTCATTTTATCATTCTTTTATCCATCCAAAGCCCAAGAGAATGAGAAGATTTCCTGTCGCAAGGAGATTTCAAAATTCCTGTTTTACTCCGTCTAAATTCACCCGACCTCTCCATGTAAAGGGTGTTTAGTAAAATAAAAAAGTTAGATATTTTTTTTTAAGATTATTGATTTTTTTTTCTTATATTCACAAACCATAATCTTTTTAAATTGAAAAAAAAA
Source organism: Bretschneidera sinensis (assembly GCA_023935145.1). Classification (NCBI taxonomy): domain Eukaryota; kingdom Viridiplantae; phylum Streptophyta; class Magnoliopsida; order Brassicales; family Akaniaceae; genus Bretschneidera; species Bretschneidera sinensis. Next base: position 156,735,830 of record CM043697.1, read on the forward strand.
AAAAGTGAAAAAAAAATAATATTATCAATTTATTAATTAATTTTCATTTAACCTTTCACGTTAATATTCATTAACATTATAAAAAATATAATACCCTCACATTTTCTTTCTTCTCACTTTTCCATTCTACTGAACAAAAATTGGAGAAAACTGATTTCTTTCTTAATTTTCCATAGTCTACTACACATTAAAGAAAACAATTATTTTCTTAATTTTTTTTATAATTTTTTTTCTCTTTTACTAAAGACACTCTAATATTGCTATATGACCCCAGAACACAAACATGGATCTCCTTTCTAAGCTATTGTGCTTGTGTGCCAACATGCACCTTGGGCTTCTTCAACTTGCTATTAATTGAAAGTGTTTTTTCCCATTTTAAAAATATTTTGGGAAAATTCAAGAGGTTAACAACTAAGGTGCACATTACACAATGATGGTGCTTTGTTTACCCAAAAATAAATGATAGTGCTTGGTCAAAACGTCAATGAGCTCCACCCATGGTGCATATTTTGTCTCTTGGCCTTAATGCATTAGCAAAAAGGTGCACCATCTCCCCTCAACTTGGGAACAGAGAGACGACAAAAAAAAAAGTTCTTAATTAGTACCCAAAAACAAAAATGCTCCCCAACTCTTAACCTCTACCATTGAAAATCTCAACAAACACAAGGATATGTCTTTGTCAGCAGCAACAGTATGCACAGCTCTGGGAAACGTAAAACCCCTAGCGCACGTTAGGAAATCCCAGAAAATATCACTGACAAGCTGATATCAACTCAGGTTTCTGACATATCATTTGACACCCCCAATCGGATTTGAGATGACGCCATCACTGCTTTACCTAAATGCTACCATTACCAGACGACAGAGTCAAGAGACTAAAGACATTTTGGTTATTAAATGACAACTATGCCCCTGGCTAGAAATTACACAAACAGTGAAAACATTAAAAACAAGCTAACAAACTTTGAATATACCGCCTAACAAATTGACTATGAGAGAAAAATGATACTGCAATATTGAAAATGTTAATGGAATTCAAAGGAGACGCTTGCTATTTTACAGAGCAAAGGCAAAAGCAAAAAAAAATTGAAAACAGAGTGTTTTTGTTATACTTACTGGTCGAGATTGATAACTCTGTCCTTGTCATCTTGAACCTCATTGCCGGTGCTAAAGACTGAAGAAGAAGAGGGCATAGAGGACAAGAGTCCGCTAACTTGCGCCTCTACCTCTGACCTAACACCCAACATGAAAGACTCTTTTTGCTTCTTCAAAGAGAACACATCCAGGCTTTCCTTTTCACTATTATATATGACCTTCAAAATCAAACTCACATTCAAAGCTAAGGACAGAACAAACAAGCTCCTCAACGAGAAAACACTTGAAATCTTAGCCATCTCCCTCGAGAAATTTAAAAAACAGAGTACTAAACGGACCAGGGTATTGCAAGAAAACAGTGCATAACAAAGGGGGTTTTATAGAAGAAAAACCCAGAAGATGAAAACAGAACTATCAAGTGCCAAATGGTTGGTGAGAACTAAATGCGTACAAATTATTGAGGTGGGGTTTATGGATTATCTGCGGTGGGTTTATGGAGACTGGAGATTATTTATTAATTAAAGAAAATTCTAAGCGATTGTGAAAAATTAAATGAGCGAAGATTTTGGAGACGGTTTTGAAACTTCGGGTAGACCCTGAAACCCCAGACTCTGATTTAGATTTCTAGGGCCTGCGGACTCTAGCGCTAGTTTGGAAACTGAAAATTTGTTCAAAACTGGAAGGAAGAAAAAATCGAAGAGAAAAAGAATGCTTCCCTAAGTTACTTGAATGGCCAAAAACGAGTGAAAAGAACGTAAACTGAGAGAAAATCAACTAGCACCATGATGTTTTTTGAAAAACATCAAAATATCAATCCATGTGCATTAGCGAACTAGAAAAGAAATTAAAATATTCTTTTAAAAAGGCTACTTTTTAAAACTGATGGAGAGATGCTAAAATGCCCCACAATGGGTAAAGACCACTCCTCGGAAACTCTTCCAACAAGAAATTTTCCCAGGGATCAAGAAATCCCAGCTACGATTTTCCCGGAAAATCGCAGTTTCTCTATCCCAGATCTCGAGAAAACCAATACACGCACCAAGAGTAGATTCAGTGTTTCATTTTATGTATAAACATATATAAGTACATAGTTGCCGTATAGGAAAACGTAAAAAAAAAAAAAAAAAAAAGGTGTTGCTCATGGTAGTGAAAAGGCTGCTTTCACTACATGATCCGTTTGCAATTTTTCGGCATGCTTTTTCAATTTCTTTTCATTTACTTTGTTTTCTTTAATTTTGCGTGTTGCTTTTAATAGTGTCTGATCGTTTTTGAGTTGTAAAACAAACGGAGTTTTGATTTGATTTGGACTGCCAACTAAAAAGAATGAGGCAGTTACTGTAGAATGACTTTAATTACAACCCGCTTCGTTAATATAAAAACACTTCAGTTCAGTCTATCAGATAAATATTATTAACGTAAAATAATTAAAGTCGAATTTACTTTTGTTAATATTTATCATTGTGCTTGTGTGAAAAAAGTTAAGGCATCACGAGCCTATTGAACCAAATATTCGACTTTATCTCACTTTTCTATGCAATTATGCAGGTTAGCATTTCAATACATCTACGTAAAAGATAAGTTTGAATGAGAATGGAAAGAAAAAAATATGAAGAGTTTGGATCGACTGATATATATATATATATATATATATATATATATATATAAAATTTTATTTAAATATTTAATTTATATATTTAAACGAGATTTATTAGATATTTATAATTCTGGTTTATCTCATCTTCAGATAAAATTGTATTTTTTTATTTTATATAATATTTTTTCAATATAATCTCGTGTATCTTTTTATTTTTTTAATGATAACTTAATCACTTCGACGAATGTCAAAGACAATCTTGACACTTATAAGAGCATATAACTTACAAATGCTGCAACATCATCACATTTTTTTTCTTCACAAAAGTGTGTGAATTAGATGAACTCATACAACATATACTAAAAGTTTAGAAAATAGTGCATAATTTTTTTTAGAGCAGTGAAAATGTGTGAGTTGGATGAACTCTGCTTTATAATTTTTTATTTTATTTTCATAGTTGATCAACATGTGAAAAATGAAGTGTTGTCACGAATTTGGTAACAAATTGATACTTAGTTGATTACTACTTTATTTTTATTTTCATCATGTTTTGTTTTTTTATTTAAATCAGTTTAAGTCAGTTTATTTTAAATTGATTTAAATAAAAGATCAAATATTATCTTTATGATCATTTTGAAAGAAGAATAATTGTGTAAAAACAATATTATGAACATATATTTAATTAAACATCGTCCTATGACCAAGTTTAAAAAAGTTCAAAAAATATGACGATGTTTGAGTATTTAATTAATTCAAGTTTAAATCATTAAAATTTAACGTTTTTAAAATTAAAAACTAAAGTTTTGCTAAATTCAACGCAATCCCTCTTTTCTTGAAATATTTCACATAAAAAAAGATTCCATTAGTTATTTTTTTTTGTGGATTCTATTTGTTTCCAATGGTTCCTCATATTTTTTTTCCCTCATTTATCCTAAGATGGTAAGATCCATTTATGAAGATCAAAGACCAATTAAACAACTAGAGCTCCTAATTAAAGTGTTACATATAGTGGGAGTGTCCCATTAATTCAACATCATTGTGTTGTGTTTTCCTCAAATTCTAACAGAATGTAGTAAAGACGAAAGGGATCAAACACCTAAATTCCTAATGTACAAATAGCCTGGACCTCACAGCAGATTTAGGTCCACAAAATCAGCACTATGAAGAAAAAGAAGGCTAGCAAGGACCAGATTGGTGGTCTTTCTTGAGAGCTCAGTCACAGCAATCTCCTCCAGATGATTTACTGAAGAAAACAAATCCCTTTCAAAGTGGGTGATCCTCTTATCTAAATACTCTTGGAATAGAGGTCTGTATTCTGTTTTCAGGACACACCCATTAAGGAGATCGATGGTCCTTCTCAACTTGTTGCAAACATGGATGCCAATCATAATTTCATTGAAAGCGTAAATTTTATCAAGTTGTAAGGCCCGCATATGGGTAATTTACACGTGGCATGAATAATGGTGGGCTCAATATTTTGGATTAATTAATTTTCTTTTTTCATATACTCGGTCCTTGATGTACATCAATTAAAAATCGGTAAAGATAAACGCATCATCGATTGAAACACTCAAATTAAATCATCTCTCATATTTCATTTATTATCACTATAATGATTTATTAAGAATAAAATCGATAATACATTAAAAAAAATGATTAGTTTAAACTCTATTAATCACTAATTTAACTTCTGCAATTGAAGAATCCCACATAAATTAACAGCATGTCGACAAAGGATTAGAATTCATGTCTCACTTAGCAACTTCAAACTCATACAGACGTGAGACGCCAGCTCTATTAGCAGGCAGTTGTCTGCTTTTGATTAATTAAAGAGGAAATTAAAGTTTCCCTATTTTATAATAGGACACACACACCCACATGATGCACCATTTGCTTAAAGCGAAATATGGCGACTGGCCCAAGGTGCATGATCAAGATAGATCTTAGAAAAGCTTATGACACAGTTAATTGGGGGGTTTTTGGACAGCATGATGGTGGGCCTGGGATTCCCTGACAGATTTAAAAGGTGGTTGATGGAGTGTGTCTCCACTGCGTCTTTTTCCTTATCCATTAATGGCAGCTTGCATGGCTTCTTTCAGGGCAAGAGAGGGCTGAGATAAGGGGACCCTCTATCCCCCTTCCTTTTTGTGCTCTCTCTAAAGTACCTTTCAAGACTCTTGGGCAGACTTAAGGAAGAGAATGGATTCAAGTTCCACCCTAAGTGTGACTTACTGAAGATCAACCATCTTGCTTTTGCTGATGACCTCATCCTGTTTGCCAGATGTGAAGCTTGGTCTGTTGGTCTCCTTATGGATTGTGTGAAAAAATTCAGTGACTGCTTTGGCCTTAAAGCTAGTATGCCTAAGTCTAACATCTTTCAAGCTGGGTTCCTAGTTCTGAGCTCACTGAAATTAGAAGACTTACAGGTATGGAGGAAGGAAGCATTCCTTTCAGGTATTTAGAGGTCCCTCTGGTTGTTTCAAGACTTAATGCAGCCCATTATTTTCCCCTTATTGATAAAATCTCTGCATACATTAATGCATGGGTTGGTAGTTCTCTTTCTTATGTTGGCAGAACTGAACTGATTAAATCTGTTCTTTAAGGAGTTGAATGTTTTTGGCCGGCCATTTTTCCCATTCCTGCTAATATTATTGAGAAAATAACAAGGCTGTGTAGATCTTTCCTCTGGAATGGCAGTAGCTCTGGTTCTAGAAAGGCCCTTGTTGCTTGGAATGAGGTTTGCAAGCCCAAAGTTGAAGGTGGTTTAGGCTTGATTGATCTGAAAAGCTGGAATACAGCCCTTCTGTCTAGAGCCCTATGGAACATTCACCATAAGAAGGACACATTGTGGGTAAGGTAGGTTCACCACTATTATCTTCAAGGGAGCTCTATATGGACTGCTAGTCCAAACCGTGAAGACTCAAGCCTTTGGAAGAAGATCCTAAATATCAAAAATGGGTTGTTAGCTTCTGAACAGTCCATCCAGAGTGCTCAAGATAAGCTACAGGAGTGGGAGGAATAGAACCTCATTAGCATAAAGAAGGTATACAACAACATTAGGCCTAAAGACAGCAGAGTTCTATGGGCTCCTATTGTTTGGAATAGCTGCACCTCCAAACATTCCTTCATCCTTTGGCTGGCTATTAAAGGTAAGCTGCTCACCAAGGACAAGTTACAAGCAATAGATGTGGACAGTTTATGCCCATTGTGCAGAGAATGCAATGAAACAGTTGACCACCTCTTCTTCTCCTGCCGCATAAGTAAAGCCATCTGGGCTTCTATAAAGGGCTGGTTAGGGTGCAGAAGAGGCATGAATACCCTAAGAAGTACTGTAAAATGGCTTCTCAAAGAAGTAAAAGGCAATGGCCCCCCTGCTAAAACCAAAAGAGTTGTTTTTGCTAGCACAGTATACCACACATGGATGGTCAGAAATGCAAAACAATTTGAAGGAACCTCAGTCCAAACTAAAAGAATAGCTAGGAAAATTCAAATACATGTGTATAGAATAGTTTACGCAAATTTTCCTGAGCTAAAGATCCTTTTGTAACTAGTTTTGTAATTTTGTAAATGTTCTTCATGCTGTATCCCCTGAATATGCCAAGAGTATTTTGTATATATATTTTTGAGTAATAGATTACCATTTATAGATCAAAAAAAAATATGGCGACTGGCAAGCGAGGAGTCCCAAGGACTTCAAATGTTCCATTGTTTGCACTCCTGTAATATTGGGGCCCCAAAAACATCAACGCACTGAAATGGAATCGCAATAAATCATTAAACCAAGAATCTACAGAACCTTTTCAAGTCAATTTGGCAACAACAGTGACGTTGGCTCTCAAAATTTACAATGGATCCTTTTCGATTTCCACCTGTAATTGCATTTTCTCCGATTTTCTTTTCACTTTTTCTCACACTTGCATGTTTGAAAGCATTTAAACAAACAATGCAACAACCCCTCCTTTATGGAGAGAACTTTAAAATGGGGCAAATTTTTCGATCGGGAAAAGCAAATAGGTGATGTGTCACAAATGATCAGAACGGCAAAGCAATTTGAACAGTTGATCAAGTGATGGCTCAAATAGACTATGGTGCAGATAGGTACATCAAGCAATATTTACTTACATTCACACAGCAGCAACCTAGAAGAAATGATGTAAAGACCCCTCAGTCCAAGAAACAAGGTTATAAAGTCTAAATACTCTATACAGAACTTGAGGCAACATATGATTTTATCTGCACAACCTACCATTTTGAGGCTATGTTTCCCTATCATTCATCAGTTTATCCAGCACCACATTGAGGTCCACTGACTGCCCATTAGCTGTCAGTTTCCTAACTGTTGCCCTTACTAAGTCCCTACGGAATCCCATCGTGACAACCTTGTCAACAACATCATCCATTGGTACCCTGTTTGCACTCTCACCAGAACTTGTTCCACTATCCACGGTAGATCCAGTTGGAAGTGCACGTGGTAATATCTTAGCGGTTGGCAAACGTTCATAACCCATTTCACTACCTGGGACTGAAGATGATGCAGTAAGCTGAGAGGATTTCATAGTCGAACCACAATAGTTGGCAGAAGATGCATCATAAGGGTAGAGGTTGCTAGAACTATAATGGCCAGGTGATTGCAGATCCCAAGAAGGGAACTTTGAATAAGGCCTACTTGAAGGTTGATCATGTATTTGCTGGGTAGAACCCATGAAAAACTGTTGAACTAGAGAAGACAAGCCAGGAGGCTGAGAAAATTTAAGGTTGCCTTGAGGTCCCATGTAAGCAACTTCTTCAGGTTGATGGCTGAATGGATCATGAGCTTGAGTATTAACTGATCTGAGAGTTGGGTGCCTTTGAGGTAGCTGGGGTGATTGTGGAATTGGATGTTGAGGTCCTGCTTGGTAAGATTGATGCAGTGCTGGAGGTTGAGGTGTTGGTTGACAAGTTTGATGTAGTGCAGAATGTGGTGGCAGTGACCTCTGAGATGAAGGCATGTGGTATTGCTGAGTGATTTCTGGAGTCAGAAGTGGTGTGTGGCTAAATTCAGGCCGTGGAATAGAGGGGACAATGATATGCAGTAATTGGGTGGGAAGCTGTGGAGCTCTTGCCAGTGGGTTTGGTGAGCGATTCTCCATAGGTAGGTTCGGAGTTAGGTGTGAAGGAACACTAGAACATAGCTGTGGACAATCAACAGGAGTTGGAAGTTGCTCTGATTGCTGATGGACAGATGATGATTCTTTTCGAGTTGAATCAGTTTGAACGGTGCTGTTTTGATTTCCCAACTGCAGGGCACCTTTGAACATGTGAAGCTTTGCAAGCTGCAGCTTAGCTTCTGCTATCTCTTGTTTATCTCTCAAATCATGAATACCACCTTGAACCTGCAATATATGAATTACGTCCAGTAATTTACACTGTATTCAACAGCCTTACGCAAGCAACAAGCAATTCCCAGCTAACCCCCTCACACTTCCTTTCCAACAAATTACAAACCTCAGTCATGCAAGAGAATTATTAAAATTAATAATGGAATAACTTCCGGAACTTTCACATGAGAATTCTGGTCTTAGATTGAACTTCACTTTTCTGCTGACATTTTAAGAAACGTCAATGATAACATCAAAACATATGTATTACTACTGCAACAATATATTATATCAATAAAGACTGAAGGTACCGTTAAGTCTAGTAGTAGTTTTCAGTTTATGGCTGTCAAAATGCTTTTTGAAATAGTTTTTGGTAAAACAGTAGTGGAGCTAAAAACTGGTTTGTATGTTGTGAAACAGCTGTGAAAACAATTTATCTTAAACAAATTCAGTTTCTTAAAAACTCTTTTTTAACTTTTTTATTTTTTCCAGAAACAATTTTTTAGGGATATTTGGCCTAATTTAAACCATTATAACCGTTATATAATCTCTACCAAAGTTATAAATGTGTGTAAATACATAAGTTATATACTTATAAATGTATATACTTTTTGTTTAGAATTTGGTAACGATATAGATTATAAAGGTTAACACGTTTAAAGTTTTTTCTTACCCATTATAAACAAAATAATGGGTAAGTGATCACAAGGAGAAAATGGCTTGGTGGTTAATGTTGGGGTGTTCCATCAAGTTTGTCTGGGTTTGAGTGCCACTGTAGATTTTGTTGGTGTTTTTAACACTCGAAAATGCTGAATTAACACTAATACGTGAAGAATTCGCATGCTCAAACTTCAAGAGTGCGAATTCTTCACAAATCCACACCCCTGGACAGAAATCAAAATATGGCTCTTGAACGAATCCTATGTCATAGAAACGGAGTCTCCAAGCTGTGAGATGTTTTGTTGGTTTCATTTTTTTTCTTGTCTTTTGCTTACACACTGAAAAAGGAAAAGAAAAGATGTAAATCACATGGAAACTACTAATGCATCTTCAAATTCAACTTCTATACTTATATCCCTCATGATTGCTAAGCATTGTCCTCTTAAATGTTCAAGAATTCAGTATCAAGAAATAGTGTCTAAACTTTAAATTAAAGAGTCTATACCATTTATAATTCCAGCGTTAATTCAACGTTGCTAAATGGGTATGATAAGGAAGAAGGAAACAAGTTTATTGGATGATGGAAAGTTAAACGGATTCCAATTCCAAATCAAAAACTAAAAAGAAAAGTACAATAAAAACCAACAAGATAGCAATAGTCAAATAAGTAAATGATCAGAAGAGAGAAAGGTGGATTTCAACAAAATAATGTCAACAGCAACATCCAAAATAATTAGTTAAGTTCCCATGGGGAGGGCACCTCACTATCAACTGATTAGATAGAAGTTGGAACTGATAATCTGCCTTTTCCATGTACCTTTAGCAGTTGTTTTCTTATCAAGAGCCTTTTCAGTTACTAAGCTTCGTATGATTATTAGTAACTGGCTAACTTTTGCATGCTTATTTCTCTTAAGTGCCTAACAATGGAAACCGAACCTTCTTGCCCCAGAAATTGAAGGTCGGTTCTTATAGGCTATCGAATATCGATAATATATAGCTGAATGCTATAGCCAAAAACAAAACAAAAAAATATAAGAAAAATTACCTCTGTTAGTTTATTTTCAACCTCCCTAAGCTTTACATCAGTTCTTCCATAGTTATATTCAATAGATTCCTTCAAATCATCAAAGGCATTTTCCAATTGTCGTGTTCTACTCTCCAACTGCGATACTCGTGCACTGATACCTTCCACGGCATGTAGTATACACTCAAAATGTTCCTTCATCTTACAATCAATGGTAGAAATCAACCCTACAAGGTAGGAAACCCCATTATTCACCTTAGTTGAATCAATGCGGTCCGTTGAACCCCACCCCATATGATAATCATTTCAAGCTAACACAATTCAGCAAACTATGCAAAAAAATAAAACAGTACTTCTTCTTTCTTTTTTTTTATTCAAGAAAACACACACAGTGAGTCACCAGTAAAGTGACTCCAAAAATACTACTAACAGGAATTGCTTAATTTGGTAGTAATCGGTGACTTGATACTTATAACAGGTTGAATAGTTAAAACAAATAATCAAACTGAAAATAAGTAACAATTCAATGAATGAAAATATTTGGATTAATGCTATGGAATAAGAACGAACGTAACAAGTATAACACAAACAAATATGCTCATCCAGTTAAAACCAACACCAAACAATCAAACCCTCAAATTATAAAAATAAAACCCACAAAAATCTAACTCACAGCCTTGAACTAATAAGTAATTAAGGTAAACAAACATCACTTGGATTGCTTAGAGAACTAGGGAAAATGAAAAGAAATACTACGATATTTTATATGATTAAGTTTGAGAGAGAGAGAGACAGAGAGCATACTGTGTCTTCATCTTCAGATTCTTCTTTGTGTGGAGAGCGAGTGAAAACGAGGAAATCTTGTGTTTGGGATTTGGAGAATTCTGTAATTTTCTTGGCCATTAAATTCGAATTAAATTCGACGAATTCATCCTCGAATTCGAATAACTGTGTTCCCGATCCTTCTTATCTCCAATCGCGGTATCTGATTTCGTTAACAATTAACAGTGCCAAACGAATAATAACCAAGAACTTCAGTCCCGGTTCCAGCTCTATTCCAAGGTTCAACGGTATAAAGCCACGAGGTCGCATCCTCTCTCTAATAGCAAGGCTTCCTTTTTCTTTTTCTTTTTCTTTTTCTTTTTAGTTTCCATTTTAAAAAGTTTTTAACACATAGTAGTACAACTACTCTATTGTTTTTCTTTTAGATTGTTTTTTTTTTAGGGTGAGAATAGGGTGGAAATGTGATTCGATCCAAATCGATATAATGAAATATATTGACTTGGGTTTTTAAAAATTGAGTTGTATTGGGTTGAAAAAGTTTTGAATCCAATGGAATGAGTTAAGTTATAGGTTCAAATTTTTCAATCCGACTCAAATCGATAACTCAGTCAAATATATAATTATATTTTTATATATTTTATTTTTATTGAATATAATATAATTATAAAATATATAATCATAAAATACTCATTCTAACTATTAGTGTATAAAATTATGTGTCTCATTTTGGTAAGTTAGCTTGGATTATATATATATATATATAATTTTTTTTCTTTCTTCTCTTTAGAAATCTTCTAACAAAAATGAAACAATTTTCATTTTCATTTACTTTATGGTTTTTATCTAATGTATATGTTTGATATTACGTAAGAATTAAATCACAAAGATTTTAAGGCTAAGTCTATTATGATGTTAAAGTTTTGAAGATTTTAATTAATAAAGGCACTACGAAAATATAGTTTTTAATTACTTTTGTTTGGTTTGCATTAAATTAAAAAATTTTGAACTTTATGTTAAATAATTTAAGGTATTTTGTAAGAGATGAATTTATAAGATTTAATGAATTATTGTATGGATTTGGTTTTAGATTTAGTATAATATTTGTTTATTATGTTATATGCATTATCTAATTTTTTAGTAAAAAAATATAATTCTTAATAGGTTAAAATCGATCCAAATCAATTTGAATAGATTGGTTTAAGTTGAGATTGAATGAATTAGATTAAGTTGAGATTTTTTCAGTCCAATATAATTAGATTGGATTAAAATTTTAAATTAAATCAACCCAAACGACCCAAACTCAACTTTCAACGAGTATTTACTGATTATAATTGCAACAAAATACTCGTTCACGCCTTTACTCTTACTGGTTATGGGCTTACGGATTTGAACAATAAATTTGGGCCGAAGTTTGAATCCAACTTCCATAGTATCTATTAGTTGGGTTTAATGGTTAAACAAGCGGCACCTAGACACAGGAAATGGGTATATTGGAATAAACCAGAAATGGGCCGAATCAAATTAAATTGTGATGGGTCAGCAATGCATACGGGCGGATCGGGTGGAGGTGTGTTTCGAACTGGTCAATCCACGCTGAAGTTGGCTTACTCATTTTTCTTTGGGCACACACTCCTTGTGGGCTTACAATTAGCTCAGGACCATAACCTTTGCCCAGATTACATTGAGAGTGATTCCCGATCTTTAGTCTAGATCCTAAACAACAAGAGCTCGGTTCCTTGGGACCTAGAATATTGCATTAGAGATATTCGAATGCTTATTCCTCCTAACATGCGCATTGTTCGTATTTATAAAGAGGGAAATCAGTTAGCTGATTGCTTAGCCAAGCATGGTTAAGATCATAGAAGCGCCCAGGTTTACTGGCTCATATGAGGATCTTTCAGAGAGTTGCAAGTCAGCTTTTAAGCTTGATAGAGATGGTCTAGCATCTTATAGAAAATTGTAGTTTTGCTTTTAAAGGGTAAGGCTTGATACTCACTTTTTACTACATTCAACATTAGTGTCATTACAACTAGTCATTTTTAGGGATAACTCAGATATCAAGACGAGATCACAAAAGCACTGATCCAATCATTCTAAATCTAAGATCATCTATTAAGAACAAATGAATGACAAGGTTAGGTTTATATTCCTTTCAGATAAGTCTTCTCATTTGTCCCTCATTTGTGTGTATTTCGGTTTTTTAATCTAATAAATATGTAATAGTCTTACCAAAACTCTCTTCACTTTAAGAATGTTTTTTTTATTAAAAAAATAAAGAGTCCTATACACTGAAGCATAAATCAGAATTTCTTGGAGTTATATTTGCGGCAAATACAGAAAGTAAAGTAGAACAATGGAAACAAAAAAAATATATGGTATCTTACCACCATATACTTTGTGTAAGAAATTTAGATAATTTTCACTCTATTAGGCATTATGCTCTCTTTCAACCAAATTAAACTTTCTACCTTTACCAAGTCATCCAGAAGGTTTGCTCAGTCAATTACAAAAAGGGCAATCGAGCCCTAACAGACAAAACGAATCGAAGAAATCCAAGATCGCAACGGGAGATTTCACAGACCCAACAAAATCGCATATCTCAAATATATTGATTCAATCGGAACTTAAAGAGACACAGAGTTGATCTCGAGTTTTACCTGAACTGTTTAGATCAAGATGCAACCAGAGACTACCCCAAGCAGGACGCGTGGTAGCGATAGGCGACGGAATCAAAGCATCCTCCCATACCATCACCTCACCCCAAGATGACAAAAGCACCTGCAAATAGTCATATTAGCAATTTGAAAACAAAGCCAAAACCCGAAAATTCCAAATAATTTGAAGGGAAAGTAATCGTTTGATAAAAGGATGAAAGAAAAACAGGAGAGAGTTTAATTTGAATCAAGTGAAAGCTCCAGGTTTTCTGATGATTTCAAGAGTTTCAGCTTCTTTAATTTGAACAAGTAAACAGCAAATATGTTCACTCCATGAACTGAAATAGTCTTCTTTCCATTGATCCATTCTATATCTTTAGGACAAGCTAAACAGGTAATTAAGCTGAAAACATGCAGGCGCTTGCGTTTCTTCGGAATTCATTATTTATAGGACAATGAGGTAACTCCAAACTTTTAAATATAACAAAAAAAAATAAACTGCTACTAACTTGCAAAGACTGGAAACTGCCCACAACTCTTCCAAACTGCCTTCATGCGTCCTTAAGTCAAACTGCCACTGCTTCAGTGCTTCTGTAACACGTGGATCAACTTCTGCTACTCCGAGTGTTCTTGTTTTAACAATCCTATAGCATTTGACTGATTTGGTATCCGGCCGATTTCAGTGGATCAACCACTTCTGGGCTATCAGCCAAACATCTGATTCTTGAAAACTGGCAATTTAGTTGCTAATGAGATTCTATCTCATGAAGAGCCAGTGCTGGAGTTCCCAGTTATCGATTTATGGGGCTGGGCAATGGTCATAGGGTCCAGAAAGGATGGAAGGTGGCTAGGCTAGTTGGGCGGCTGGTGAAACGATCTGCTAACATTCATCCCTCTGTGCCTTCTAGTGGCAATCTTCTAAAATCTGCTCCAATATGTGAAGTCTTGATCTGGTATGAGTTACACCAGGTTTGTGTTTGCCTCTAGTAATAGACAATGTATACATTTATGTGTAAGGTCGTTCTTGGTTAGCTTATATGCTTTATTTTGTTGCTAATGAGGATAGGGAATAAAAGAACAGTTATAGAACATGCAGAGACACACTATAATTGTTGTGTTTATTTATTGTTATTGAATGTAATCTCATGTCTGCTTGGTTTTTGAATGATTTTTGTGTCAGGGAAAGTGTATAAGTTGCGGAGTTCTAGTAAGAGATATTTAGCATCCTTTTCAACTTATGATTCCTCCAACCCAACAAAAGGTTAGGACTTCCCTGTATTATCTGTTAATCAGGAAATTTACCCTTTATCTAAATCCAGTCAAATAAGTAAATCAAATAAAGCAGATGGAAGCACTGGCTGCAGGGACTCCAGTATGTTACCAGATCAACTCTCTGCACCTGAAAAAGTAATTTGGTCTATGTTGATGTTTGGATCTGAATCTGAATAGTTGAAACTTATAGTCAAATTTCGGGTTGATAAAGATTTATTAGTACCATAGATGATACAGGAATAATGCTGTGAAAAGAATGAATCATCAAGAGAACAGGATGACATCCATGTAAACTTTTTAATGACAATCAAGGACTCATGGCCCTGCCAAAAGTAACTTGATTCTATTGGTGGTATCTCGATGGATTTGTTTTATGCCACCAAGCTTTACCTCTCATTGTTTTTGAGACCATAATTGGAGCCCCAGACTTGTGACAGGGCATTTTATGAGATGTCCATTACCTAGATCGGATAATCCGATAGTCAAACTGTAACGACTCATCTCGAGTTGGTGACCCTCGAAACGGTATCTTCACATTTTGAGAATCCTACCACGACACATATATGCAACAATAAAAATCAATAACATCAAAAGAAATTTTTACATCAATCCGATCTTTAAACATTCTATACGACGTAAAATGCATGAATATTTACAAATAAATTTTTTGTTTATTTTCTTTTCTCATTAGTCTGAGGATGATGACACACACGTGGCTTACAGAAAATAATTTTTTCTGAACTTCAACTTACCAAACTATTTGCCAAGCCTGCTACTTGAAAATTATTGTACAATGAGAAGTGAGCTTCACAAACTCAGTGAATTAAATTTACTAAAATTACTCATTTGTATAAACAGTCTTTTAATATTTAAATCAATTTATATTTCCTACAATTGATACTAGCACTCTACTATCACTCCACATATCATAGTATTCATTCTCTATCAATCTCTTCTTCTTTTTTATTTGTTCACCTCAAGACCATCAATTATTTCATGATTTCCTTATAAGGAGATTCACATCATAAAATCTACCATTTAGATTGCTCTTATCACTATAACAATAACACACTACACCTCACCATTTCAATAATCTTATTACATAACTGTCTCTTTCAGTGAGACACAACCATCATTAATTATATTCACAATAATACACCACACCTCAGCATTTCACAAATCTTATCACTATAACTGTCTCTTTTTGTGAAACTCAACCATCGTTAATTATATTCACAATTTATACATCACACATCAGTATTTCAATAATGCAAGCAATAATTAAAACAGATGCAATACAATGAATGCATATGATGGGAACGTCTTCCCACCTATTGACAGGTTGTTATTATCTTAGACCAGTCCCCTCCCGGTTCTTTTCTTTGCAGCTTGTCCCGGTTTCCACGGAATTTTCTCAGCATATACCGGTTGGCATGGCATCCTTTTTATTTTCAGCATATACCGACTGTCACGGTTATTTCATTATACCAACCCCTTCCTGGTTCTTTTCTTTCTCATTTAATGCATATGCATATGAACAATGATATGAAATATGTATTTGAACAGTAATATATAAAAAAAAAAAACATGAACTCAAAATATCTAAATTGACTATCCTGATTTTTCTCAAATTATATAAAAATTCTACTAAAATTCCCTGATCCTAAATCACATCACAACATCCATTAAAGTTTGTCAAGATTCACTAAATTTCATCTCAATTCACATCAAATCATTTATCAAAGTTTGTCAAGATCCACTAAAATTTATCTCCTCAAAATTCGTATCAAAACATCAATATAACTCATCAAGAATTTAATTATCACCATCATTATTAAATTAACCAATTATTCTAGTAATATTTCTTCTCACATAATAATTTTTCTATGTGTCTAATATTCATATCATATCTATCAGCCAAATCTTTGTAACACAAAAATATAAGCTAATAATTTATTTTAATATTATTATTAAATATTTGACTTTTATTTAGACTACGTAAAGTAAATTTAACTCAATACGTAGCTCTTAAAGCTACCCGTAGATCACCTCTTTGTCTTTCCTGTTTCTCTCAGAAATTCCCTCGGTTGTAGATCGTCAATACTTGACATCATATTTATATAAATTTTCTAATTTATTCTTCAATCTGATACAAACCACGCACTTTGAAAATTCTCACTTTAAACTTAGAGAATTTCATATATGCTAAAAATTCAAAAATAAATATTATACTATTACTTTCTGTTTCTAATAGTTTCTTATGATTCTCTATAAAATTCTACAAAAAACTCCTTCAAAATTTTACTTTTTCGACTTCTCTTTGAATCTCCAAGTATTTTGAGAAAACTAAAAATAAAAAATAAACTTAACAAAATGGTTCAATAAACATATAAGTTACGCGCATATATATATATATATATATATATATATATATATGAAAAGTTGAAACCGTCCATTCCTTAAACTGATGCCACGAGTTTGTTATGTGCAGGGTTTTTTTTTTTACTTTTTTTTATTTATTTTTTTTGTCTTCTTCTGCCAGGGATATCAGCGTCGTTTAGTTTTTGTTTTCATTTTTTTTACTGAGACACCAACGTCATGTATTTTTTGTATTTTTTTTTTTTATCTTCTTCTGATTGGGATATCAGTATTATTTAATTTTTAATTTCTTTTTAATGACATCTACGTTTCAAAAATTATTTTTTTCAAAAAAATTATTTTTATTCAATACTAAATCCTTCACATAAAATATATTATTTAAACTTCATATCATATTTATTAATTTATTTTTTTATCCTTACTTCACGGGTATTACACAAACAATCTAAATAGACCTGATGTCTAAATGTTTTAATTGTCCATCAGATGCACTAATACACTGGCTAAGTTACCAAGTGTGCTTGTGAATGAGAAGTAGAAATGGATATGGCAATAATTTTGTTTTGGCAGGTCCATTATATTGCAATTTCTGAACAACTGACCCGACCTACCAATCCCTTTCATGTTAAACGACCTACAAGAAGATTCTAGTATTTCAAACGATAACTGGGCAAGATATAGTTCAGTCAGCTTTTAGAACCTCACCTGAATATGTTGAACCTTCGCAATTCTGAGTTGGTTGGGTGGGAGGTTCAGTTATTGTCGGCTTTTCCTGCATTGCAACAGTTCAGTTAGTGTTAAGCATTTTGAGTCAGATCTCTTTGGACTGTAAGCAATGCGTGTCAGTGCTTTAAAGTTTAAACTTCAATCGATCATTGGCTGCTGTGGCCTCTTCATATTATTGTGGACCATTTGCATTTTTCTGTAATCTGCTTCGTTTTCCTCTTACTCGCCTCCTGCTATGTTGCCAGCATAGGAGCTATGAATATAGGGATAGAGCTACCGAGAGAAGAACTTTGCATCGTGGCTTTGGTGTTGGACCGGGACAAAAGACAATTGAAGCTAATTGCATCATCTAAATTCCGTGAAAGATAATTGAAGCTAGGAACTCATATATTAATTGAAATAAAAGTCTTGTTATCACATCCCTTCATCCTCAGTGATTTGTGGAAGGGTCATCACTCGGCTCTCTAGTTATTTAGGTGTAATTTAGTGAAATGGGATTTTTTTTTAAGATCTCCAGAGGCATGGTTTCTCCCAAATGGTTGTACTGTTAACTGATTGCTGTTCCAGGAATGGTTAACAAGTAACAAATAGATGTTTTGAATGATAAAATGGTCGTCCAATTTGATGATCAATAGTAATATAAAACATGTTGCAACCTCACCTGTTTTTCCTCTCATTTAAAATGTGTGCATGGGGGAGGCACTTGGTAACTCAACAAAAGACTTGGTAGAACCTTCACAAGTAGATGGAAACATTGGAAATACTGGATTGGGCTGGCCTAATGGAAGAACAAAGCAGTGCTTAGGCAACTAGGTATCATCTCTGGGATATTTCTGGTGATATTTTGTTTGGCCTGCCTTACTTAGATATGCTAGAATTTATGGCATTACTGCTTTTGTTTTTGTTACTGATTTGGTTTTCAGTTAAAACTATAGATTGGTTCTGCTTATTAAGATCAGTTGAGCTTCAAAGACAAACCTATCAGAATGAGAATGCAGAATGTCTTGCGCCCTCCTTTACCAATTTGCAAATTTATCCCCCTTTCCCATTGGGCCGGGGTAATGAAGAAAATTCTTGCCAAACGAAAACTTACCATAACTGTGCTTACATGATTCTAAACTCATGATAAGAACTTACAAGGAAGAAAGGGAGAAAAAAGAAACAAAAAGTGGTCAATTGCTACCTTGAATCATGAGCTGAATTCATCATTCACGTTGAAGTAGTGTGAGACAGCATGAGCTGGACGTCAAAGAAAAAAAAAGTGACCACATGAGCCATTGATAATTTCATAGGTGACAGTCATGCAGTCCCTTTATATGCTTTAGGATACTGGTCACTGGTGAAATGGAAGCCCAAGGGCTAAGAATCCAAGGCTGGCTACAGCAAAGACCATGTTAAGTACCTGATCAAATTAGCCCTCCTTTGGTTGTACTATTGTGATGACTTAAAACCACTTTTTAGCTATCAAAATCACTGTGCTTTTGATAAATTTTACGAACGCTTGTAAGAAGTTGCGTTTATAAGTGAAGCAAATCCTAGTGTTTTGGATAATTATTTACTTCTGCAATCATTTGTATATGGGCAAGTAAGTCCTTTAAAGTTAACAACCAACCGATCAAACAAAAGCAAGATGACATTAGCTTATGTTGGGTAATGTTTTAAACCAACGTTTTTAAAAACGTTCTTGGGCGCGACCCAAGGTGAAATCACGAAAAAATGGACGAAGGCATGATTATTGGGGTGAATATTAATAGTATCTAACTAAAACACAATTTGAAAAAAAAATGATAATATTTTGTTTATGTCAAAAATCTACGGCCGGGTCAAAAGGTAGGGATATTGGATATTTTTTTTGCCTCTACGCCTTAAATCAGACACAAGTTTTCCTCCTTGCGAATCCCTTAAATCAGACACAAGTTTTCCTCCCTGCGACTCGAACCATGACCTAAAAAACAATTGACCTTACCACTGAGCTAACACTGTTGATTTGATATTATTAAACTTCATAAATATATATTATATGTTATCTCATTTAATAATAATTACAAATTACAACAATATAAAAATATAAGTTATACTTCATATAATTTATATATTAATATTTATAAAATTTTAATTATTAGATTATAGAGAGTTAGTAAAGTATTAAACTTTGATAAATATTAATTAATTAATTGTAAATTAAATTATTTTTATTTTACTATTCTAATTAATTAAGTAATATTTTAATAAATATTCATTCATAGGTCTTTAGTTAGTAAAGTTTATTGATAATTAATTTATTTATATTATTTTAATTTTTTAATATTTTTATAATTTAATTAATATTATTTTATTCAAAACGCTCCAACATTTCAAAAAGCTTATGCCCCAAGCCGAGGCTTACGCTTCGCACAACGCACTCACCTCTGAAAACACTGTTTTAAACGGATATCAATAGATTTTTTATAAAAAAAAATTATTCTTCACACAAAGCATTACTCAAATCGAGCTCCAAAATTGACCCACTTTCCAAAATTTGATTTTTAAGTGCTAATATTATTTGCCTTCACAAAATCTTCTATATTAGTAGTAAAAGCCTTTAATAAAATATTATCACTAACAACCTCTATAACAGGAATCTCTTACAATACAAAACTTTAGTCACGAAGAATTATCAGCAATCACCGTCCCAAATTTTTCGCAGCGTACCTTGAGAACCTGGAGCCAATCTTAGAGCATACTGGCACAAACAGTTCAGTGTATAATCACATTGCCAATTCATTTTGCATTGAGCTCGAGCATGCTCATCATGTTAAAGCAAGACACAGCCAGTCAATTCATAAATCTGTAACTTTTTTTCCTGATTTACCACGATGATTTAACCTACCTTAAACCACACCCACCCACACAACCACCCTCCTACAAGAATTTTGTAGCCATGAACAAATGCTTCTTTTGTCACTAAAAATTGAACCTTCAAATACGTAAAAATTAAATTGGCTGACAAAATAACAATAAAAATTGCATAGCAGCAACTTCTGGCCTCCACAGTGCCAGGGATGCTCTTTACCCTTGTCCCCTGACCTACCAGAGCGCCACACAATAATATGCAGCTCACAGGACTATTCAGAGTTTCAAAACTTATTAGCAGATTAAAAGGGGAGAAAAAATTTAATGTACAATGTACAAACAACAATGAGAGGAGTGAAGGGGGGGGGGGGGGGGGGGGGGGGGGGGGATGGGATGATATGATATCCTACAAAATTGTAATGTCTACTTTGATCTCAATTTCTGGCTTCGCTAGATATCATCTCATCACTAACTTTCTTATCAGAAGCTAAATCGTTTTTTTCCTCAGCTGAATCAGTTTTCTCCTCTTCCATGAGAGTCTTCTGGCATAGCTCATGCTTCAGCGTTTTAAGCTCATGTTCCTTCTCTTCTAACTTCTCTTGCAAGATAAGCACCTGCAATAGAAGATTCTTTACTTATAGGTCTCATTTCGTAATAATAATGGCAAATGAATAATAAATCCATTCTAAACTACAAGGTTAAGATATACATTTATATCGCATTCAACACGTGTATTTAAATTTTTTCAGAAACCACAATTAGTCTCGTTATTATTTGAGACCCACTGCCCAAAATCACAAAAGACTGAATTTCAGTACGGTTCTCAATATATTAAGCAAGCAAACAGGACATTGAACTGCATAATTTCTCAACCTGCAAAAATGCAATGGTTTGCTCCAAGTAAATTAATAAATGGAAAAGACAGGGAAAGATGAAAACCGTTTCATTTGATCTTTCCACATCATTAGTCAATCCCTCCATATGTTTGTACAGTCCTGCATACAACAGCATAAAAAGGATGGGATCAGGAGAATGGCATAAACTGATGTTTAGATCATAGTAAATCAATATTTGGTAAGAGGAAAGAAAAAATCTTTCAATTTCCTCTAAGACGGAGCGGATCCAGATCCTCTTCTGATCCATTCAAGACCAAAACTAGGAAGTATGAAATATTTTACTATTGAAAGAAAAAACGAAAATGCATATCCCAATCTAACAGAATTGAAATTTAGTAAGGAACAGAAAATAGAACGAAATTAGGGGTGCACTTCCCTCATTAGAAATGAATATCTTTCTGATATAAAATATATAATTTTTAGAGAAGGTTTTGATTGAAAAGATATGAAGACCTGTAAATAAATCACTCTGTTACATAAATAACTAACTCCATAGAAAAAAAAAAGACTGAGATTCAATTGTTAAGATGAGATGTATGAAACAAAACCAACAATGCAACTACATTTATGTGTCATGAATTACTTGAGCAAGACTTGGCAAGCAGACACGATAGAATACCTATTAGCATAACCAATTGCAAGGAAAAAACCTAAGCAAAAAAATGAATGGGGAAAACAAACCTCGGCTCGGTAAAGACTTTACGATACATGAGTCCCTCTAAAAGTTTAAAAGAAAAGAAAAAGCATAGCATAAAACCAGAACTGAAGTGCTTTTAAGACAAACTGATTCCCACCAAAAAGACATGCGTTGCTCAGTAGCCCAAGAAGGAAAAAAGTTATGAGAACAGACAAAACAAGGAAGTTCAATAATCCAAGTTCAAGATAAGCATAAAATCAACCCATCACTAACCTTCAAACTGACTTCTGAGTTCTGCATTTTGAGATTTCTGCAAAGCAAGCTTCATACCTAATTCATGTATCTGTACACCAACAAATATTCCAACTACTCGATATCTTTTCACAAAATAGAAAAAAAAAATACATAAAATAGGAATAACCATATTTCTTCGGCATTATACTATAAAATTCATCGAGTTCCCTATCATTGCAACTATTAACCATTCTGGTGAATGATGTTCCTGAAAATATTCACCATCCATCCATACAGTCATCCTTTCCAATATAACAGCTGCAGAAGTGCAAGCGAGTGCCAATGCAAGCACACAGACAAATACGAAAAGATTGTTGCATATTTATCTCACGGAAAAGAAACAAAGTATTGAAGGGAAAAAGAAATAAATGATGCATAATCTAACTCTAAACTGGGGAGAAAATTAATAGAAGACAGAGAGCATAAAAAAGGAAGTAATAAGATTCCGACATAGTCACAATACCTTTCCTTCAGCGGCTTGATTTCCAATCTCCTCATTTTCCTCTTGCAGGGTTCTACACTTTGCCATGAGCATCTTCCCCATCTTGCTTTGTGGAGTAAAACTTACAGCGGCAATATTATCCTGCAGTTCCTTAACCTTTTTGTCCTTCTCCTCAACCAAATTCTATCATTATGGCGGCACCAAAGGGACCATAAACAACTCATTGTTAAGCAAAGCGTACATGTGAACAGCAATACATTCATAAGTCATCGTATGATCTAATTCTAAACTAATAGTGAATGAACTTATTGGTCCAAGCATGGAGTATCAATATCACCACCAAACATGACGAAACATAGATGGAAAAATACAGAGAATCATATTTGTATGCAAATAATCAGTTATACGGTTGAAAATCAAGCTTTCAACTACTCCGACAGAATAAAGCTACTTTACAATTTCTCTAAATAGCAGACTAAAGAAAGTACTGACAGGGACAGCATCATGCCCAAGTAAGAAGTCATGACACTGAACATGCCAAGTTTAGAATGAACCTGCTCCACAAAAGTTGACTCCAATTTGGAAAATTTCCAGTGGCAGTCAACGTGGAGCACAAAAAGTACAAACTCAAAATTAGAGATTAAGCTTGAATACGTTTTTAAGTCCTTAATATCAGCTCTATGGTACTACAACTTTTTTTAACCTTTTGAAGAGGTAAGGTGAAAGTGGTTACTATTGAAGGGGGAAAAATAGGACAATGGCAATCGCTTCTTGTCCTAGTGGGGCCTCCTCCCATCATGAGAATGTGGTGGAGGGTGAGGTATCAAGTCAATCCTGCTCAAGTGTTACAGAAAAGATTTTTGCCTTGACAAAAGACAAGCATATAACATACTAGACAGTGCTTTTTTTGTCCTTTTCCTTCATCAATGTCTGAATCAACTGCTTACTTCCTGCAGGAAGGAATGCATTTATCCATTTTTAATACAATTTGATATTTGCTGTTATCTTTTTCTTTTGATAAGTAATTTGATATTTGATGTTATCACCAATGCAAAGAAAGAGGGAATCTCTATGTGCAAAGTAAACCTAAGAGTCAAGACAGCCACATCTATGGAAATATTCAAAACCTTCAGATGGTAGCTCAAGAGACTTGAACCATCATATTAGATCCTTCCTGTAAAGCATCAACCCTTACCAAAATTTATCTTGCAAACAGGAGTCTTAGACACAGACCTTTAAACGTGTAAATTCTTCATGAATTGCTGGATCAAGTAGTAACCTCCTTGCCTGTCAATTTAATTCCAACACAAAACTAAGTAGCTATAAAAAAAGCTAAAAACAAATATTGAAATAATTGTCCCAAAGGTAAAAAGTCTATAAAACTATAAAAGGTCATGATATCTTCAAAACAACAAGGGCCAAGGAATTCTTGAACAAGAAAAATCAATGAAAAATAAAAGATTTATCTTATCTGGCCGCAGAAATTATATAGATCAATAGACACTGAACAATAATTCCCTAATTAAGTAAATATACCACAACATGTATTGCTCTACAGATACCAATCAAAAGAATATGTACGTATATTTGAGTATTGAGGTGAAGAGCTCTTTGACTGTTGGAAATCTAGGTCCACGAATAATTTCCCCATAACTTTATATCTTTCCAATTCTCTGGAAACTTTAAGAGAAAATAGGAAGGTAAAAAGCATTCTTAGGCATTTTTCCCCTTATCATTCCAGTAACCAAACACAGAGCAAATTGAGATAAGTAAACCATACAGACCAATTGCATCAAAGAATATAATGTGGTCTAGAAAAGATAATATAATAAATGCTAATGTTTCTGAAAAAGAAAAAGACAGCAATACCAGGAAAATCGTTTAAATGAGGAAAAAAGAAAAACTGAATTAAGCCACAGCCTCTACTGCCCTCTAATATTTCAATTTCATAAATACCATATGCCCAAATACCATATTCTATTCTGGAAAATAAAAAATTAAACAAAAATATTTTTACCTGCATTGATGGTGGCTTGAGTTGCGCTTTCAAATCCCGGACTGCTGACTGAAAATTCAAAAGTAAAATTGGTCTTAGTCTCTTAGACAGACACAATGAGACAATTATATGCAAATAAAAAACGTATTCAATAAGCAGGTTGTATAAGACTACCGCCCAAGTGGCCCCAGTCCCCCCCCCCCCCCAAACACACACACAAAAGAAAAGAAATGAGTTAGTAAAGAACACAACATGATATTGAGCGAAAGAAAATGTCTTAAGTGCCCTTGCATTCCTATGCAATCATCCTGGTAGTTTTTTATGATTATTATTTTTTTTTCAAAAGTTCATTTCTTGGCGGTAACATTGCCAGACGTAAGAATGGTAGAATCTTTTATTAAAATCCCTTGTTGCTGATGCAGACCATTAGGGTAGCCATTTCACACAAAGTTCTGATAAGAAATCCACTGATTCAATGCTTCAATTTGTTCCTTATAATTATTCTTTCGTGTTCTATTAATTTACACATTTTAAAGAAATCACTCCCTCAAATTATAAATACCTTCATTTTAAAAATGATTTTTTCAGTTATAAATGAAATTCTTATTATCTCTTATATATTCCTGCCAGAGAGATGCAAGAAACGGCCATGCCACACAGAAAAAAAGGTTCTAACCTTCAATTCTGCCATCTCCTGCTCCCGTTTTGCATATTGTACAATGCATGACGCTTCTTTTCTCCTTGCTATTTCTAGCTGATCATAGCAGCAAAACATGGTGAATTTCTGCAAGATGAATGATGAACTTCTTTTGAAGCTAAAAGTATTTAACACTAACCTGATCTTTCAAGGACTTCTCAGAGGATTTTAACGTCTGAATATAATCAATTACTAATTTAGGTTCTACAAAAAAAAGAACAGAAATCAAAATTTTGAAAGAAAATAAAGCACACAGAACATAAATGTTGATGATAAACGAACGCTCTCTGAACAGAAAAGAAAATTATATATCAAAATGCAAATCAAATAAAAAGTAAAACACTTAAAGAAAAGGCTAACCAGGAGAAGCTCCAGTTGGAATGAAGGGCTCGTTCTGGAATGAAGAATGCCACTTCTCGATCTCTGATTTCGCAGCTTCAAGCTCATTCTAAACACAAGTTAATACAATATGTAGAGATACAATAAAGAAATAAAGAACTGATATCAAATTATCAATTAATAGATAAATACATACTTGGCATGATGACAGGGCATCCTTACAATTCTGAAGACTGCAAAAGAAAGTTTAAAGAAAGCATAAGGCTCCAAACAAAACTTGAAGTTATGCCATGTACATAGCATGAAGTTTTCAGCCATAAAACATAAGTAGATCTTATAATACCTCTCACGAAGAGACAAAATCATTCCGGTTGCAACACCAGGAGCAGTTTCTTCTACTTTTGAACGACCCTGCAATGCAAACAAAATTTTTCCCTTAAGATAATCAAACCTTGCATTCACAAGTTATCAAATAACATATGAGAGGAAGATCTTTGAATTTCAATCCTCGACAAAGACAATGCAATGTAAAATAGTGAACTACTCTACTTGTCCAAAAATAAATAAAATTGGTTACTACTTCTAATTAGGAATAAAAACAATAACTTGCAGTGTACAATGAAGAAGACGTGAAATTAATTTGTATTATGAAATCCATACATCAAACAAGAACCTAAAAAATGTGTTGCTTCAATGTTGCATGTTCATCAGAGGTGAATTAACTTGGTTCCTGAAAGATCGCTGGTTCATCATCCCAAAATATCAAGCAGATGCTGGCAACTCGCCACAACGATTAGGTACAAGAAGAAATCACTGTAAAATGATTTATCCTGAGAACAAATTTACCCTAACAATACTATCACAAGATTGAACCACCAAAAGGGGCAACCGTGAATGATAACATAAACAATGTTCGCAAGCTTGAGCTGAAATGTAAAAAGTTTTTCTTTCACAGAAGCAAAGAGTATGATCATTGGCAGAAGGCCAAAGAACGAAGAAATTTTTTTTTAATAAGTAAAGAAAGAAGAAAATAAGGAGGTGAAACAGCAAGAATCATTTCAGTCAAAGTAACAAAATCCACGAGAAGAAAGGAATATGTAAGTGCAAAAGACTCCTCAAAAACAGAACGAGGACTCCACATAAAGCAAACACCAAACTTGGGCAACAGCTACAACAACCTATACATAATACAGCTCCCAATACTCTCACAAATCACTACTCTACAGAAATCAACTTCCATATTGACCAACTTGATTACAATTGAGAAGTCATTCCACAAAAATACTTAATGATCCAACTTCCCTAACATCAACATCTACAGCAACCTATACATAATACAGCTCCCAATTCTCTCACAAATCGCTACTCTACAGAAATCAACTTCCATATTGACTGCAACTTGATTACAATTGAGAAGTCATTCCACAAAAATACTTAATGATCCAACTTCCCTAGCATCCCTTGGCTCAGCCAAGAGAGCGAATAACTCCACAATTATTACTCAAGACACCTGAAGGCTCAGAAAAAAATAGTTAATGAGGTCTTCACAATTTTATGGAAAAACCCTCTTATTGTGGTTCCCTGAGAAAACCAGTCAGGTTACCTTTATTACCTGCTTTATCAAGTAATTTTAAGACCCATTAAATAAATGTATGAGGTCCCACAAAGGATGATTACGGTCAGACCTCCTTACACAACTGAATACAATATAAAATTTTGTTCATTTTGACTAGCATGAAACGATATATATGTAAGATCTTTGATTTTCAAGATGCTAAAATCCACATAATTTGTAGAAAGAAATGGTCAAACAGAAGCCCAGTCCTCTGGAAAGCTTTTGCTGCTTTTCTCATCAACCTTTAACCAAACCAGGGATTTTAAAGGGGGAAAAGAGGACCTCACTTTTGCACATTTATAAGGTATCTACCATGGTTAGTGACAATTCTACAATACTTCAGAGATCCTTTCCAACAAACCCACACATCTCTCTGGATCTTACAATAATTGGGTTGTCTAGAAAGATATACACCCATTTTTTCCACCGTCGTGTGCATTCGCATCACTGGTCGCCACCCTCCTTCAATTTGTCTAGATGTGATAAATGGGATCCATGTATCTACTCCCACCGAAAAATCATAAGCTGGTAATCGCCTTAGAAACCCAACAAAATGAGAGTTATCTTACCAAGCATAAGAATACTTGGCTCTTTGCTCCAACCAAACATTGATCTTCACCACCAGAACCAAAATTAGACCACACAAACTTCAGCCAAGATGTGGATCGTACATATCTAAGGACCCTTTAAGAAGTAGAAAAAGAGTTGAACAGGGCTCTTAGCCACGATGATTATAAGGCTACAAACTACTCAAATCACTTTATATTCTTTTGAGACTGGATAGCCTGTCCATCACTAGTAATAATATAGCAAACGACAATAAGCCATGTTTGGGAGATGATCAGTTAAGCATCATTTGCAACCATGAGGATAGAAATTTAACCTAAATAACACTCGTGTACTTCAACCCACGGAATAATAAAAAAGGACACATAAACCTTGTCCTAAACTTATAACCACTTCACTAATATATTTCTCCAAAATTTATTCCCCATAAACACGGATAGTGTCAAAATTGGTAACAGTGACTAAAGTATAGATCCACATTGTTACTAACTAAAGTACTAAACCAATACCGTGAATTCCACAAGGGAGACAAATTTTCCAGGCTAACCCTAAATCATATGAAAATAAGTAATGAGATTAATTAAACGTATAATAGAATTAAATGGAGCATTAGGGTTCAATATTCACAATTCCCATGAACACCCCACTATATAGAGCATTAGGGTTCAATATTCACAATTTCCATGAACACCCCACTACATGTGGGTATGCTAAATTTCACACATGATAGCTACTATAATGCAAAAAGAAATACCTTCTTCGAGCCAAAAATATCATCCTCGTCATCTTCGAGATCAACAAAGCTTCTTTTATTACCTAAACTTTTATACAAAGATCAGATACAGTGAACAAGCAACCAATCACCAACAATGAACCCGCGTTTTGGGTACAAAGAAAGTGAACTTTCACCTGGACGTCTTGTACTCTGAGTCCCCGCAAAATCACCACCAAAATCATCATCCTATAAAACACACTCATCCAATGAGCTAAAAACCCTAAATCAAATATATGCATACGCACATATACGCGTACGCACATATATGCTTATATGTGAAAAAATGAGAGTGAATGACTTACATCGTCGAGATGTGTGTGAGAAGCCATTGGGGGCTTTGACAAAACCCTAAAATTTGATTTCTGCGAGAACCGGGGGGTGTGAAATTTTCAGTGTGGTGGCGAAGGGACAAGGGTAGAATCGCCTTAGTAAATACTAAGTGACCAATTGAGCACAGCCAATCGAAAATTTAAATACGGATTACTTAAAGCGGAGCCATATTGATGGCTGGTTTTGTAAACGTTGTCGTATGTGAAACCACTTAATGTAAGTTAAGCCCACTGAGTAGTAGCCAGGCTTAGTCTAAACCCTTAACAGAGACGTTAAAGGCCCAAATCAGATCGGTTAACTTATGGTCTCGACTCTCTGGCCGACCCATAAAAACCTATAAATAGAAAACCCTAATCCAAACTCAACACATTTTGCACAGTTCAAACCAAAATTTCGGTTAGGTAATTTTTGCAACCAATCTCAAACCGAATTATATCAGTAATTAAAGTTTTTTAATTTTGTAGTCGAATTAAATAAAAATAAATCATTTTATTTTAAAGAAAAATCACAAATCAATATTTTTTTATGAAATTTCGGACATTAGGGAGTTTTTAATTACCAAAATGTAATTGGTAATTCGGGACTACCAAAATATTAAAATATATATTACATATAAACTTTATTAAGAAAGAATTGCTAGTTTGGTTATTTAAAACATCGAAACTGATATCGAATACTAAATATTAAAATTCTCTAAAACTTGAATTGAAACCAAATAGAAAAATAAACAAATTGAATTTAGATCGGTTATTTTGGTTTAGTAATTTAATTATCCTTGAATAAAGCACTCTCTCACATCAATGTAGACTTACATGCATGAAAATGAAAATGAAAATTTTTGTTTTAGAAAAATTGAAGTATAAATGAAATGATAACCCTTTTACCTTAAATGGTCACCTCTAAATTGATGCGGGTTTGATCCCCAAAAAATGATAAAATTGTTGTTGAGATTTTAGTTTTTATTTATTATACTAAGCAATTGGACTTTGTAACTCTGTCCAAACTGAAGGGATTCTCATGAATTTATGAGCACATAAGGAATTTGTGTGATACAAACACTTTCTTGATAGTGAAAAAGAAAACAAAAAAATGTTATTTTCTCCCCTCCATCAATTATTGAAAATACTTATAACGCATACCTAAAATTCTTGAGAATTTCTCTCAAATCTGACTGTAAAACTAGAAGACGAAGCTGCTTCTTTTTTTTTTTCTCTTCAATCAATAAAACATAAAATTTAAGTTGGTATATAAATAATTCGTTAATATGTTTGTTTCGATCACAATAATTCTTATAGAAGATAATTTTTTGTTTGCACCGGATGAAAACTTGACTGGTAATTTTCGAGAACTTCACTAGTAACATTTGCACTGTACTCAATTAACGTTACTAGTGAAGTTTCAAAAAATTACCAAACAAGCTTTTACTCTAGTGCAAAAATAAATTTTGTACCCGGTACAGTTAAAAATCTCTCAAGATACATCTGGTCTAGCAATTTTTGGCTATATAATGTTTTAAACTCGTCCGAAACTTTATTGGTAATTTTGAAAAGCTTCATTGGTAACATTATTTTTTGGGTTTCACATCTATACTGACATTACCAGTGAAGTTCCTCAAATTTATCAATAGAGTTTTAAGAATGTTTTATACTGTCTAGCCAAATAAAAAAAAATTGACATTTCTAGTGATTATGTTTGAGTTATTTTTTTTGAAAATTATACAAGGTGTGACGTATTCGCCTATCTGGGCATTCACCAACCAAGCTGCTTGCCTAAATCTTGGTCAAGAATGCTATCATTCTGATTCCTAGCTGGCGAAGATTATCTTTCTTGTGGGTTTATATTGTCTCGTGACCGATTTCCCAAAGTGAAAACATTTCAAGTTCACATTATAAATCCAAGTTTGAATACAGTGAATCAAATAATTCATCATTTCACACTAGAAAACCACATTAATTTTGTTGCCCTATATTTAGCCACATATGCAGAAAGACTTTTATTGCCTTTGGCATTATCCACTCAACAAGAATGGCAAACACATTCCACTGTTTTTAAATTATTATGCTTTGATTTTTCAAAAAAAAAAAAAAAGAAATCTCCTTTTCAACCACCCAAGTTGAAGTTGAAGAATTCCAAGTGATGACAAAGTTAAACAGATCTTTTTTGTGTCTTGAACACCAATGTCCGTTGTGAGGAGGTATGCCATGTAATGTTGTTAATCTATTATTATACAAATTTTCTTTGGCTCAATTGTAAAATTCAGCTTAAGTTTAGGGTTAGGTAAAAGTTTGCTTATTAATTTAGCCCCGTTAATTTGAAACAATTAAATTAATTTGTCTGATTCCGATCAAATTCCAGTCAAAAGAATACTGAAAAACTTGATATATTTCTTAACTTGCTACGCCGAATTGTTAAGATTACTGAAAAACTTAATATATTTGTTATTTAACGTAAAGGTAGAAAACAGGGCTTGTACCCATTTAATTATTGACCCGTACCCGCTAAAATGGTATGGGCTTAAATTTTGAGATCCACTAGAAATTGACCCGTATCCGGTCCAGTCCACGAAATTCTTATTCGGACCGAGTCTACCCGAGGGTTAAGGGATCGACATATTAAATATACACACAAAACTAATTACTTATAGAGAGTAAACAGAATACCCATTAAACATAAAAATCCCCTCCTCAACAAAACAAAGCAAATAAGTTTCTTAACTATAGAATGAAATAAATAGAACCCTTCAAGAAATACATTACTAATGGGGGGTAAACTATTACTTGTGATAACACTAAAATGAAATACACTAATTGCTCTAAAACATAGAACCACTATAATTAAAATTTGATTGAAAACTAATATAAAAGGGTATTTCTCGTGCTCAATAAAAAAAAAATAGGTTAGAGAATGGATTGGTTAATTTTAATAAACCCATGTGAGTTCACCCATTTTTTAAGGGGTCGGGCATGGACACAAAATAATAGACGACATTTTTTGACCCGCCACCCATTGCACCTAGTTTGCCCGTTTCCCACATTTAATCTAGCATGACAAATTAACAAATATATTAAGTTTTTCGGTAGTCTTTTGACTTGAATTTGACCGGAATCATACCAATAGGTTAAATTGTTATAAATTGATAAAGTCATGAGTTAAATTGTTCTTTTTGAAAGCTTATGGGCAAATTGTTACTTAATCATAAATTTAGAAAATTTTTGCAATGAAGTCATTTTTTTTGTTTAATTTTTTTATTTAAACTTAATTTATTTCAATCATAATAATTAAAAAGAGAAAACTCTTTTTGGTCAGATGTTGGTGCATGAAACGAAGATGAAGACAAACAAACTTTTTCTCTAAATCTTTCCTATAAAAGGACCCAACCAAAGAAAAACATGGCCGATCTATTGTTTTTTATTAGTAGTACTTCACATGGATCATCATGGTACTTAATAATTTACATCTAATTATCTTATCTTAAGAGTCTTTGTCCCACTATGGCGCCGTGATTGGCTCGTTTTGTCATGTGAACTTTTTATTAAGAACAATTTTTAGTCCCTAAAATTAATATTTTAGATTTATTTAAAATTTAATTAATAATATTATTTTTTAAATCTCACATTTATATTAATTTACTAATAAAATTATTTAAAATTATCAATCGAGTTTCAAGAAGGTTTAAAACATTAGATTTTAACACGATCTAACAAAAAAATTGACCTATCTTACTCAATGGTGCCATTTGTAAAGATGCAGTAATTGGATTAAATCGGTTTAAAAAATTTTATTAATTAAAATATTTCAATTAATAAAATCATTCATGGTAATTGGATTTCATTAACCATAATTGGATCGAATTATTAATTGGTTAATTCGATTAATCAAAATAAAAAAGATTAATCAATTTAACTAAATTAGTTAGTTGGATTTAATTGAATAATATTTTTTCTGAAAATTACAATAAAACCAAATCAACAATTTCTAAATCCCTGAAAATTTAGAATAAAACTAAATTAAACCAAATCAACAATCCAATATCAATTTTGAACGATTCGGTACTTGTCAATCACACGAATTATAAACAGAAAGAAAATAATACAAAATTTATCAAGGTTCACCTTATAATAGGGCTACGTCATGTCAGAAGTTTCTTATTATCAACCTTACAAATCTCTCGTTACAATGTATGTTATGTACATAAAGAGCATCTATAAGCAACTTAAGACACTCTAATTAGGATTTTCGTCCTGTTGCAGAATTATGACTATTCATGACTAAAGCTCAAACCGTCAAGCAAAAAACGGACCCAACTTATGTACAAGACCTAAAAGTTTCTAGGTCGTTGCTCCCTAACTCCCGTCCGCTCACCGAAGAGCGAGATCCAATGATCATCAGGGGTTCTACAGATCTGGACCCTTTAAAACATGCATCAACTCTAACAAATTGAATATCATACCAAACCAACAACCCAACATTTAAACCAAATAAGCACAATTAAAGAGAAAAATAAAGAGAAAAAAACAACATAAATAGATAATTTTTTTAATCATTAAATTAAACCAAATCAACAATCCAATAAGATAAATAATCTTAATAAATAATATAATTAATAAACTAATGCAAAAATTATTTTAATCAATTCGACTAAAGCAATTAACTTTTTTTTTAATCGTAATCAAATTGAATTAGCCGAAGTAGTTAGTCAGTGGATCCAAATTAACTAATTTAACTATTTAACCGAAAAGGTTCGACTTTTATGACTAAATCAATTTTTTTTTATTGATTTTACACATCCGTACATTTGTCCCCCCATGATTTGCTGATGGCACGTGGGGTTAGTACTCAGAGAAATGATATATGTTTTTTGGGCCATCATTAAAATGATAATATAGGGTTTTTTTAGTGAAAGCTTTTGTTAATCTTCCCGGTCAATAAAAGATAGGAAAATTTATGGATAGGGGGAAGACATGATTGTAACACTAGGGGCCTTAGATCTTTTTAAGACCCTATTAATTAAGTTTTATTTTCCTTTGTTCCCATAACTGTTTAATTTTAGACATTGCAACATCCCCTTTATATCATTTACTTTTATATAAATGACAAAATGTTATTGAAGGGTGACACAAATGCGTCTGAAATATACACCTCGATTGATGTGTATCTGGATTTTTCAAAATTTGAATATTAAGTTTTATGAAACTTGAGTGGTAACATGTAAAAAACTGAGTAGTATGTAACGGTGGAAACTGAAACTGCGAAAATTTTCATTGTTTTGTAGCGTTTTTGTTGATTATTACTTTTAATGAACGAGTGGGCAGGGTGGATTGCAAGTAGAGATGAAACTGAGTCGAGTAGCTCGGTTTGCTCGAAACTTAATTAAATTGAATTTGAGCTGCAATTTAGGATCGATTAACTTATCGAGCCAAGCTCGAGCTTTGTCAAACTCGACTCGTTAAGCTCGCGAGTGATAGGAGCTTAAATATTCATTTTACTTCTTTTTTGTGTTTTTATAGGTTTTTGGAAGAAATGAAGCATTTTGGAACTCAAAGAGCAAAATTGGAGCTGGGAGCTGCAAAAGAGTGCAATCAAGCGCAGTGCTTGGTGCGATCGAGCGCACAAGTGTGCACAAGGAGAAGGCTCGAGTGCAACCTTGCACTCGAGCGCAAACTCATGCGATAGAGCGCACACGCATCAGTAAAACATAAAAACGGCAGTTCCTATTTTGGAAAGTAGGGTTAGAAACCTGTTTTGAAAATTAGGGTTTCCAAGTGTCTTTAGAACCCTATAAATAGACTTGTAAAACATAGAAACATGATCTCCCTTTTTAGGGAGCATATCTCCCTTTTAGTTTAGTTTTTTGGTTCGGGGACACCGGAGGTCGGACGAGCCCGGATGAGAGATTATGGAGACGAATTGATGATTCTTCTCTATAGTATTTTTGGGTTTCTTCTTTCCTTTGTATTTTATTTTATGATGTTGTTTAGCATCACAACTATGTATAACTAATTTTCTAGTAAGGGTTTGGTTGAAGCCCTAATTATGTTTACTTAATAATTCAGTATTGGCGCCTTTACGATATTTGTGTTATGATGCTTAACTTGATTAATGTCTGTTTTTATTTAAATTCCTCACATGTGCTTGCTGATTAACATATGCATGTGGTATGGATTAGTTAGTTGAATCAATTTGGATGACCGAGTCCTGGGTTCAACAATAGTAACAAAAGATATCCACGCCAGATTCTTGGGTTAATCAACATGGGAAACCGGGAGTAGATACCATGCCCTAGGTCTCGTGTGGTTGTCGATTTTCACAGATCTTATGTTCTCTTAAGAAACAACTCAATATACACTATGCTGAATCCCTTAAGAAAGAAAAGAGTTAGAGTAGATACCATGCCTAACTCGTTGCTTAGAGAAATCAATAGCTTAAGGAGTAGATATCATGCCCTTAGATTGACAACCAATAGGTATTCATGACATGAGTAAAGCATTGGCATACTGTTTTGTTGTGGTAGCATGATTAGTGGTGAATATCAAGTCCCTACGCCTTTATCTTTATTAATTCCAACTCAATATTTAGCTCTCTTATTTTTATTTTATTATTACGAAACTAATTCTAAATCAAAATTTACCAATCCCTGTAGAGATGATCTTGCATTTGCACACTATACTACTAAGTTGACCTTGCAAATAAAACAAGTCCGATTATTCGCTTATTTATTTAGATAGATAATTACACAACAGCGAGTCAGCTCGATTTAATTAATAGATTAAATATATATTATATATATACTTAATATATATTATAAAAAACATATTTATTTATTTAAAATATATAAAATACCAAATTTATTTTGATAAACATATATATATATATTTATTTCGAAAAGCTCGGCTCGAGCTCGAGCTAACATGCAAGCTGAGCTCGAGCCTGAATTTTACCTTACGAGTCGAGCTCGAGTTCAATTTTCTTAAATCGGACTCGGCTCGAATAATATTTTTACTTGTGAGCCAAGCTCAAGCTTCGCTCAATTTGGGCTCGGCTTGGCTAGAATCCACCCCTTAATTGTGGGTCAATGGTATCCCCTTATCTTTATCGAATCTTATTTCATTTTATCTCAAATAAAGGAAAAAAAACTATCATTCGGTTCAAAGATAAAAAACAAAACTTAAAAGTTCTTTAATTACACGAGTTCCTTTCAAATTTCACTTTTACAACAGTACAATCAATGAATATGATTAGGGGTGGCAGGTCGGGTTGATGAGTCGTGTTTGTGTCGTGTCGAAATTAGGTATAACATTAAATGGGTCGACATGAACACGACACGATTATTAATCGTGTCAAGAAAACCTAACACTAACACGACTTGTTTATTAAATGGGTAACATGACACGACACGCTTAACCCGTTTAATTAACGGGTCGCGTTAGACACGACAACCCGACACGACCCAACTAACATGTTAGACACGACAACTGAACACGATTAATCAGACACGACCTGTTTATTATATAAAAAAATATAAGTTATATTACATAACCATCCATCTAATCAATCATAATCCAAATTCCAACATATTCATGATCCAAATACAAATAAAAAAGTCTAATTAATAACTTAAACATTATCTTATCAACTATCATCTATATTGGGAGAGAGGAGAGACTCTGTAGACTCTATAATGCGTCGCTATTGAGTGAGTCTGTGAGAGAGTGTTTTGTGTTTGTGATAAGGTAAAAATAGGAATTATGGTTTATTTTATACACACATTAAGAATTTTTTTTAATGTAATAGACAAATTTGTTAAATGGGTCATAAACAGGTCATGGTTCATAATCGTGTCAACACAACTCATCAGACCCATGAATTTAATCGTGTCATTTTGGGTTAACGGGTCAACCCGCGACACGATATGATTTTTTCGTGTTATAATCGTGTCGATACGATTACGACACGAACCCGATTATACTCAACACTAACACGCTTTATTTTGTGTCGTGTCGTGTTGTGTCTAAAATGCCACCCCTAAATATGATATATCATCTCATATACGTTTATGAAAATATTAAAATTACAAAAAATAACATTTATAATTTTGTGTAATTGACCTATTATATGAGTTTTATTTGATAATAAAGTCCGATTTTGGATTTAATTTATTTATAAAAGTATTATTTTTTAAGGGAACTAACTATGTGTAAGTAACATTTTTTGGTTTAAGTTTTGTCTTAATGGTTGATTTTTTTTTCATAAAAAAGTAATAGTTTTATATTAGTGAAGCATCTGTCAAAAAAACTCAACGATCTTATTTTTGTATTTAGCTAAGTGTTTTGCTTAAATTGCAAAATAAATCTTTAAGTATGATTAGGTGGAGTTGTTGCGATTTGATAAAGATGATTAGGAGTAGTTTAATTTTCAAGCAAAGCAAGAAGACAATTTATACCATAATATATATATGATGGTAGGTTTGGAAATATTTACCTTTTCTAATTCCAAATTTTCAACCCTCACGATTCTACTTTCTCCAAAACTAATTGGTCAGATTGTGTCTTCATCAAAAGAAAATATTGAATTGTACCACAAACCTTCATAATTCTCACCAAACTTAAAAGGGATAAATACAACTCATCCCTTGGGTTTGGTAAGATTACAATTTAATATCAAATTTTGATAAAACGACATATTCACTCTACTGTTATGAAATTTAACAGAAAAGCGAGAAAAACGTAATTCTTTCTCAAATGCTATTCATTAACATACAACTCACATTTCAACAGAACAATATCAATTCAATTTTACATAGTTGTCAGAAAAAAAAAAGTCTTTAATTTTCATTTTAACGTTTAACTATTTATTTTGAATGCAATTGTTATATCAAGTAGTAAAACACAGAGAAATTTCAGTTTTCAAAAGTATGAGACTAACTTCTAAATACTATCAAAACTAAATGATGTAATTGTATTTTACCCAACTTAATACAGTCAAGCCATTGAATGGCAATAATAGAATAGAACAATGATCCTTCAGTTAATTACCAATAACTTTTCGATTATACTCAAAACAAAATTTAAAAAATAACACTCAAAATAAACACGAGAGATTCTCGTATAGATTTAGTTAAATCCATGAGATTTTATTAAATCAAAAATATTTTTCAGTTTTCAAACATCATAAAGAAAAAAAAGAATCTATCCGATAGTAAAAAGTATTTTAAACCAAAAAAATCCATAATCACATCTTGGTTTTAGATTCTAAACTAACTTCGAGAACTAGTCACAATTATAACAAAGTTTCAAGGTACCAAGATGAATTTTAAAAAATTGTTAAAGAAATGGAATAGTGTCCCTGTGTTTTGGGCACAAGAAGCTAACTCACTAGCTTTTGTTTTAAATCATGGGATGTTTACCTTGTGTTTACAACAAGCTTGTATGTATGGCCAGTACAAATGGCCTTCCCATCCCATCAATCTTTTTTCTCCCTCACTTTTTCGTAGATGCTTTTGTGGGCATGCCATGAGTAAGGCAGAAGATCACATGTGAAACAAAGAAGAGAAAGTGGTACACAAAACTTGTGGCAAATTGATGAGATTGTGTAAGCAAGTTGGGGAACCAATGGGTCCCTTGTGCATTGCCAATTCACAACTCCATTGTTGAAGAGTCAATTTCATTGTTCTCTTTCAGCCCATCAAATCTCCGACACTGCCCATCATTTCTCAAACCGAATCATAAAGAAAAATTTGGTCATGAAGAGTTGGAGACCAAGAGGAGACGTGAGTGACACGGTCTCAAGTCTCAACTCCCCCAATTTCAAAAGGGCTAGCTCTTTTTTCTCTGCAATTCCTTTGCCCATTTTCTTTTTAATTTGACAGAATAATTTCAAAGATTGCTATATAAGTGATTACCATTGGATTTGCACGTGTGACTCACTCAACATTCATAACGATTTGTTGGGTGAAACTTTTTATGCAAAAGTTTAATAAAGGAACGATATCATTCATAGAAGCTTGACCAATTTAA
The DNA here is from genome assembly GCA_023935145.1 of Bretschneidera sinensis. Classification (NCBI taxonomy): domain Eukaryota; kingdom Viridiplantae; phylum Streptophyta; class Magnoliopsida; order Brassicales; family Akaniaceae; genus Bretschneidera; species Bretschneidera sinensis. The sequence continues at coordinate 156,774,807 of CM043697.1, forward strand.
TTAGCTATAGACCAATCTCGGCTCGAACTCGAGTTTGACTTCAATTATGAGTCGAGTTCGAATTTTAATTTCATCTTATGAGTTATGTTTGAATTTAATTTTTTTAATTCGAATTCGATTCGAAGATAGACTCAAATAAATATTTTACTAACAAACCGAGCTCAAACTCTTTTCAACTCGAGTTTTGTTCGGCTCAGATCCACAATTAATTGTAACCGTGGCATGTTTTCATCATTTTGATAACAAATGAAATGATCTTATTATTTTGATAATGTAAAATTGAGGTCTTAAAAATACAATAGAATAAAAATGAATATACATTTTTTTAACAATTTTATTGTTAAAAAATATTATAATTATATGTAATTCCATTTTCAATGCTAGAAAGAAAACAGAGAAAACGGAACCATGGTTTTAAATGGAGTATGACAGCGTAAATCTTTCTTCACCAAATATAAGCCATCTAATTACTTTAATCAAAAGCAAATTTGAAACTAAGGACCAACTAACCAAGGGAAGTCAATCTGATTGGCAGATTGTGGCCATGTCAGATCCAACTAGCCATGCCTAATTAAAGAGAAAAGGGAGAAAAGAACAAGAAGACAAAAAGGTAACAGTCAAACAGTACTATTTACAAGTCAAGCTTTGCTATTTCACTGAAATAACTAGTACGTATCTCTGAAATAACTAGATGAAACGGCACTTTGTAATAGCAAAGAAAAGCCTGGAAACAGCAAATGCACTGGTCAGCCAGAAAATGGAAGCCACCCAATAAGGATAGACAGTAATTATGAGTAGAAAAATACAAATGAATAATTATGCATTTTCACAATATTATCATCTAGTCTATGGACCACCCAACAAAGATGCTCCTCAAGTCTCAACCAATCATTTCACCTTCTGATTTATCACTACTCCTCTATATATATTTGAGGAGGTTAGTATGTTCAGTGCTCTCTCTTGCTTAGTCAAAAATTAAAGTTTATAAGCTGCACCCTCATGAAAGAAACATTAAGGTACTTAGCAGGCATTGCAGGGCCAAGTGGGTATGGCTCAAAATCAACAGCTGAGCAAGTTACTCAACATTCTTCTTGCTTACAACCTTCTCATCATCTTACTGCTATAATCACTGGTAATTAAGAAGCTAGCTTTTATATGTGATATATATATATATATAAGATCATGAGTTCTTCAAATTTTTTCACACTCATCTTGGTAAACATATTTGTTTTGTATGCAAACTTTGAGATTCTTATGGGGTGTGAGTGTGGCCTCTCTCTCTCTCTCTCTGAAATTCAAAGATTTCATTATATTTTGATGGAGCTTCTAAGAAGAGTTCGATCTTCACATGATTCAGACAAAATTCAGAGTACACCCACATATTAATATTAATTAATTATAGTATTTTATAGGTCGGCTGTCATTAAAGGAATAAGTATATCTCTCAAGAGAATCTCTTGAGCACATACTGTTGTATATTCTCTCCCTGCAATCAGTATGCCGTATAGCTAAGTTGGTAGTATTTATTTTTCTAGTGGTTCTTTTTGGTTGAGGCAAGATATGGTTTTGTCTCATCTGGATCCCATTCTCTCATTGGTTCAGACTAGATCTCTTTTTGATATTTTTATTAAGATAAAGTTTCACCTGGGTATGATTTTTTTTTTAATTTAATCATGTCTTAAACATAATTAAATTAATTCTCATGCATTAATTTTCTTAAAATATATTTTTTTACACATATATGCTGTTACATTTTATACATGAAACTGAAAAAAATAAAAGAAAACTTGTTTGGTTTTGTATTTGTGATGATTTATAGGGGCAACCTCAGGAATTGGAGCTGAAACAGCAAGAGTATTAGCAAAGAGAGGAGTGAGAATTGTGATTCCAGCCAGAGATTTGAGGAAAGCAACTGAACTGAAAGAGAAAATACAAAAAGAGAGTCCAAATGTTGACATTAGATTATTTGAGATTGATTTAAGCTCATTAGTTTCTATTAAGAGATTTTGTTCTGAGTTCCTAGCTCTAGGCCTTCCCCTTAACATTCTCATGTGAGTAAATAAATGTCTTTATTTTTTTTTTAGTTATATATATATATATATATATATATATATATATATATTTTCTAAAGGATATTTGATACTGATATGACAAAAAAATAAATCATTTTGCAGAAACAACGCTGGGATGTTCTCTCATAATTTGGAATTCTCTGAAGATAAAATTGAGATGACATTTGCTACAAATTATTTGGGTAAATTTTAAATTTCCCGATTGTTTTTTTTTTCTTGCCATGTATTTTTTTTAAAAATTTGACCTAGATAAATTTTTTTATTATTATAACAATAAAATATACTTTTGATAAAAAAAATCTCAAATAATAACCCCTTCTTCACGAAGAGAAAATCTAACCCAGCCCTTTTAGCGGAACAATAAATTGCAGCAAATCATGCTCCAATAAGCTTTTTCTTTTTCTCTTTTAGATTTTATTTTTCGTTTTATTATATGTTTTATTGAGGAAAATATTTTGATGGGTTTAAAAAAAATTTATTAATAATATCAATATAAATATTAATAAATAAAATTTTCAATTAAAATACAAACTCGACCTCAATCCAATCAAAAATTCCTCAATGAGCTTGGCTACTGTGAAACGTCTATAGGCCTAGGCGGTACCTTAGCCCTTCATAGTGGAAGTTTTAGCCCAAACATAGATCAAATTGGCGTGCACGTGGAGCCCTGGTTGAGTGTTGAAGAATAGTTAAAAGCAGTTTCTGTCAAACGTTCATGTCATGAAAAGCTTCTTTTTTCTTTCTTTCTTGTTATTATTATTTACCTTGAAAATGTTGGGCATCGAAACCGAAAGCTGTAGGCTTAGTGCATGTCATCTGAACAGCAAAACTTAGATTTTGATTCACACAGAACAAAAAAATAAAAGTGAGATGAGAAAAGGAGAGGATAGAAAAAAATAAAATAAAATAATGCTTTCATTGTACATTTAGTAGATATATACTATCAAAATATGAGAAAACAATATCGGTCATTTCAGTTATTTATTTATTTATTTTTTGTCAAATGATAAAAAAAGCTCTCTACTTTACTTTTTTTTATTAACTATCGATATAACTTAAGAGTTCAATTTTTATTATTTAGTGAAAAATAAAAAAAATCAATAATTAACTTTCCAATAAAAATATTTCAACACTCATATCAAAGACTCATCTTTGATATTCAAATAAGAGCCGATCAGAATCAAAAGATGACTTGCTATAGCTATTTTTATAGTTTAAAACAATAAATTACAAATTAAGTTTCGAACGCATCACTTTATTATCAACGAACAGTCGGAATGTTAAAAACGAGTGTAAAAAATGGTATTGATAGATATATCAGCGCCCCTAACTTTTGACTTATTTTTCTTCTACAATATTGGCAGGGCACTATTTGTTGACGGAAATGCTGCTGGAGAGAATGATAGAAACAGCAGCCCGAACAGGGATCCAAGGAAGAATCATAAACCTTTCTTCTGTAATTCATAGCTGGGTGAAAAGAGATAATTTCTGCTTACAGCAAATGCTCAACCCAAAGAAGTAAAATTTGCTCACCTTTTTCTTTGTTGTATCACATTGCAATCTTCCATGCTATAATCATATGAATTAATGTGACTAGGAAGACTAAAAATAAGCAAACACTGTAAATTGGGAAAAAAGGGTTTTATTTAGAAAAGAAAGAACATAAGACTAATCTTTATTTGTTCCATTTGCAGCTACAATGGCACGCGCTCATATGCTCAGTCAAAATTGGCCAACATATTGCATGCCAAAGAAATTGCCAGACAACTTAAGGTATCATCCACTTATCTCCTATTTTCATAATTGTCCATTTTTTGTGACAATCAAATGAAGATAGGTTTATAAATCTTAACCCCTCTTGTAATCTCTTTGTAAACTTACGGGCGAGAGAAGCAAGAGTAACCATCAATACAGTTCATCCGGGCATTGTTAAAACAGGAATTATTAGAGCTCACAAGGGATTTATTACAGGCAAGAACATCATGTTGATAAACTTTACCGTCTCAATTGCTTTTGGATTCTTTTGCATGGTAATAATGAAGTAGCAAACAAAATCTAAGAATTGTAAATTTTCTGTGCAGATTCTCTGTATTTTATTGCGTCCAAGCTACTAAAATCTACATCTCAGGTTTGTCTACATGTGCCTGTCAGTTTATTTGACAAAAAAGATTCGAGAGAGCAAAGAATAATTGATTTAGTTGAGTAGTGTGAGTGGCCTTTATCATGCATGGAATTATGGATGCAGGGTGCATCAACCACATGCTATGTTGCTTTGAGCCCACAAACAGAAGGGGTGAGTGGGAAATACTTTGCAGACTGCAACGAGAGTAACTGCTCAGCCCTAGCAAATGATGAATCTGAAGCACAAAAGCTATGGAAGCAGACCCGTGCACTGATCAACAGACATTTGCATCAAATACTACCACCTTAAAAATGTATATAAGCACTATGTATCTGTTATCTGTACATGCAGAAGAAGAGTAGCAATAGGAAATATGCGTACATGAGATAAAGGGACTTCTAAAATTATCCCTTTTGTACCCACTCTAGTTTCTATTCAGAATTACTCTTACCACACTTTCAATCCAGTTTAATAAAGTCTAATAATCTCACAAACATCTCTCTGTTCTGTGTATGTGGTACCATTTGGCCTAGCTGCAGTCTCTATGAATGAGGTTTATAAACAAAATTAAGAGAAATATCTTAGGTCTAGACCAGCTGATATTTAACTCGTGCATTGCGCAGAAAAAATAGAAATCAAATGATAGATCAATACAACCTAAAACACTAACATTCAAAAATTAAGAATCTTGTGATTGTCACCTTTACATTCCATCCATTGTTATTTCAGTTTGATAATACAGTGTAGTACATAAAACACTAATAACGTGAGGCTGTCATGTCTGGCAAGTAAAAATACTTGGCTGTGGCTCTTCCAATATGTTTTGTGTAAGCTTCCATATACATAAACTAGGTTCCCTGCTTACCCGGTCACACAGCTGAGGTAATAGTTTATGTTTGGCCAAGCGAACAAGGCAGAAAATTGTGACAAAACTGCCTGCATCTCATCTTATTTCTCAACCTGCCATATATTCCAATTTACTTGATTAGATATTTTCACCACCAGTTGACCATAGGGTGCACATATAAAAGAACTCACAAATTATAGTCACATCATACAGGAAAGCCTTCCTCACAGAATTATGATGTAGATACATAAATCATGGGCTCACTTGCTTATGTCCCTAGGCTAGAAGGTGATAGAATTTGGTGGTATGAATTGGTGAAACTCTCCTATAAAAGATTTTGTGACTAAACTTCTCAGTATGATTAAAACCACCAAAAACCAGAATCTCGCAGGTCAGGCTGGAGATTGATTCCAGAAGCTGCTCAAGATTAAAGAAACCATAGCCTAAACCATTAGCAGTTCATCTTGCAAGGAGAAACATTGTTCCTGCATAGTAGCTACCTGCATCAATTTCTCTCATTAAGTTCTATCAAGAGCCACTTTTCCCATTGCTATTATCCTACCTCCAGCCTTAGAACTGGATGTGTGAAAGACTGAAAGCAGAAATCTAAACATGATTTCTGGAAAAAAATTGTAAAAGAAAATAACACAACTCTATTCTGGTCACAATCTGGACCGGACGAGATCTGCAATAATAAATTCACGTACACCACTTTAAGCATAGTGTTATAGCAATAGGAAGCATGTTGCCAGTGGGATCATACCTTAAAACGAGGGGACCGGCGAAGAGATAATGCAGAACCAGGAGATAAAATCGCTGATTGAGCCCCTCTTCCAAGGTTAAGTTTCTTTTGTTGTCTATTTACTTCACGTAAAATCTGACGCTCACTTCTTTTGGCTGGAGATGCACTTCTGTCAGTAGAAACTGACAAAGCTGGAGCAGAAACAGAGATTGGGGAAGAGTCCTGATGAAGAGTTGTGGATTGAGGCAGTGATCCTGATGAGTCATAAACGATACAATTTTTTTATTAAAGATGTAATCATATAGTAGTACTTAAGTAGATAAAAGGTAAAAGTCAGGCCATAGAAATTTCCAACATTTTAATGGTTGTCCATAAGACCATGAGTACAAGAAACAGTCTAGTGTCAAGTTACGTCAGGAACCACCATTTCTATATAACCTGAAATATTGTACTATCAGAAATTACTTCAGAAAAAAAAAAAAAGGTTTCATCTTCTCACTGAAATTGAACCAGGCTCCCACAATTTAAGTGGGTATCGTCTTTCAAGTATATGCAGGATGCAAGGAAAAACAATAGGGTTTACCATTTGTATTTGGCTTTGACCATCAGAAGTTGCTTGAAAAAGGGTGCACCAAAAAAAGCAAGTTTTCACAATTCTTGTTCTTTTCCTTTTTCTTATTAGAAATGGGTCATGTTGACATTTCATGGCCCAGGGAGAAGAGTCAAAACCCATTTAACTTAATACTCACTTCCAACAGAACAAATCACTAATCAATGATACTAAGAACCAGTCACTCTCAACGATGTTAAATGTTCATACGCAACTAAAAAGAGATCGTTTCCTTTCTAACTGTTAATTTACAAAGTTCAGTGACTTCTTACCTTTCAATTTGTCAACTGTGAACATCATCCCTTAATATCTTAATCTTGGTGTTATGCACAATTCAGAGTATAAGAAAGCAAAAGATCAGGGTTTTTTACCACATACTGCAGCTTCCTGAAACTTCTCTCTTATGATCCTAACAAATCTGAATAAGCCATTGCTATTGTTCAATTCTTGAATCAGCTCTTTGATGTCATTTAAGTGTGGGTCACAATCCAATACTGAAGATTGTGAAACGAAAAAGATAAAAGATAATGCCTGCTATTAGAATCCCTTATAATAGTAAAAAGTAAGGAATAAGGAATACTTAAAAGAAAGATTTTACTTACAAGTGTAGGAATCATTTGCATAGTGAATTGTGAAAGAATACTCCTCTTTTGGATTTTTTGGATTTACATTGGTGAACATGAATTTCACTCCTACATAAAGAAAGGAAAGCGCAAGTATGAAGATCACTCTTGGAAGAAGAGGATTGTAAATATCACAAATCCAAAATACTTTAGTTACCATGTCCGCATTCAATTTGAAAACCAAGAACTTGATTGTACCACAAAATGGCCTCTTCAGTCTCTGCTTTGCATTCAATGTCTTGCCTTGCCTTTTCTTCAGATGTTGCCAAAGCTATCAATGATATCAAGAAAAGACCCGGGGTGGGGGAGCAAGATATTAGAATCTGATATGGTTTTGGACATAACAGAGAGAATAACACATGCATTAAAACATACTAGTCCAAAGGAATCAATTTTTCACTTTCACCTATTGCTTTACTATATCTTATAGAAGCATTGCAGGAAAAATAACAAGCCAAAATTATCACATATCCACATCTCAAATTGTAACAATTTTCTTGTGATCATTTTCCACTGAACCAAGATTAAATAACTCACTCATGCTATATGCTCTCAAACTAACCATTAGTTTAGACTGAGACACATTAAGTAATAAAGGCAACATTTATTCAGGAAAAAGAAAGAAAAAAATGATAACAAGAACATTGATGCCTGTTTTGAAATGGAAGATTTTTTATAACTAAAAAGTATATCCACCATATAAAGAAATTGAAATTTTGAAGTATCATGTACAGAGTGAGTGAGTGACACGTCTATGAGTCCATACATAATGTATACCTCTAGGTATAACGCCATAAAACTAAATACTTTTTATAAGAACCATAAAACTATATTTTGCTGGCATAAGCCATGCTAAAAATTAATTCTTCTAATGTAAGTTGGTGCGTAACAAAACGATTGTGGACAAATACAATTTTTAAGTTCTACAAAAAAAATATGCCAACAAAGTCTGGATGTCCTCAAAATATAAAAAGCTTACAAAAATTTTCAGTGAAAATGACAAAGTTATACCCCACGAACCAATGAAGTTTTTTTAGTACAAGGAAAAGTTTACCTAGAGATTGTTGAGATATAATTGCTGCATACTCATCCCTCCTAGCCCTCTGTACTTGTAAAGCTCTTTTAAGATCTTCTATTCTAGCCTTTGTATCAGATATGGAGTCCCTTGTCACCATCTGTTTGGCCTCTTTACGGGTCTTCACTATACAGCAACATAAAAAAAAACGATATTATACTATTTAAATGGTCAATTATAAAACAAAGAATTGACAAAAAGCAATTATATATTAAGTGGACCTTTTCTTTTTTGATGAATAACATACCAAACTGACTTGTTTGAATTATAAAATATTGCATCATATACCAACACAAGAGGTCCCAAAAAAAGACGGCAATTTGTTACCCTTTTATTTAACGTGATGATTGATGGGAAAATTGGTTCAACAAAATGAGAGAAAGAAATTTGTGGAGACTCAATTAGTCATGAGTTTCCTTAAGACTCAGTCTCTTAAATGTGTGCATGCCATTATAATAAGCCACTATATAGATTTAGTTTATTCTAGAGGTAGAAGGCAAAGGAAAGATAGACAATTGGTCAACTGCAGCAATCAACTTGCCAACTTGGAAAAGAAATGGTTTAGCTTCCCCAAAACAAACAAACTGACCAAAGCTGCATATAGAAGTTGCAATTTCCTACTTCCTACATGCTTAACAGAGGAATGAAGGAAGACTGCTACCAAGTTAACAAACATGAGGCACTGATTTAGCAACAACCAAAATCTCCTTAGCATAATTGGAAGCACAGATAGGTCATATTATTTGCTATTCCTAGAGGCATGATTTCCCTAATAGGGTTCTGCCAATCTATGGCCAATGGACAGAAACAAAGTTTAATTCCACTAGAAGCCAGAAATATCAGCACATATCTGATATTAAATTACTGTTAGAGATAATGCTCCAAAACTATTTGCAGCTATGTTGAACTTGTCATGTAGATGCTTCCTCATGCTACATGAAGTTCCCATGCATCACAGGGAATCACAAATTCCTCAGTATCTCAACCCACATTCCTGAAGGCCTTTGCCTTGGTATTATCAGCCAATATCAGATCACAAAAAGTTATCACATATACAATACCAATATGAACTTCAACCTCATAAATATCAAAATAATGAAATCTGATGCTCAAATTGAAACTAAAAGGATAGAGAGAAATCAAGAGCTAAATAAAAATTAAAGCACTTTCCCAAGAGATGTGTATGAATGCACAAACACGAGCATAATGAACACTAATTTCACAATAACTTCATGAGTTTGGAAACGCCTCAATTAGTTGCATATACATAGTCTCAAGATGCTCAAACTTTCCATTTTTTAAAAGGAGTAGCTCGTCCATGTATAACAGGGTTCAATTTATAAACTTCTTTTCTAACTTTCCAAAAGCTTCACAGACACATGAAGACTTTGAACTAGCTCATGTTCTGAAAAGTTGAATCTAGTATCTCACAGCTCCTTTATTAACCAACTTGAATTCTACCAACTACTCAAATCCCAAGAATACAAACGTTTCTGTGTTCACAGAAATAGAATCATTATTTAATGATTTAGTAGTGGCTTCTCATTCATTAAATTAAGGCTCCTTTAGTTATTATGATAGTCCAGCAACACAAGCATAAAAATACAAAAATTGCAAAACAACAAAGCATCAAAATGAACAATTTATGTGAAATTGATATTACCCTGATTGCCTTGGTATTTTTTGTTTCTTCCATCACAAAGTAACCCACAATACATGCTTCATAGCAAGTGCTCACTAATATTGTGATTTATTGCAAGTTAAATTATTGTTTTTCTCTTACCACTGTGGCCTGTTATTTGCCATTAATTTAGAGGTATACAACAACCAGTAGCAAGTTTACAGGTTTCCATCTTAGATTGCTTCTCTATTTGGCATTATGCAATCCGTAGCACTCTTATGTAGCGGAGATCCAAAAAGTTCATTACGTTCAATCTTGAAAACAACATCTACATTACCAGCATAATTTCACCCAAAAAGGGACGCAACACATCCAGATCAAATTACACTGCAAGTAGCAGAGACATACCTGCTAAAACTTTCACAAATTCATCCTCCGCTTCCCTCAAGTCAGCTTTCGCCTTGGCTAGCTTCGCTGCAAAGATAAAACAAAAGATCAATCTCGTAAATCTTAACCAAAACAACTCAATGCGCAAAGCTACACAGAGCTAATAAAAACACTTCAAGTTCCTAATGGCAAAAACCCTAATTCTAGCTCCACTTCACCATCTCACCCCCAAAACCCTAATTTCACACAAATTACAAAAACAACTATCAATAAAAACCCGACTTTTGAGAAAGATTCGATTTAGACCTTGATTTTTAACAGTCGATTGTGCTCGGACCCTGATCGAGTCCAAAGATCTCCTAAATGACGTCGTAAAGGAGTCCATTCTCTGTTGATGGATCGTGATCTCTTTGTCGCACATCAAGCTTAGAGACTCCATTTTCGTCCGTACGGTCTCCCCAGTGTTGCTTTGCATTCTGGACAGAGAGAGAGGGAGAAAGAGTTTTGATTTGAATGAACGATCAATTTTTGACCGCCATTTTTTTTTGCTTCGAAGTTTTCCGCTTCTTTAGGTAATGTGGACTGTTGACAGTGTGGTGTCGACCGAGGCGGACCCTGAAGAGTCTAGAGGTTATCAAACCGGACTCGAGCTGGGCTTACACCAAAATCTATGTCCGATGTAGTCGGATTGTATTAATTTGATTAAAAATTTTGAGTTTTAAGTTTTGTCCAAACTCAGTCTTACAAAATTAAGTCAATCGTAAGCCCATTCATTAGGTTTGGATTTTTCTTTTTCTTTTCCTTACTTAAAATTAACCTAAAAAAACTATATTATGTACAAAGGATTAGAAAATAAATAAACCTTTTGTTTTATTAAATATTTTTTAAATGACAAAAAAATATTATTAGTAAAAAATTGCTTAATTACAAAAAATACTCTGTGGTTGATTGTATTTTAAAAATATATCTCGAAATTTTTTTGTAACAAAAATACAATTTGATATGTTTTTGTTAACAAAAAAATAACTTATGATTGATTAAAAAAATATATCACATGGTATTTTTTATTAACAAAAACATACTACAGTGTATTTTTTATCACAAAAAAACTCGTAATATCTTTTAAAAATTGAGTCAATCACAAAGTATTTTTTGTAATTAAGTAAAAAAAAATGATGCAAAAAAAAAAAAAAACCTATAAAAGCCAAATAAACAACAAAAATAACTCATCCCTAAAGTGAGTTAAACCAACATCCAAATAAAAACTTACGAAAACAGCATATAGCCCCACAACCAAGCGAACCAGGCAAATAAACAAAACACCAAAGCAGACATAAGAGTCAATAACCAAACAACAATAGAAAACATCACTGCTGATAACAACAAAAAAATACAACTTCTCAAAAGACCAGACATAACAACATCATAAAACCCCAAAGTCCATAATTTAAGTATATATTAATTAATTATATACCATATATATATATATACTACATAATATAATATATGTAGATCGGTCGGGCGGGCGGTTATTTTTCCGTTTTTAGGCTCTGCACATTTTAAAATCGAACTTAAATTTTTGTTCTTGCTAGGCTTGTTGGTCAATTTTTTTGTTCAACTTTGCAAAAATTATGGATTGGATCGAACACATCAACGGAATGATGACCAACTCTACTGAAAACATCTAGTTAAATGCGATCTAGTGAAGTAGTCAGTACCAAAATTTGTTAATGAAATGACAATATCATCAAACCCCTTATATTTTGGTTAAAATGTCTCTTAAATTTTAAATTTAATAAAATAAGATATTTCGTTTTGAGTCGTTTTCAATAGTTATTTCTAATAACTTTTTTCGTCCAAATGTTAAACTATACACGTGTTTGCACATATACACACTCACAATTATTTCATATGACAGTTAAAATGAGAAAAGAAAAGAAAAGAAAAAAACCTTGATCTTTATCCATATAGATTACAAACTCTTGGCCAATTATTGGCTATTAATGGTGGGAGGCATTTGAGGATACATAAGAACCAGATGGATTTCAAAGTTACCTTGAACACCAAGCCTAAAATAGCAGCGGCATGTGCTAGGATTACTTGTAGCACTACTACCATATGGTATTTCTAACGCACTTGCTGTTCACCACATCTTGTTTGGCACATGCAAATCTGTACTTCTTTAGACATTTGTTTACAGTGCCGATTTCCACCAAACCCCTTTTTCTTCTTAATTTATCGTGATGATAAGATAGTTGACTAATATAATTCCCAGTTTTAAAGTCAACGTTGCAAGTTTCTGCATCCAAAGTATTTAATTTTCATTTAGTTTGCATTTCCTATAACAAAAGCTACGGTAATATTTTTTATGATTGCGCAAGAGGTTGCAGACCTACACAGAAATGAATGCAGAGTTTCTCTCGAGATGGGTGTCTTTGTATCGAATGCCTTGATAATACAGATAGCTTGCTGCGTCTGTTATACTAGTAGTTTTAAGAGACTAATGGTGGCACCTGACCACCTGAGCAGATATTATCCCCCCCCCCCCCCCCCCAAACAAATTATTTTAATTAGTTAATTAAATACTCCTCTATAATAGGGCTTCTTTTTTTTTTAATCTGGGACTTGATTATCAAACCAAAAATCAAATTCTGATCAGAATTGTCCCAAATATTCATAGATTTAAATATGGAGTTGCACTTAAATATCAAGGAAAAGTCCTGACTATAATTCAGTCAGCTTTTAATAGATCATAGATGATGCTGTAATATACACCAGTGCGCAAAGGAAGATTTTGAGCCTTAAACTAGAGGTGATATTTTTTGACTCGGTTCATCTATTCGTAAAACATTGATATGGATATGAAAAATAAGATCTATTAGAAAATTGATATTTTAACCCATACTCGTTGATTCGTTATTCGTCCGTTGAAACACGAGTATGAACATAAAACATAAAATTCGTTAAAAAATAGATATTTTAACCCGTACCCATTAATATGTTAACTACAAAATCCAATTCATCCCGTCCCGTCCCGTCCAGTCCGTTTTTCACCTCTACCTTAAACTGTGCAAAGGAAGATTAGCACAATGCATCCAAAATGCAGCACTTAACTAAGACTTTAATTTTGGCACAGGTTTAATTGCTTGACTGAGCTTTGGAGACTAGGTTTAACTTTGTATATTATAAACTGTCTTTTAGCATATAAAAATAGAATCAAGTCTTTGGAGCCGAAAGAAGAAAAGCCAATTAGGCCATTAACCTTGAAAGAAGGGAAGAACATTTCAATAAACAATAGGTATCGAATAGAAATGTTAGTTTGATTACAAATTTACAATTGAAAGCGAAAAAAACAAAACCCACCAAAGAAAAAAACTTACATAAAACATTAAAGAGAAAAGCCAGTAATCACAAAAGAATATTTTTCATATATGTTTTATTTGATAGTTATTTAAATGTAATTTAAGTTATTAAAATTTAAAAATTAATTTTAAAATTGATAAGTTTTAATTATTTAAATCATATTTAAACAAATGTCTAAATAACGTCAAAAAACTTAATATATAACATTATTTGATATTAAATTTTAAGATAACTTAAAACAGGAAATTTAAATCCAATACAAGTAACAAATTAATATAATCCATGTACTTTTATTAAATTATGCATTTGTGGCTCATCTGCCACCTTGTGTGGTTATCACCCTTGCTTTGGAATCAAATGGACCATGCTCATAAAAAGGCTTGATGGTCAAAAACCATCTTATAGTTGACTAACCATTGATGACATAACCTTTATCAATGGGATTGTCTCTCATATCTAATTTCTCAATTATTGCTCAAAAGCAAGCAATCAAAACCTTTTGCTTTGTCCATTTTAAAAATGCCAATCAAATTTTATTTTTGTTTTACTAAAATAAATGAACATGAACTAAAAAAGGGGGCTTAGGGAGTCAAAAAAAATATACAACTGTTTAGGTTTGTTTGGCCGGGTTTATGGTTTACAAATATAAATTGGCAAATAAACAAAAAGGCGGGTGAAATATTAAACGAAACAAGGACATTTTTTGGGATTTGAATCAAGATTTGAAGTTCTAATGTTATATTAAAAATAATTGAGTTATCAATTATCTCAAAATCTTAAACAGTTGAAAAATGAGGCATTACACATTTGGTTTTATGATTCGACCATGATGAGATGTTGTCTCATTACTGGTAATGTGTTGTTTTTCTTTAATTGATCGTATTATTTATGTTCATTATTGTAAGAAACTTGAGAGCATTATGATATGTATGAATTTTATAACACATAAAATATGCAATATATTTGTTATTACATTTTATAATCTATGCTGTATGTTAAATAACTTTTGTACAAATTTTTTATTTATTATGAGACAGAGAGAAATGACAACGTAAAGATTTGCATATGTTATATTATTTTACATTTAATAAAATATTATGTAAATTTAAATTTATTAAATATATTTTTATGAAAAATAGATAATTTTTTTGAAAATAAATATTTCCTATGAATTTTTACGCCTTCTCTCCTTTTAAATTTGCTGTTTTGAAGTGACATTTGAGAGCATAAAGAAACACTGAAATCCCCGTGCAATTAAGCAACAATAATAGGGACGTTATGGACATGATATTTGATGTGATTAGTTAGAAAATGGCCAGAACTTCACTACAGAGATTCCATCCCTTATTGTTACGACACTTTTGGTTTGTTGAATAAATATGCGATTTCATTATTATTTTTGATTGTACATTTAGATTATGTACTTAATTTTATTTCAATTTCAAAATTTGATTTGATAAAATAGAATGCTTAAATTTTGATGAATTCTATTGTAAATGATCATAATATATTTCATATTCAAAATAAAAATAAAAATAAAAAATTCGTTTATAATAATGTTTTAATTTTTAAAACTATTATATTATTATATATATATATTTAACTATTTTTTTAATTCATCTATTTTTTTGAAGAGTTAATCCATCTATATTTAATTTTTATATAGTGTTGATAAATTTTTTTTAAAAAATAAAATTTTTAAATAAAATTACTGTAACGAGTGAAAAGTGAAGCTTAATTACATGAGTGATAAAAAATTGGGGACATGAATAGTTTACAACGAGGGTCCATCCATCAAACAAGATTACCTAAAATTTTAATTTCAATTTGTCAAAAAATAAATTGTTCTCTCTACACTCCTTTTTTTTTTCTCCAAGTGAGTTTGCTAAATGTTAATAATCTGAGTATGGGCATATGTATAGAAATAGCTAAGTAGGAGTAATGATAGAAGCGGAAGTAGTGGAGGTAATACATGTATATAATAGTAGCATGGTAATTTGCTTTTTGATGGGGTGTGATTGTCTCTTTCTCTTTGCCATACACTAAAAAAAAGAAAAAAAGACCATTACAAAAAGCTGTCCTACACATCGGCTGGTTGGCCTTTTAAACTATTATCCCTCTCCCTCTCCCTCATGTGCAGGCACCTGACCTCGTGCTTAGATTCCAAATTAGACACAGCAATAAGATAATTTGAGTAAAATAAGATGAAGCAACAGCATAGTCACGAGGCGGGCAATATGCGTGGACTAAAAATCATCAAGTAAACTTAAAAACCAAATGATAATTATTCTCAGTATGGCCTGTTGTAACACCACACCACGTGACCCGACTAATTTTTCTAATCAGAATTACAAACCTCAATGGGATTTCATCTGCATGAGAAAAGGGTATCGGATTTTATGAAATGAGTAGGCAGGCAGACCATCACAATTTTTATTTCAGCTGCCTCTGGCTCCATATCAGTAAACTTCGCACTTACAATGCCACAAAAAGAGACTAAAAAAAACGTCACACTTGGAAAAATGCAGACCAAAGTCACTCACCCACCATCCCTATCTCTCTTCCCTTTCATTCGATTTAAAAAACAGTTAACCCCTTCCCCCCCACCACCTCTCTCCTCCGCCATAAACAAATAACACCCATCTAAAATTCCATTTCTCTCTGCACAAACATCATGGCCTAGCTGTTTCTTGGATCCGGAGATTCTGGGTTCTTTTCAATTAGTTTTATACATGTAGAGTATTTAAAAACACAGCCCACAAGACATGATTCGGTTTCTCCCATTTTCCCTCCCTAGGTTCAAACCCCTCTTTCCTCTGTTCCTTTCTTCGGAGTTTGTAGCGTACCTGTAATGCCTGTAAATCCATGGACCCTCTTCTATTCTTCTCCCTGATCTTCCCCTCCCTTTTTTCCCTTTTAATAATTCCTTTCCCTTATACAGCCTTCGCCGTTAACCAACAAGGTGAAACCCTTCTTTCATGGAAGATCAAAAGCTTGAATGGATCGGTCGAGGCCTTAAGTAATTGGAACCCAAATGATGAGAATCCATGTGAGTGGTTTGGGATCACTTGCAACAACAACAAAGAAGTTATAGAATTTGAATTGAAGTATGTGGATTTGTTTGGGAAATTGCCTTCAAATTTCACATCATTGTCGTCCTTGAACAAGCTTATTCTATCGGGGACAAATCTAACCGGATGGATCCCAAAAGAGATTGGCAATCTTCCTCAATTGAGCTACCTAGACTTGAGTGACAATGCCTTAACTCGCGAAATCCCAAGTGAGCTCTTCAACTTGGTCAAGCTTGAACAACTTTACCTCAACTCGAATCAACTCGAGGGCTCGATTCCAATCCAAATTGGGAATCTTACAAGCTTGAAGTCACTGATCCTGTATGATAATCATCTTAGTGGTGGAATCCCCAGCACCATAGGGAACTTGAAGAATCTTGAAGGGATCAGGGCTGGTGGCAACCAGAACCTTGAAGGCCCTTTACCCCAGGAAATCGGAAACTGCACAAATTTGGTCATGTTAGGCCTAGCAGAGACGAGCATTTCAGGGTTCCTTCCTTCAAGCCTTGGCCTCCTCAAGAAACTCCAAACCATCGCAATCTACACCGCCTACCTCTCAGGTCAAATCCCTCCAGAGCTCGGTGACTGCACTGACCTCCAAAGCATCTACCTATATGAAAATTCGCTCTCGGGATCAATACCAACCAAAATGGGAAATCTCAAAAACCTCAAAAACTTGTTGCTTTGGAAAAATAATTTGGTGGGCACTATCCCTTCCGAGCTGGGAAACTGCAATCAATTGCTAGTCATCGACATATCGATGAACTCTTTGACGGGCAGCATTCCTCAGACTTTCGGGAACCTGATCGCCCTCCAAGAGCTCCAACTGAGTGTCAACCAAATCTCCGGCGAAATCCCTGTTCAACTCGGCGAATGCCGGAAGATTACTCACATCGAGCTCGACAACAACCAACTCACCGGCACCATCCCTCCCGAGTTAGGCAACTTGTCAAACCTCACCCTCTTGTTCCTCTGGCAGAACAAGCTCGCAGGCAGCATCCCTTCATCCATATCCAACTGTCGAAACCTCGAAGCAGTTGATTTGTCCCAAAACGGATTGACGGGTCCCATTCCCAGAGGGATCTTCGAGCTCAAGAAGCTCAACAAGCTTTTGCTACTTTCCAACAACTTCTCTGGCGAGATACCTCCCGAGATTGGGAACTGTTCGTCGTTGATTCGGTTTCGCGCCAGCGACAACAAGATCACCGGAGCGATCCCTCCACAGTTTGGCAATTTGAAGAGGTTGAACTTCTTGGATATCGCGTCGAATCGGCTTACGGGAGTCATACCGGAGGAGATATCCGGTTGCCAGAATCTCACGTTCCTTGACTTGCATTCGAATTCCATTGCTGGTAACTTACCTGCGAGTTTAAGTAAGCTTGTGTCGCTCCAGTTCGTCGATTTCTCTGATAATGTGATTGAAGGGACGCTGAGTCCGGGCCTTGTCTCGCTGAGTTCACTCACAAAACTCGTTCTAGGGAAGAACCGGTTTTCCGGTCCCATTCCGAGTCAACTCGGTTCTTGCGGGAAGATGCAATTGCTCGACCTGAGTGGAAATGAGCTCTCGGGGAATATCCCGGCCAGCCTGGGTAAGATTCCGGCATTGGAAATCGCTCTCAATCTGAGCTGGAACCAATTGTCCGGAGAGATTCCGGCTGACTTCACGGCGTTGGACAAGCTCGGGATCTTAGATCTATCCCACAACCAACTCTCCGGCGACCTCCACTATCTCGCCGAGATGCAAAACCTCGTTGTCCTCAACGTCTCGCACAACAACTTCTCCGGTCGCGTCCCCGACACGCCGTTCTTTGCGAAGCTCCCGCTCAGCGTTCTCTCGGGAAACCCAACGCTCTGCTTCTCCGGCAACCAGTGCGCCGTGGACGAAGAAGAGAAGGCAGGCGGCATAGCGTCGCGACGTACGGCTGCCCGTGTGGCTATGGTGGTGCTGCTATGCGCCGCGTGCGCGCTCCTCTTGGCGGCTCTCTACATCATCCTCGGGCCCAAGAGGCGGGACCCGGGGAGTCACCACAACATAGACGGAAACAACGACGTGGAGATGGGCCCACCGTGGGAGGTCACGGTGTTCCAGAAGCTTGACCTATCTATCGCTGACGTGGCAAAGAGTATGACAGCTGGCAGCATAATAGGACGCGGTCGATCCGGTGTCGTTTACAAAGTCACCCTACCGTCTGGACTAACAATCGCCGTGAAAAGATTCCGTTCTTCGGAGAAAGTATCAGCAGGGGCATTTTCGTCCGAGATAGCCACGCTGGCAAGGATTCGACACCGAAATATCGTTCGATTATTGGGGTGGGGAGCGAACCAGAAAACGAAACTTTTGTTTTACGATTACATGGAGAATGGTGCATTGGGTTCGCTGTTACATGAAGGGTACGGCGGATTGGTGGAATGGGAGACGCGGTTCAAGATAGCACTCGGTGTGGCTGAAGGGTTAGCTTACTTGCACCACGATTGCGTGCCGCCTATACTGCACCGGGATGTGAAATCCCATAATATATTGTTAGGGGACCGATACGACGCATGCTTAGCTGATTTCGGGCTCGCCCGATTGGTTGAAGAGAGTGGTGGTTCGTTTTCAGCGAATCCGCAGTTTGCTGGGTCTTATGGATACATTGCGCCAGGTGAGTTCCCATTTTCGTTTCGTTTAGTTTTAACGTTTTAGTTTACTCTGTCATGTCTGTTGATAAACATAAATTTCATATCAATTAATTGTTTTTTTTTCCTCTGTTTTGACAGAATATGCTTGCATGCTAAAAATCACTGAGAAGAGCGATGTTTATAGCTATGGAGTAGTGTTGCTAGAGATAATCACAGGAAAAAAACCAGTGGACCCATCATTCCCCGATGGGCAACATGTGATCCAGTGGGTGCGAGACCACCTAAAGAGAAAGAAGGACCCGGTTGAAATCCTTGATCCTAAGCTCCAAGGCCATCCAGACACACAAATACAAGAAATGCTACAAGCTTTAGGGATCTCCCTCCTTTGCACAAGCAACCGTGCAGAAGATCGGCCGACAATGAAAGACGTCACAGCATTTTTAAGGGAGATTCGACAAGAGTCCACGAAAGGAAGCGAGGCCCAGAAGCACAACAACAACAACTCTTCGAAAATGACGTCGTATTCATCGACTAGAACAACGTCAGTCACCCCAGCTCAGTTGCTACTCCTCCAAGGGTCTTCCAACTGTTCACTTGCTTATTCATCTTCCTCAACTAGTTATATTCCAAGGAGACAATAACCACAATAATTATTTATTAATTAGGATTAGTTTGATTGATAATTAATTAATTGTAAATAAAAGAGATGAGTAATTGTAGTTTGAATGAGACCATATTTGCATAAGTTCAAAGTTAATTATCAAGTGTTTAAGAAGAAAATATTATGAGGGAGAGAGAGAGAGACAAATTAAGAAAGGGGAACAATAAATTAATAATTAGTTGAATGTGAAGTCGTTTTCTCCCACCAATTCCATGAAAGGGTGTGGGTCGTCTGTTAACATATTGCAATTGGTTTTAGAAAAGCGATTGTTCAGTCTGTGGGGATGTGAAAGGGAGAGGAGAACATGCATGTGTGGCTGCTGCGAAGAAGATGCGAGAAATGATTGATTGGGTGTGAAACCCCAACTCCTCTCTCTCTCTCTCTCTCTCTCTCTACATGATTGGATTGGATTTTAAAGGATAAGAAGAATTGCCTTGGTTTCAGGCAAAAATCTAGGCCCCCACCACGTGGGGCGGAGAGATGTACATACAGGCATACAGCTACTAGAATTATGGAAAATAGCCCTACTCATACTATATACACTAATGTTTATATCAACACATGTGGGTAACTGGCTGTGAACAGTTCACTTTACTAATGGGTCAGGGCTGGGCTAGCAGTACATTACAACAAGAAGTGAGAACATTGGTTCGCTCTCACGTGCCGCACATGCTAAGCCAACACAAAGTACAGAATCACCTTACAACTTAAAAGGACCCCACAGATGTGAGATCTAAATTGGGTCAATTAATTGATTAAGTTAGTTTAATTAACATCTGATCTGCTTTTTCATCCCAGAAATTATTTCTGAGAGGAAAAAGTATTCCCAAATATATAACTCTTAAGGAAGCAAAATGTAGGGTCCGCCACATGCATGCTGATGATCCCCACACGTACATGACCCCACTGATTAAATCAAAAAAGGTAGTGAAGCAAACGGGCCGCTTTCAGTACAATTTAACTTGTTACTTTGTCAGTTTTTCATATTTTCTTTTCTATTTTTCCTTTCTTTGGGCTTTGCTTCGACAACTCAAAAGACACCTTGTTATTTTGGAAACATTTAAAAGCAGAGTAGACCAAATGACAAGAGAGACAAAATGTTACGGATGAATGACCAGTTGTTCCTCTATCACTGCTCATTTGATAATATTTTATTGCCAGATTTCAAACACTAAGGTTCTGTTTGGCCCAATAGTAAAGATTTATGATTTAATCTATAATTTTCCAAACTATTTACAGTAAACAATATAGCTATAAAAACCATTTCATAAGTACAAGCTTGAACGACCAATGAAAGTCAACCCCAGCATTGAACTCACTATTTTGGTTTAGACAAGCACTTGTCATTTAAAAAAAAAAAAATACAAGCGCAAAAGAGCATGTTTCAACTTTGCAATGAAAATTAAGCATAATGGGCACATCTCACACTTAAAACAATAAATTATGCTCTACTTTTTTATTGGAGCGCTTAAGCTCTTATTTTTTCACCACATGACAAGGGCAACCCTCGAGGATATCTGCACGCTAGGCATTTGCAAAATTCTGATAAGCTCGACAGTCCAAGTGCTCCTCAGCATGATTAACATATACCAATATATTACTACTGGCACCGCAGTACCAGAACTTGAATTGGTTTTCAGTTCAGCCGTATAGATTATCATCATCTCCAGCAGCGGTCGCTGAAGAGAATGGGTCTGAAGCCCCTGCTGCAGCATTCTCAGTCCGCTCCGGAAACCTAAACTCAGACCCAAATCCTCGACTCTGCTGTAAGGTCTGAGCAAAGAGCTGATACTTGCGAATGTCTGCATCACTAACACTTCGGCGAGCATATTTCATCGACTCCTCAAAGTGTGCTGCCTTTATCTCAGGAACATCATCGACCTCATCTTCTTCCATTGCTTCAGGGTTTTCACTCTTCTTCTTCTCCCTCTCAATGTCCTGTCATATCCAATGAATCAAACGAGTGGAGAGTTTGGGAAACATAGACATGCACATGGGAAGTAACTTCATCTTAAGATCAGCCAAAATTCAGCCAAAAAATAAATAATACTACAATTTTAATGAGAATACATCTAAACACAATATTGCAATAAGTTAATGGCCAGTAGAGACAAGTGTAACATTTTGTAGAGTCAACTTTGCAACCACAAGCAAAAGAATATAATTAAATTAAGCTTAAGCACACGTGCGCAATTTCTCAGAATACTGTGCCAGTGAAAGCATAGGCATGCTTACGCTTATGCCAGTGAAATCGTACCTTCTCAATATTTTCTCTAATAGCATATTTGCAGGCACGCTGGCAGATTTCAGTAATATCTGCACCACTAAAACCATGAGTATAGCGGGCCAGAGCTGCTAAGTCAACGTCTCGAGATACAGGTGACTTTCGCAAACATGCTTTAAATATCTGAAGACGTGAAGCCTCGTCTGGTAGGGGAATGTAAATTAATTGATCCAGACGTCCAGGCCTCAGCAATGCTGGGTCAATAATATCTGGCCTGTTAGTTGCCCCTATGATGAAAACTGTTTTCTTTGCAGTCATCCCATCCATTTCTGTAAGAAGTTGATTCAAGACTCTATCTGCT
The DNA here is from genome assembly GCA_023935145.1 of Bretschneidera sinensis. NCBI lineage: Eukaryota > Viridiplantae > Streptophyta > Magnoliopsida > Brassicales > Akaniaceae > Bretschneidera > Bretschneidera sinensis. The sequence goes on from CM043697.1 coordinate 156,797,205, forward strand.
GCACCACCACCATCTCCACTAGAACTGCCACGCTGAAAGTTGGAGAACCAGATAAAATATAGTCACATGCAAAACTATGCACCCAAAAAAATAATTGGCAAATGAGTGCTCCATTTCCTTTTTTTTCTCTTAATCCTCTTAACATAAACAAGAATGAAAGAATGGCAGTTCATGAACAAAATAAGCTACAAAGTAAGGATCGGTAAACCATCAGGAAGTTCTAGGCTAAGAAATATTAGTTACCTGAGTTGCAATAGAATCAAGCTCATCAAAGAAAAGTACACATGGAGCTGATTGGCGTGCCTTGTCAAATATCTCGCGAACATTTGCCTCGCTTTCTCCAAACCACATTGTCAGCAACTCAGGTCCTTTGACACTTATGAAGTTGGCCTGACATTCATTAGCAATTGCTTTTGCAAGTAAGGTTTTCCCGCAGCCAGGGGGACCGTAAAAGAGAACACCTTTAGAAGGTGACATGCCAAATTTTTCGAACTTCTCTGGATGCTCCACTGGGTATTGAACAGTCTGCCAGCAGCAAAAGAGAAGGAGAAATGAGAGGACAGTATCAAGGACATACATAACATCTTACAAAAAAATGTTAAACATTTTTTGTATCTAAAAGCTTTAAAATGGGGCGACACAAACCTCTTGAAGCTCTCTTTTAACATTTTCCAATCCACCAATAGCATCCCATGAGACATTAGGAACCTCCACAACCTAGAAAGCAGGAAAGTTTATACGTTATTTTCAGGTAACAATTAGTTTTTCGACATGTACCACCTATTGTTTAGATCACACTTGGGAAGATGAATGCTTTAAAGGTAGAATGATAAACAGATAAATGAAAATCCATTTACAACTAAGATGAATGAAAACAGTCAAATGCTTTGAGATGATGCTCAGCTAGGAAATAATTTTGGAATTTTCTTTTAGAAAACGTAGAAAGGTAAACAAACTAGTAATCTGAAGCCCAAACAGCAATAATTTCTGCGTTAGTAAATTCAGACTAAATTCAAAACAAAACTCACCGTTTCACGCAAGGCTGATGGATTTGAAGACCCCAAGGCAGTTAAAAAGTGCTCATTAGTCACAGCCATGGAATTCAACACCTCAGCATCAATTGTCTCATCCTCCAAGTCAATGACATCCATTTTCTCACGGATACACTGAAGGGCAGCCTCTGTGCAAAGAGCAGCAAGATCTGCACCAACGTAACCATGGGTGTCTTTTGCAACTCTTTCAAGATCAACCTGAAACGAAATATCAGTAAAAATGAGGTTGCTCGGTTAACATAAAGACAACAATGGTTTATGAACTACATGGAATGAGAGTGCACTAAGACTTACATCATCAGAAAGTTTCATATTTTTTGTATGGATTCTAAGAACTTCCAGCCTACCAACTTCATCTGGTACACCTATATCAATCTCTCTATCAAATCTTCCGAATCTCCTCAGAGCCGGATCTATACTGTTGGGCCTATTTGTAGCTCCAATGACAATCACATGTGCCCGAGACTTAAGACCGTCCATTAGCGTCAAAAGCTGAGAGACTATACGCCTCTCCACTTCACCATGTGTCTTTTCCCTCTTTGGCGCAATTGAATCTAACTCATCAATAAATATAATGGATGGAGCATTTTTTTCGGCTTCCTCAAAGGCCTTTCTCAAGTTGCTTTCACTCTCACCAGCTAACTTTGACATAATTTCAGGTCCATTTATTAAAAAGAAGAATGCACCAGTCTCATTAGCCACAGCTCTTGCAATCAGGGTTTTTCCAGACCCAGGTGGCCCATAAAGCAAGATACCTTTTGGGGGCTTCACACCAATAGATTTGAAGAGTTGTGGGTGCCTAAGAGGAAGTTCTACTAATTCACGGATTTGAGCCATTTGCTTTCGGACCCCACCAACATCATCATAGCCCACTTCGTTTAATCTTTCCTCATCCTCACGTTTGATAGGTTCACCCTCACAGAAGATCTCAGTATCTGGTGCAACAACACAGTACTCACCAGGTTCCGTCTCAATTACTTTAAATTCAACACTGCGCATTCCTCCTCTTACAAGGAAAAGGTCACCCTTCCTCACAGGCCGGTAAGCTTCCATGAAGTATGCTGTTGAGCAAGCGAGAAATAATCAGACTTATCCAGATAAGTGTAGAAGTTAATTGCAATAAGCGATACATAAAAGAAGATACCACCGGTGTCATCTATTTAAGGGGGAACTTACGTTTCAAATATGCATCAAACAGGTTCCCAGTTACACCCTCAATTGTATCATCAACTGGAAGGATGTGAACCCGCTTCCCATACTTCACATCAGGACATTGATGGACCGAAACAACATCTCCAAGCCGCACTCTAAGATTAGATCGAACAACTTTGTTCATTCTGATTTTTGGTTCCTCACATTGTCCATCAGCAAGAACAATGCAAACCGTGTCTCTTCGCTTCTTACCCTGTATCATAAAAAGAACATTTGTAAAAAAAAAAAAAAAAAACATTTGTAAGTTTTTCAACATATATCAACTACAACCAGTCGAATAGAGGGTTTGGTACCTTAATTAAAATAGTGTCTCCTCTAAAAAACTGAAGCTTTTCCATTGTTGCAGGATGCATGGAAACCACAGAATTATCGTCATTGACAGCTTCATCAACAACAAGACGATTAGGAGACTTCTTTCTCTCTAAAATCGCAGTGGAATAATCCTTCTTATTACTTTTCCTACAGTAATCAGTCAAAAAGGAGACAAATAAGACCATATGAATATCACAAGGAGGGTTCAAACATGTATTGTTAAGACAAAACATTAACTACTTATATGAAATATTTTTAGTGAATATAAATAAGTATCATCACAAACATACATCAAAATGACAGCGTAGAAAAAAAACTGATTATGAAAACTCTCATGATAAAAGCCAAATCAAGTCAGCTAAAGTTGCATTTACTGTTTTACTTAATTAAGTCAGCCAAGCCAAAACCACCCCATTGCCACAAAGGCACTGACGACAAAGCTCACTGAAATTCAATACGGATTTATGCTTTTTACATGACATTACAGGGTGTCAAGGAATGACCTATCTGCTGGATGATATGTTAGGCAGTTCAATTTTCCTAGGACCCTATCAGTAATTCTATGTGCACGTTTAAAAATGCTCTAAAACCTTTCGATCCAGAGTTGAGATTCAATAATAGAAACATAGCTCACAAGAATACTCTCTTTCTAAAGTTGAAGCGATTAATATATAACCTACTTACATGTGATATCTTAGCTTATATAATAATACTAAGCAGAACTTCATTTTAAACAAAGTTACCATTTTTCCACTTGGATTACGCTTGTCTCACAACAAAATTATCTCAAATAAAGCTCAGGCAACAAACCCACCACAACACCATAACCCTAGAATTAACATATCCCATGATTCATTTATACTAAAACAACACAATTTATCAAAATTCAAACTTCCCTTGTTTCCAAACGAACAAAAATAGAACTTTTTCCACGCACTAAAAAAATAAAATAACCAGCTTTCATTGGCACAATAGAAATTAGTTTAAAAGAAGCTTATAAAAAAAAAATAGAAGAAGATAAACATGGACAAAAAGGAGTAAATGAGAGACACGTACGGGTCTGAAGAAGAAGAGGGTTGGCCCGGATCTGGGGCTGATGAGCTTGGATCTTCCATAGATTCTCTGGTTTTGGATTGATAGTTTAGGGTTTGTTTTGTGTCTTCCTTGAGCTTCAACTAGTGGGCTAGATAGCGAAAGTGAAGATCAGAAGTGCTGTGTTTTCTACGGGTGTATTTATGAGAAAAGAAAGTTTTACATTTTGAGTAGACCTCGGACTTTGACGGGGATATGGGTAACGCGCGTACAGCCAATTTCCGTACTCGGGTTAGTACTTAGTACCAATGAATTCTCTCCACCTGATCATGCAGCCAATTAAATTCTCTCACGGTGGCTACAGTCGGTGTATGACTTTCTCTATATACCAAAAAGAACATAAAAAGGAAACAGAAGGATAAAAATTTGCAAGGTTCTCTTTTAAATCCTTTATCAAAATAACAAGTGAAAACAAATTTGTAAACCTTTACGAGGATTTGAATTTGAAAATTTCTCTTTGAAAAGCATTAGTATTAAATATTGCATTACAATCTATAATAATTTTTTTCACACCCCTTATTTAAAAATAAAATTTTATCTTCATGTTTAATTAATTTTATAAGAAAAATATATTTTACACTCTTAAAATCAATTTGTTTCGTAGATATGATATAATAAGATAGGATTATAATTATAATGTGATAAGATTACAAATAATTAAAGTGATATTGTTATAATTTTATGTTTATTTTATAAAATTGATTAATTAATATTACAATAAAATTATAAATTAAAAGATCATATTACTCTTTCCAATTTGTTTTTACTTCTTCAAACTTTCTCACCAAACAAACCACATATTAATTTTAAAAAGAGATCCATTTTTTTTCTTAACTCTCTCCTCAATTAAAGTAGCAGTGGAGAACCTAAATTTGGGATTTCTAAATTTTCCCTTTATTTATTCTGGAGTACCATACAAAAACCACAAGAATTACTCACACCAGATTGCCAGCACCCAAACCAAAAATGGCAACATTTTCTCCATCTCAAAAACATACCAACTGCAGCGTCATTCAAGAACATCAACAACCAAAAGATTAGATTAAATTGATGTCACGGGTTGGATTCTTAGTCTGATAAGTAGAGTTATCAATATATAGCCATTTTCTCTTCTTTACTTAACCGATGTAAATAATACACACTTACATAACTATGACACGTGTTTTACTTGGTTATATAATATAAACTAATATTTATATCGATCCACGTATAAATACTCACACTACGTTGATAAAGATATAAACCTCTTTATTTCAACCGTTTTTACTTTGACCAATGTTGAGGTTAAAAAAGCACTCAAGTCAAAATTTATCCTGAAAAATACTATATACATACCAAATTGATATAATTGAAATATTTTTTGTTTATTTTTAAAGTCACATTAAATAAAAAAAGTTAATAAATAAATATTTAAGAAAATCTAACAAAATTTCATTAATCTTACATTTATATATATTTTTATAGTTTTTTATTTCTATTTTCATTTCCTTACCTGTTGTGGTTTTAAAATTTTAGGCACTGCTGCAAGAAAAAATTAGGCATTAATTGCATCAATCTGATAAGTGCACTACCAAATGCAATTTATCTTCAATCTTAGAGTGTTTTATGTGCTATTAAACCTTAAAAAAGACCATAATAAACCATTGAATTCAGGATTCCAATATTTTTACTTACAATGAAAATAAACTTTATTGATGATTTGCCATGAATTGATGTTTATATTTAACTCACAAAATGTGAAAACATTCGCGCAGCAGTGACATAGACGTCACTCTCCCTTCAAATTATTTTATTAAAAAAAACGTCAGTAAAATATTTGTGTCCTTTCTTAAAAAAGGAGAAGAAATATTTGAGAGCCCAAAATTTCGGGCCGATGCACGACCCAATTCCCGGCAATTACAAATTTGGAATGGCCGGTGTTCTTTTTCTACAAAACCCCAAAGTCTTCTGATCATGTTTTTTCAATCAAAATTCAGACTTTAACTTGAAACTTGAAACTTGAAACTGAGCAGGAGAAAACATGGGTATTAAAATTGGAGGCCAAATAGAGAAAATAAACGGGAAAGAAGTGAGTTACGCTGAGTTTGTGGATAGATACTTGGTTAAGAACCAACCAGTAGTGTTAACAGGTCTCATGGATGATTGGAGAGCTTGCAAAGATTGGGTCACCGATAATGGACGCCCTAATCTCCAGTTTTTTGCTACCCATTTCGGCAAATCCAAAGTACAGGTACTTGCCTGCGTTAAATTCCATTCGTGTTGTTGTTTTTGCTAGTTATATATATTTTGACATGGGTTGCTTTTTTGTGATGATTGATTTATGCTGTTTAAAATTATATTTTTCTCAAACTTATTCACAATCATTTGTCATGCGAACTCCTTATTTGGATTATGAGGAAGACGAGAAAACGATGAAGGATGATTATATTCTTGTATCTTGATGTTTAGTTCATAACAAACGATTGGAAATTTGCGATTTTGAAGTTATGTTTCGAGGATAAGTAGAATTAGGCAACTTAAGCGTGCACTGATTGTTAAGTTAACCAATTAATGAGTACTACATTTGGTATTGGTTTATAGGGTTACTTCTCTAATTAATCGCGATTTTTTGTCTTATATATAGGTTGCAGATTGTGGTACTAGAGAATTTACGGATCAGAAAAGACTAGAAATGTCTGTTTCGGAGTTCGTTGACCATTGGCTTGAGGATTCTGCAGAGGAACATGGTAGCGATTCTACTTGTTTCAGTAATGGCAAGTCTGTACTCTATTTGAAGGACTGGCATTTTGTGAAGGTATGTGTTAAAAATAGTTTTTTGTTGATTTACATAGTTGTCCCGTCCTCTGTTTGCACTTTTAACTGAGATTCTCCTTTTACAAGCAGTAATGATTTGAGAACTCATATATCATCACCATTCAATGGAATTTGTGCACACATAGTTAACTTGGTGCAATGGAGAGTTGAGTGCCGGCTGCATCTATTTCTTGAAATCAGGGTATGAGGACATAGCCATGCCAGCCATCAACTTAAATTATCAGCTAAAGATACATTAAAAAATAAAGCAAGTCTAGGAAGTCCCACAGAGAATATGTATTCTTTATCACAGTAACGATGTTATGCGCAACAGTCATGACACATTTCATTGGTAACATATAATTTATAAATCTCATACATGCTGAATTCATAGCATGTAGGTTTTAACTTAAAGTGAGCAATAATACTCTTTTGAATATATATATATATATATATATATATATATATATATATATTTAATGATAATATTTCGTTTAAGTTCTGATGAAAATGTTTTATCTCGATAATGGTTTATGCATAAGAAGACAAAGTGCAAATCCTGGATAGTTCTCAGGCAAGAGTTTCTTATTTTATTTGTTAGGATGTTAAGGAAGCATCTTGGAAATATCAAAAGGATGTAAAGGAAGCTTCAGGAGGTATGCTGTGAGCCTGTGACAGGTTAACACTAGAGAAGAAGTCATACGACGGCGAAGAATGGAAATGAATGTGATCGTAAGAAACAAGTTATTTCGGCACTCATCTGATTTGGTAACCTTTTCTTGTGGAAGGATGAATCTTATGGAGTTTCTTCTTCCCACATTTATCATCGAGCCTCTTCATTACTGAGTTTAGTTTACTTGATTTTGGCAGTAAGATCACTTGGACCTGAGCAATCATAGAAAATATAGGAAAGAGCATTCAGTCTGAAAGAACAAATATATGGTGACCTATGAGTGTGGAATTTGTAATTTGTGGAAATTTTATTTTCATTGAAAGTCCTCTGCCTGACAGCTAGGACATGTGTTGTGGCTGGGTAGCTCATTGCAGTTGTTGCCGAAGATACCTGCAGCGTGTAGGCTTCTAGATATATAATTTACATGAAAGGACTGACACTGTGAAATTTTGGAGAACATGATAATCACAAGCTTTAGTGATGATATTTAACATGCATGGTCTCTCACTTCGTTTGTTCTTGCTATTATTGCCTCCTTTTCTTTCATAAGTTTCTTACACTAAACAAAATAAATGATTAAAATGTGGAACATGTCGACTAAGATGGTGTGTTTTTTGCCCTTGCCACTGTTGGGTCTAAGGTAAATATGTCAGAGCATTGATTCAGATGTCTCACTCTCTCTTACAGTTTCCAATCTGATTCTCAGGAGTACCCAGAATATTTAGCATACAGAACTCCGCTGTTTTTTTGTGATGATTGGCTGAACATCTATCTCGACAATTACCATATGCATAAGGATCCTGACACTTGTCAAGAGAATAATGAAATAAGTTGCTCTGACTATCGTTTTGTTTATATGGGAGCAAAAGGTTTGAGTTGTAGATGTGATTAAATCTTTTTCTTTACTTTTAGATATAGATCATCATGTTTCTATTTACTTTTGACAGAGGTAATCAGCTGTGATTTTGTTTCGTTGAACATTTAGCCTACGTGGAACTACCTAACTTCCAATTATTTTATGCAGGATCTTGGACACCTCTCCATGCTGATGTCTTCAAGTCATATAGTTGGTCAGCAAATGTGTGTGGGAAGAAAAAATGGATTTTTCTTCCTCCTTCTCAAAGTCATCTTGTTTTTGACAGGCATGCATATGACTTCTTTCCCTATGTAGTAGTTAGATAATCCTGTTATACTATGGAATTGTGGATGAAGATGGAAAAGAACAAAAATACTTCTGTCTTCCAATATCTTCCAGTTAGTTAAAAATTGAGATGGATGACCTCACAAATCACAATTTCATAATTTTTTTGAATTTACCTGTGTGCTTATTTTGGTACGCATGAAAGGAACATATTGGTCCGCTACCTGAACTGTGGAGCTGAATCCACTCTATGGTTTAGCATACATTAGGTCCATATGACACTACTTCTTGAGTATCTCAACTTCATATGTGATTTGATGGATTTTTATTATTCCTAGCTGGTAAAATTGATGTCATAATAAAGTATTACTAGGCCTATCTTTATCTTTTGTTGTTTCTTATTTTGCTTTCTACTTTAATCAGGAACATGAAAAGTTGTGTATATAACATTTTTGAAGATGTTAGTGAAACTAAATTTCCTGGTTTTAAGAAGGTAATCACCAATCTGGATCTTAAAGTTAATTTGTAAGTTCTCTTTACGATATCCTTGTACTTCGGTTCATATGCTTATATGTTCATGTCATGTGTTCAGTCTATCTGGTTAGAGTGCATTCAAGAACAAGATGAAATTATCTTTGTGCCCAGCGGCTGGTATCATCAAGTTCATAATTTGGTCTCTCTCTCTCTCTCTCTTCCCTTGGGTGAAGTGATTTACAAATTTCAAGTATAGTTTTTTCATGCCCTTTTCATAATGCTGCCAGGAAGATACAATATCAATAAACCACAACTGGTTCAATGCCTACAACCTTTCTTGGGTGGTGAGTAAAGTGCTGCATTTAAGTTGTTAACGACATAAAAATTACCTTATGACCGCATTTTTGAGAAACTGAAGCATATCTTTTTATTCTTCTCATCTGTTCAGTGGGATTTACTATTGAGAGACTACAACGAGACTAAGGAGTACATAGAGGACATTAGGGACATCTGTGATGATTTTGAAGCTCTCTGTCAACGCAATCTTGCTGCTAATACAGGTATGTTATTAATCTTAAGACATGTATAATTTGGTTAAACATGACATCCTTTCCAGTTGTTCTGATTCTTCTGAACATGTGCCCATGTAGTTGAGTTCTTTAAGACCAAACGAGCTAAACCGGCCTTGAAGAGGATCTTATTGATGGTGGTACATGGAAAAGAATATACAATTAAAAAAACAAAATGCTTTTTTATCTCCATATTATCTCAAGATTTCCAACTCCATTTTCATGCATGGGAAGCATAACTGGCCTGCAAAACTCCCTTTAAGTTTGGATTTTAGGCAGATCAAAAGTTGGAGTTTGGATCTTACTGTGCCACCTAGCCCTTGTTTGATTTGGCCTCTTAAGTATTGATTAGAGTTGCTCAATTGATTTCTGTACAAATGAGCTCACTTCTTTAGCCGCATTGAGCTACTGTTCATTTGCGTTCCTTTTTTTTATATATATTTTTTCATTATTTTCTGCTTTTTGGCTTGGGTTGTTACTGGTTCATTGAGCATACATTTAAAGAGTTTTCTTGGCACATATTTGTTAAACGTGTAGTTGAGAACAAATTCTACATCCATATTGCATGTGCACATATTTGTTAAATATGTAGTTGAAAACTAATTCTATATCCATATTGCATATGCCTGGATTCTAGTTGTAACTTGTAAGCGGCCTCAAATACTGAGTGAGTTTTGTATTAACTTAACTCAATACTTGTATATTAATTGCTTTCCTGTTTTACAGGCATGAACTTTTATGATTTCCTCATCTTCATATCGCGCTTCTCTTTGGCCAACATGGTGCAACTTCATGGTTTACATACAAATTATGAATATCCAATCTCGAATTCATCGACTATTGCCCGACATTTAGCTTTGAACCTTGTGTCAATCAGGAAGATTTTGTTAAAGATGAAATCCATAGATGGCCTGGCAGGGAACAATAGATATTTGAATTTGAGGGAAACATTAGACGATCCCGAGTTTCTTAAAATGTGCATGGGTTTGGGCAGAGCATATACTATGATTCATGAGAAACACAACTGGAGTTTTGATAAGAAGAAAGCTTTGATGGTTAACTTAGACTACTATAGACCGCAGATCTGTTCTCCGGAAGATCTTGTTCAACTTATAGACTATGTTGTTGCAGAACTCAGCGGTGGTGAGTGAGGAAAGCTTTTTGTTGTCTAAATTGGATGATGCATAGCTGCTCTGCCATAATGCATCTCCCCCAAATTTATTTAATTTGTAAAATTAGTACTAATTTTGATAGAATTTGTTCTAAGCTTACTCATTGACTTATTTACAAATTAAATTCAAAGATTATTAGCTTTTCAAACATAATAACCTATAAAATATGTTGTTCGAAACGTATTAGTAGGGAAGATCTTGGCATGCTTAGTCTGTTTAGTTTGTGATTCAATGCGCAAGAGAATCACTGGGCAATACTCAACGGAGCTGAAATTGGTTGACTGCATTCATATCATTATGGCGCCATTTGAAAACCTCTCAAAAGGAGATTAAAGTAACTTTTTCTTAAACGGTGCCTATCAAAATGTTCGATTTTGATATCCTTTTTCAGTTTTCTGAGCTATAGCACATTGATTTATTCCGCCATATCATTTTTAATATCCTTTTTCAGCTTGAATTAAGCAAGTTTGGAATCTTGCTTTCTATTTTATTAAACATTTTCATAAGAGGGAAGAAAGATAAAGTAGAAATACTCTCATTTCTTTAGTGCTTTTGTACTTTCTCAGCGTTCAAATGGCCCATTACACCTCCCCACCCCCCCAGATTTCTCAACGGAGAGAGAAAGAGAGAGCATCTTTTGTGTTTTCCCTTGCCTTTGTTACTTCACAGGCTTTTTGATTCTTTGCTTTAATTCGAAAGCTTCTTTTTTTAAATGCTTTTCCAATTTATGTCCAGCTGTGGACATAACTTTAACTAATAATTCTCTTCCATCAATCTATGAACTGATACTGCAATGTTTTTCTGCACTCACTCATGAACATAGTATATTACAACATTTCTTAGGTCATTGTTTTGTTTTTTACATTGTCTGAAAAATAATCGAATCTAAATCTCTTAAACAGAGGATCCCAAGATGATAATTAGACCGAACCCGAGTTTCTTAAAATAAAAGATTCGGGTGAGACTGCTAGACGAAAAGAACGGGGTCATAAAAATACAAATAGTGTTTTTAATAAGTTTAGATTAACATTGACTTTCTAGAGAAGATGACTTCAGTAAATAGAGAAGGGCCTTGGTTCTCTCTTAACAAATGTGAAAGGACAATATAATAGTACTTATAACTTAGTACAATATACTCCTATTTCTTAATTTATTACTTAGAACTGGCCAAGTGTTCAACAACTTCAACTCAAATCCATGTTGGAAAGGACAAGCTAAGTTGGGGAAGAATGCCTTGTTAACCGTTGCCACTGAGATGGGTTGTTTGCTTATAGTTCTCTTTCTCATTTTATTATTGATTGCCACTGAGATTTCATCGTTTTATATTAATTTTTTGAAAGCTGGTTTGCAACTTGGAAGCTAACATACTTTAAGATTGCAAAGAAGCTTCAATGGCTAAGCTTGTCAGATTTATATTTTATATCATTAAAATTTGCTTAGTTGTTGCTGCCCACTTGCAAAGCCATGATAAAAGGTCTATCACTATCACCACCATCATCAATAAACAAAAATCATTAGCTTTTGGGTTTGGGTTTTTTTTCATACAAAGAGAGATTGTGAAATTCTACGAATTTTCTAAATGGCAATACCAACAAAGTAAGGATAGAGTGGGTCAGTTCATCTTTTTGTCCCCTTTAAGAAAAAAAAAGTAAAAGAAAGACCAGACAACAACAACACACAGCTCACTGTCATTAACAATCTGTATTTCCCCAAATTTACATATAGCCCCAAGAGTGGGATGATTAACCAACATGTTAGAAAAGCAAGAAAGAAAAAAAGAAATATATTTTGATTATGAAAAAAAAATCTAAAATAAACTAAAAAACCATTTTGGGGCCTAGGATGAAAACCTAAAACACCCAATATGGAAAAATTAGAGAAAATTAATTAAAATATAGCTCACTCCCCTATCCTAGTATTCCATTTTAATTTCTTCATGGACACCTTACATTTCTTCCAGGACCTCCATAATAAAAATAAGTTCCCCAAACATTATTTCTACCTTGTCTTATATCATAACAATTTGGATGATCAGCCAAGAGGTGAAGGTTTGATAAAGGAAGCAAGTTATTATCCCAATCAACAACTTGCAAATTCCTAAAATAAGCTGCTTTCCCAAATCCTTCCTCTGCAAAATGGCCACTACCCATTTGAGTTGATGTGTGAACTCCAGTTGATCTGCGGTTCACAATTTCCCCTCCAAATTGTACCATACTTGCATGGCTTCTTAAATGACTAAACAAAAATGCAGGCCAATATCCAACCAGTAATCCTGACCCAAATTCTAGCCACCAATGTCCATGCTTTGGATCCTAAAACAAAAATATAAATTTTACTTTAGCACATTTTTTGAAAAGGAAAATGAGTCATGAAAATTTCTAGTTGGAGTTTCAACATATAAAGAAAGTACTTTATTAAAGAGAAAATAAAATAAAGTCAAGCACCGGTTTGTGGGTGCTAGCTAGCTTTAGATGGTAGAGTCGTTTGTTATCGCAAAAATGCCAAGTATTAAACCTCTCAAAAGATACCAAGTATTAAACCTCACTCACACCAGAGATTAGAGAAATAAAGGATGAGAGAGAACTACATCCCATTGTATAGCCCATTTTTTTATTTTAAAAAAAGGTCGAGGACCCTCTGGAAAAAAAAGAAAAAGAGAAAAGAATCTTTCAAGATTGGGAAAAAACCAAGAAGAAAAATGTAGCAACTCATGACACTATACTCAAAAGATTGGATGATGTGTTTGTCATTGTCAAGGCTTTAATGAAAGGGTAGTCACTTTGTAACTGTAAAAGATTACCTCAAGCTTGAAGCAACAGCTAGAACTTCAATTTTTTTCTTCTTCTAAAAAAAGATTAAATATAAATCAACTGCATTTTTAACTTAAAAAACTGACCTTCCAAACTGTTAAGCCAATGTCAAATTGTCTGCCATTGTACGAGGATCTTGGAGAGATTGCTGCTCCAATGGCAATCTTGTTGTTAGTTTGGACAAAACCAGAGCAGAGTAAATTGTAGCATCCAGTGGCTTGGTATGCATCAGTCTGTAAATCAAATTTCAATAATTAACCACCATTTTCCTTTTTATGTTTATAGAATTTTAGCAGGAAAAATAAAGAGGTAAATAATACTTACAGTCCAATATGTGAAGAATCTAGGATAGTTATCTCCATATAACTCTGGGCTAACCTGCAAAAAATATGAATGAAATTGTTTATTAATTTATTATATATCCACTCCACACAAAGTCAGAGAGGACTAAATTATAGTTTATTCAACAGTATAATCTCAAACAATGAAATAAAATAGTAGGTTTGATTCCATGCAGATAAACAAATATATCTTCATTTCAAGTTTGAAGGAAACCCATGTATTACGCAAAAAAAAAAAAAAGTTATTTCTTAATTTGAAAATTCTAAACTTTATATAACAGAGATATGGAAAAACAAATTGAAGCAAATGATTATCACAACTGAGAAGAAATTATAGACATGCCTGCCAACCGGCTTCAATAGTATTTAGATCATTGCCAAACGAACCGGATATAACCCAAATTTGTGATAAGCTGAATTCATATGTATCAGTTACGCGAGGCGTCCACACGTTTAGGCTTGCCTTTGCTCCATAGTATTGATCTCCATTTACAAATACAACTGCATGCTGCAATAAGAAACATTTCCAAAATCAAGTACCCGTTTGGTGAACCGGATTGAAAGAAGGATAAGATAAAATGAGATGACTTCGTTCAATCTTACATTTGATTAAAAAAAAAAACATGGAAATGATCATAAATCACTATTTTATGAAAATCGTTTTCATTATATCTTGTATAACTGTGTTCTTTTTCAGCTCTTGTTGTATTGTATCATTTTGGGGGAACAAAAGTTCTAAGCAAAGTTTGGCATACCATTTTCCCAATTTGTTTCTGTATATAAATGCTTAGGTTAAACTTTCACTGTTATAAGGAATTTATAGGTTGTAATCAAATCTCTCTTCATAGCATGCTTTCTTTCTTTTACATTAACTTATAATATATATCAAACAGGAGAAAACTAAAATTAGCCTTTTTTAAGGTAACTAGCATTTTTGTTGAAGGGTTTGTAGGAAGAAGAAAGAACGAGAAGACAGAATTTCTCTTAAAATGTTAATGGGCAATAAGTTGTGGTTCAGTACTTCTACTTCCAAAAGAAGAAAAAAAAAGGGAAATTTTGCCTGAACAGCAACCAAAGCAATTTCTCAAAAAAAAAAAAAGAAGGAGAATTCTGTTTTCATTCTAGTCACCATTTTCTTCCTTGAGATAAAATGGAAATCCTAACCTCATGGCCGCCGCCTGTAGAATCTCTCCTTACTCTTCTTAATTTTCTCCCATATCTTCTGATGGAACTTGCCCTTAGGAGATCTTTCTCTGTAGTTCTTCTTATTGGAACAGTTCCTTCTGGGCATGAGTCACCTGAGTTTGTCCATAGCTGAACGCTTTCTGTCACTGTCTCTGTTGTCTCATTGCTTTTAGGCCTTTCCGGTGGATCCTGTCAAAATCAAACCTTATTAGTCTCAAAATTAAACCTGTAATGATCTAAATTACGTACATTACAATTACAAACATAAATTTGTTGGTTTTTGAGATTTTCTTTTTGTCAGAAGAAAATTTCAATCGAGACAAACAGAATTAAATTACCAATGGTTTCTGTCCTCTAAGCTCAGGATGATCAAAAGCTGGTTGAAGATGAGATAAAACACAATCTATCATATCTCCATCTGGGCTCTGCAGTTTCAAAAAAGAACAATAACCCAGATCACTAAATCTTAAACAGAACAAAAAAACTCATTGTTTACTCCAAAAAAATACACAGCCAAAGACGAAGCAAAATGCCTGAATTGTCTTGACAGCAGACTTGTTGATCTTCTTGAGATAAGCGTTGATTCTTTTCAGCTTCTGTATCTCGTTTCTCGGCCTGAAAGTTTGATTTCCCGGTTGCTGGGTACCGGAATCTGATATCTCTTGTAGAGACAGAACAGGGCTAATTAGAGAAGAAGCAACAAAAAGGAAAGCAACAAAAATATAAATAATTGAGGAAGTATTGTGGGGAATAAAAGAAGCCATATTTGATGAATATTTTTGTGTTTGTGTTGTTTGTTTTGTTAAGGAGGTTTGTGTTTGTATACATAGGTGTTGTTGTCTTCTTGTTGTTTAGGTAACAAAAGATGGTCTATTCGAAAGTTTTGTCCATGGAAATGAATCTAACTTCATGTCCACACAAAACAGAAGAAACCGTTCAAAGGAAAGAGTCCAGTTTTTGTTCACTGCCTCTCAATTCTCAACATATAAACTATAAACAACCTCTCTCTCTCTCTCTCTCTGTGTGTCTTTCTCTCTTAGAAGAGAGGTTCTAGTTTCTTGGTTTTGTGTCCAGACACACAATAAACTTCAGGCAGGAGCTCAATAAAAAAAGACTTGTGGGTGGAATTTGTACTTTTCCAAGTTTTACCCACAACGGCTTGTGGTCAAAACAAACATTTTTTTTAAAAATTGTTTCTCACTGAGAGAAGGGAGAGAGAAAGAGAGAGAAATGTTTCATATTCAGAGAAAACAAAGACCGACTTAAAAAAAGAAAAAAGAAAAATGGAGACTGAAAGTTGAGCCACAGTAGAGTTGGATTCAGTTGGGCAACTCTTGGGTATTTTTCTTTGATTTTAAGGAAGGGGAGTGATCTAAATTCATTTTTTTTGTAATCCAAGGTTAAAGAAAGGTTTCCAATTTTGTCAAGAGAGGATTCGCACTTCATTTTGGATTTCTAATTTTGTCTGCCCTTTGTTGATGTTTGAGATTTAATGGTCATTATGAATTTTATTTTGTTTTGGTTTTGAGACATGAATTTGATGTTGTCACTGTCAAATTCAGTGTAAGAATCCACAGCCAGTCTCCTTCTTTGGAGTATTTCATTCTAACTTTCAGCATTTGTATCACTATTATGTTTAGTAAATAAAGAAGAAGAAGAAAACTCCATAAAAGGTGCTGCTACCACTTGAAGTGGAGTAATGCAGAGCACGTTTGTACATTTGGTGGGGCGCATGTAATGATCCTGTCAAACAAGTCATGATGGTGTGAATAAAATCTTACTTTTAAATCTATATGTAATTTCTTTTGATTAAGTTTAAATTTATTTTCTGATAATAGTACTAATGGTTTAAACTTATTGATAATTAAAATTTTCTTGCAATCCAACGGTTATAAGTAGGGAGGCAAAATTCAATTTGACTCAAAAACCTGGTTAGATTCAAACCCGCTGTAACAAAAAAAAGTAATAAAATGATATAATCCGATCTTAACTCGAATGATCCGAAACGACTCAGATTTATAATGATTCAAAATTTGAAACAAATCAAAAACTTGAAATAATCCAAATTCAAAACGATCACATCTGAAATGATTTGAAATTATATTTTTTTATAAAAATATTTTTTTAAATTGTTATAATAGTTAAATATTTAGCTGTCAAATAAAATTAATTATATCATAATTAATTAATTATTGATTTTTATGTGTTGATGTGCATGATTCAACATTTTATTAATATAAGCAATTTCATTACCTTCAAATCAAAAATCGAGGAGACTAATAAATTTTGTTTTGTTATTCACATCATAATAAATTTTTATCTTTAATTATCCTGAAAAATTAGAATGTAATGAAGTGATTATATGAAATTTAATCTCCAAAATCTGGTATAAGACGTTATCAGTAAGAATAACTCTGTAAACCAACTGTCTGAGATAATTTAAAACTAAATTATAAGATTAAAAGTCATAACATTGCATATTGCATTCACAAATTAAATATATTATTTAAAAAATTCAGCATTGATTTATTATTAATTAATTTTAACTTATTTAGATATATAACTCTTTTAGTCGTACTATATGCAAATGATATATATTTTTTAATTAAGTATAAATAACTAACTCAACCCAATCCAACTTGAGATCCAATACGACCCAATTTTAAAATGACACGAACTCAATCAGACTAAAGACCTATTATAACCAGAGATCAAAATGAACTAAACTCGACTCTATTCGAAACCCGTTACGACTCAAAATTAAAATTATTTAAATTCGATTCTACGTAAAATAACTCATGATTAGAATAACTCACAATTCAATATGACTCGAAATTGATTGGAACCTGAATAGCCCGACCCGACCCAAAGTCACAAAATCGTTATGTGGAGCATCATGTACCTCTTGTAAATAAAGACAAAAAGAAAAATTGTCTTTATACCTTGGAAAGACTTGCTGTATTTGTTTATTGATAGGCTAAGCATAAATCTCGAAGCCCTTCATTAAATATGAAATTCCCAAAAGTTGGACAACAAGTCAACAACCAAGAGTAATTATATTTCATGCTCACATAATTGGCAACTGTGGTGACAATTGGTTTATGAAAAAATGATACTCCTACACTAAAAGCACATTGATCAGTTTACCATATCATTGGCCTTACCCATCCAAAATCACTCATCATTCAAGGCTAAGTTAAATATTTTACCCAAAACAGCCGACTGAGTCAAATTATCATTAAAAAATAGACTCAAAAGAAATTACACAGTGAGACCATAGCCCTTCATTTGATCAGGCGGGGCCCATCAGGGTACATCGAAGTCAATATCAACGGTATGTGATGTCATGGTCAGTCAAGACAAATGCTGAGCATATAGCAGAGAATTTAATGTGCAATTAATCTCATTGCTATCAGTACCTGAGAGAATAACACATCTCTTTCTTAGCGGTTGAATTTATAAAAAATAAAAACTTTAGGACTTACTCCTAAATTCTTCAAATCATTAGCCTAAAAAGCCAAATTGATGCTAGAGGGTAAGTAAGTAACTAATCCTCCTATAGTGATCACTAATTATAGGTAAAAGGAAGTATATTAACATAGTTTCTAGTGAAGTTCAGCATGAAGGAAATGAGTAAATAGAAACAGTAGAGGGAGGAAACGAGAGAGGAAAGAAATGTCAATAGAGTAATTTTTATTGTTTGATAAAAAAATTAAAAAATTAATTTTTTTTTATGTGTATAAATCATAATTTTTCATTTTCAAAATATTAGAGAATGATAACTATTTTTTTTATTTTATATTTTCATAGTTTCTCTCAAATCGTATAATGATTTTTCTTAACTTTTCTCTGTTTCTTCATTTTTTTTTCTTTTCATTATTAATTTGAGCTAAACATGAGAAATAATATTGTAATTGTACATCTAAAAAGTAAAGAATATATAAGTTGTAATCCTTAGATCATGGTTAGGGAATTTAATTAGTACAATGTAGGAGCATAAAGGTATGGCCCCTTCCTTGCCCTGGTTCTCTTTTTAGCGTTATGGGGCATGGTGCTTGCCACTTCCACTTTACTCACTATTCTTTTTCATTTTTCTCTTCTTTTTACAGATACCCACTAACTTACAGCCACACCCACTTCTGCGTACCAAGAAATAAAAGCATAAAACTGTTTTGAGAAATATTGGTCCACTCTCATTTAAAAAAACAACTGGCAAAAGAGATCTTATTAAGGTAGTATTTCATTCGCCAAGCATGCTCCTCCCCCATTGTAAAGTTGGTCTCAGAGAGAGAATAGATTCCACCCCCACAACCTAGAAAGAATATACACATCATTTTCTGTTAGTGATGTACACTGAAAAGAAAGGGAATGTGATTTTTATGACATCTACAATTTTAAATAAAATTAATATAAAACTGCAATTTCAAGATCAAAAAAATATATTAAAAATTCAACAAAAATTAATAAATGCAAAGATAGGAAATGGAAAATTAAAAACAATTAAGAACGTAAGGCTAATTTAATGCAGATGGTGATTTTATTGAGACTGCTTCTGATATAACTTTGATGGTAAACTTCGTACATATCGATGGACCACTTTTTTTTTTTTCGATGGACCACTTATTAGTTTCATTTTAAATGTCCCAAAACTTTACTTTTCGAAGGCTAGTCACTGATGTAATAGGGCACACCATGTGAGAGCAGTACCATCTGTAATGGGAGTGATTAATGTCATGACTAATTTAAATACAATAATGCAACAATAATAATTAAAGTCATAAAGTGATTGAGGTTGCATAAACTATCACTATTTGGTTATCAATATTTGGTTAAGTTGGATTTAAATTGTTTAAAATTTTATTGATAATATTAAAAAAAAATTATTAATAATATTATTTTGTAAGTTTTATATTTATATTAACGTTACTAATAAATTTTTTTAAAATTATTAATACAATTTTAAACGAGTTTAAAATATTAATTTTAAAACTTTTATAATAAAAAAAAAATTATGCAGACATACAATCGATTACATAAAAAATTAAGTTTATAAATTACATAATAAAAATGCTTTCAAAATTTGATTTCAATTTTTTTATATGTCGGTAAATAATTTTACCGATTAAATTAAGCAGAGAGTATGCCAATTAAGCAGAGAGTATGCCATCAACCAATTTTGGCGGCATTGAAAGAATGCAAAAAAGTCAATGTAAAAGAACGCGACCCTTGCAGAGGAAGTTGATGCATGCCTGGTTTGCAAGCACACTTTGCCTACAAGAGTGTTTGGCTACAAAGAATAATGCAAATTGAGCTAACCCACTATCATTTTTCTTGCCCACTTTGACGGTTGAAGATGGTGATAGGTCATCTGACTTTGATAGTTTGTGTTGGAGACCATGTGATGTAATCTAATCGATATACATAAATAAATTAATTAAATCACTCTTTTCACTATCTTTATGGAGGAAAAAGCTAAAAATATTGTGTAGCTCTTAAAAGGCTCCACTAAATAAAACCTCAAAGGCTTGAAGCTAGCTAGAATGGACTCATTGGTAGAGACAATCACATGAACATGTGTATTAACCCTTGCCGGAAAGGGATGTGATCCATCAAAGTATTATATATATTTTGTTGGGATTGACTTAAAATCTTGTGAAGGGCGGCTACAACATAAAAAGTTTTGATTAAGTGGAGATAAATTTGATTTAGAGATCGAAGTATTTTGAGATTTAAGTCGATCGAGAGAGGAATTTGTTGGTATATTCCTTAAATCTCACATAAGAGATAAGTGTTATTATAAACAGTTTTAGTCTCATATCGTTTATGTGTTAAAAGAATGTGAATGTTAGTTATTATAAATATAAGCATCAAGAGAGTTAATCTCTCATCTCTATTCTTGAAGCATGAATAGTTGGTCAGATATAGAATGTAACAAATTAAACACCAATATAACTTGTAAAAGAGAATTTTATAGGGATTTAAAAGTTGAGTGAATATTAAGCGTATTGAGGTTTGGGTTATGAGATTTTAGAGAATTTTCACACAATTTTACTTAAAAAAAATTGTGTATTGTGGAATTGTGAGGTTTTTTTGCAAATTTCCTACATTTAAAAGTTGTAGTGAGTGTTTTAGTACAGTTTTGGTTAGAGAAATTGTACAATTGATGTAATTGAAAATTAAACAAATTGTGCCAAAAATTATATTTATTTTCTTTTTATTTTTATTATTGTTATTGTGTGATTGTTGATTGCTATCAAAATTTCATATATATATATATAAATTCCTTTCTTAATAAATTTGTGGAATTGTGGTGGTAAAAAATATTCTACAATAGCATCAATTATCCTCGAAGTGGCCATAAAGAAACCCAACTTAAAATGCACAGACAAAAGCTGATATGTGGAATAATTAAATCTAGCTACTCAAGTACTCAAAACATAACCTTTCCCACCATATTTGACAATTTGAAGGATGTAACAATGATGAATGTTTAATTAGGACCTAATATGAACTTCTTTATCAATAAAACTACTAGAGCTACTGCTTTGCTTTAAGAAGTTGTGTCTCATTTATCATAAACAATTTAATTTATATACACTTTCCTTCTAAATCTATTGTTTTTATTGTGAGTAATGATAACCCGAATCTAGTTCATGATATTGAACTACGAGATGAGAGATGTAACTATTTGATCAAGTCCATGACTATTTGTAAACTAATTGGTTAATTTTTTATTGTTTATTTATAGCATGATTTAACTTACTTTTGATCTGTTCCTATCCGCACAATAACGGTTCTTATTTATAAAAGAGTTGTTGGGTAGAAGACTTCAATGCACTCGAGTGCATTTGACTTGAAACCAAGGTAAACTTTGTCGCATGGAATGTTGTTAATTCATTGTCAAATTTAATCCATCAATCTCACCGCATCTGCTTTACTTGGCTTTCTATAAAGATGTATGAATAAATTCCTTCACATCATTATTACAGCCAAATTCTCACTGTAATGTCTTTTGATCGAACATTGCTTTTTACCCTCTAAAACCAGTAAAAAGTTAGCAACAAGAAACAAAAGGAAAAAAGAGAGAAATTCTTGGTTCTAGACCAACAATTTGTAATCGTCCATTCGCAGCCATATCTAGAAGAAGCATGGTATATGTGCAAAAAGCACAAAAGCATATAACTGGAACTTAATTTGGAATGAGAATCAGAATTTGATCCTCCCTTCGCCATGGTATCTAGATTCTAGTTGCCTTCTCACTTTTTTCTTTTTTTTAGCTTAAAACAAATCAAT
This sequence comes from Bretschneidera sinensis, assembly GCA_023935145.1. NCBI lineage: Eukaryota > Viridiplantae > Streptophyta > Magnoliopsida > Brassicales > Akaniaceae > Bretschneidera > Bretschneidera sinensis. Next base: position 156,819,324 of record CM043697.1, read on the forward strand.
AATTTCACATTTATCACTTTACAATCAAGGGTTGATTTTTTTTTTTTTTGTTGGTGAGATTAAGGGTTGATTCTATCACAAGCAAAGCATCCTCTTTTAGCTCTGTAGGGTGAAAAAAAAGAAGAAGAGAAGAAGACAAAGCATCTTCGTATCCATACAAAATCCTTGTCGTCTAAAGGTCAATGGAGGAAAGGAATTACAAAGATGATTAAGACATTAGATATATGAAAGATAAATCTCCTTTCAGCTTGACTTAATTGCCACAGATGTTCATCGCTATCTTCCCTCCCACCAGGATCTCTAGTTTCTGTACTTAGCAAATCACAGGGTTAATTACTATTTTTCATTACAACAGCAGCATTAATATTTACCAAAATTTTTCCCTTTTGATCTTAGCAACGTGTTTGGGAGGAGGGTAACGGGTTCATTAGAAAACAATGTCATCAATAATGAGGGAAGGTGGAAGAGGAACAGGGGATCCCTTTTGTAGTGGAATTGTTCGCCGTATGTTAAGCCTTCCTCGAAGCATAATGGGGGGATTTTCAAGAGCAATTGGAAGAAGAAACCAGCATCAACCATTGAATTTTCAACTCCAATATCCACAACAAAACCTAATTGTCCCTGAAGAGTGGGCTTTTCTAGCCAGTTTCGAGCAGAAATATGGTTCCACACATCCTTTCTTTTATGCTTGCCAATTCATGGAAGCTTCGAAGATAGCTGAAGATGAGAAGAAGTTCATGTTCATGTACCTCCACTCACCAGAACACCCCTTCACTCCTTCTTTCTGTAGGGAGACTCTTTGCTCTGAGCTGGTGGTACAATTTCTTGATGCAAATTTTGTTTCTTGGGGAGCACTTGCAGATAGAGGAGAGGGGCTGCAATTGGCTGCAACGTTGTGCCTTGCTAGCTTCCCCTGTTGTGCAGTAGTTGCTCCTGCTACTGGTAATAGCATAACTGTTCTTCAACAGGTTAGTTCTTGTTAAGAATAGCGCAAAAACGTAACAAACAGAACACACATGATAATAGGGTGTCGTATTTTTCCCTTCCCTGTAACAAACCGATGAGGAAAAATACAAAACCCCCTATTGATATTAGGTTTGGGCGTAAAGAATTTAAGCCATATTTAACAGTTATGAAGTCATACATTTGATCTAATTCTCATATGGAAATTTTTTTTTTTTTTTAATTTGATTTGTTAATTCTCAGATGGAGGGGCCAATTTCTCCTGCTGAGCTGGTGGAGATTCTGCAAAGGACAGTGGAGGAGCAAGGATTGGCCTTTGGTGGTGCAAAGGCTAGTGAGGAAGAAAAGATGAGAGCAAGGGCTAAAGAGGAAGAAAAGGCAAGAGCAAGAGCTAAGCAGGAAGAGAAAATGAGAGCAGATCGTAGGCTAAGAGAAGAACAAGATGCAGCATATCTTGCTGCTCTACATATGGACAAGGTTGTGAGCTTATATCATTTACTCATGCTTTAGGCTCAACTTACCATAATTGTTAAGAATAGCGCAGAAAATAAACAAACAGAACACATATTTTATTTTACAAGGTTTAAAAATAAAACTCTTACGTCCATGAGCGATGATGAGAGATGAGTACAAAAGTTTTGAGAGACATAATTTTTAAAACCCTAATCCTTAATACACCAATTTTCGGCTCCCAAAAACTGAATAGAGAAAATTGCAAAACCCTATACTATTATTTATACAGATGAACTAACTTCATTTGTTTTTCCAGGAAAAGGAAAGACTCGGGAATTTACCTTCAGAGAAAATTCAGAAACCAACGGAAGCATCAAACAAAGCAAATTATGAAAAGCTTAAGCAAAATTCTACACAAAAACACTCTGGTAGAGCAAAACTACCTTCCAGTACAATTAGAGAAAATAAATACATGGAAACTGCAAATCCTGCAAAAGATCCACAGGCTACCCAGGTAATACTATACTGCAACAGTTTCCTATTTTTTATTTTAAAAAATGCCTTATTTTAGTTAATTGTGCGATTGTTAAAATTTGCAGATACTGATAAGGTTTCCAAATGGTGAAAGAAGGGAACAGAGCTTTTCATGCACAGATAAGATTCAATCAATTTACAGATACGTTGATTCATTAGGGCTTCCTGGTATTGGAAACTACAGATTTATATCAAACTTTCCCAGAAGAGTCTATGGAGTCGATCAAATGGGAATGAGTCTGAGAGATGCAGGACTTCATCCAAGAGCAAGCCTGTTCCTTGACCTTCTGTGACAAAAACAACAACAATTGCTTTCATAGTGGAAATGTGTGTATGCAGAGTCAGCATATCTCTTAGTATTATATCATATGAATTTCATATATTGTTTTATTTTACTTGATTTTTAATGCTAGCAATTAAATTAATTACCAAGATAGAATTATACACCTCTAGAAGACTAAAATCAGAAATAATTAGTATTAGTTATGGAGAAGATTATGCCAACAAAATCATTGTTTGGGAGAAGAGACGTATTTTCCAACAAATGATTATTAAGGTGGAAACAGAGACAAAAGAGATTGAATTCTTCTATCCACATAAAAAGTTTTAAGTGTGTTTTCTCATATTTAATATAATTGTTTAAAAAATAATTGTAAAACAACAGAAAACATTTAAAAGTATTTTTAGAACAAGTCATGTTTTTCAAAAACATTTTTTTTTTGTATTTGAATGTTTTGAGAGGTGTTTTTTAGTTTTTGATAATAGTAAACTGTTTCAGAAACATCCATCATAATTATGGCATAAGCCCTTTCTCTTTTTACGTTGAATGACACTCTTTGCACACTCGTTTCCACACCATTCTCAAATTAGAATAATAAAAAAAGAACCTAGCAGAAGACAATGATTTGAAAATACAACTTATTAAGGCAAAATTGAATATTGAAAAACACATATTTATAAGTGTTAAAGAATATTAAATAGTATTTTAAAATATTAAATTATTATATTATGGTGCGAATTGATTAGGATTTTTTTTGGTGATTTACTTCCTTGTTAGACTTAGGTTATTATATAAATTCTATCAGTGTCAATAAGACCTTAATTAAGTTTTTTCATGATGTTAAAGTAGTCATAAATCGTATTTGCTCCTTACTCCGGTCAATTTTTCGGTTTTTTATGATCCATTTTTATTTTCTTTTCTCTTTCTCTGCCGGCACTTATCTCTATTTCTGCAACTCTTTTTCTTTTTATGCGCTCAACGCATCTTTCTCACTCTTTAAAAATGTCTCTTTAACTATCCTTAATTGTGAACTTGGCATGTATTGACTAATCTTAATTACATTTTGATGATTCATATGGAATTGGAGTTGCAATCTATTGAAGAATATGCAAATACCTTTTGAGTTATATTTGGCGTGAATTGAATTTTGTGATAAACTCATGAAAATTGTATTAAAATTACAATATGTTTAAGGGGATGTTAGAAAATATTATAAAATATTCCGGAGGATTACTATATTTTGGTGTGATTTGGTTATGATTCTTACTTGATTTAATTTCTTGTTAAGTTACTTAAGCTAGGAGTACTAAGGATCTCTTTATTATCATCAATAAAATCATAGTTAGATTTCTTTAGGGTTTTATTGATGATAAGCTCTCTCACTACATAAAGAGACCTTACATAGGATTTACATAACAATCTAATTAGTTTAACAAGGAAAGTAAATTAGGTAAAAATCCTAACTAAATCAAAAATCATAATATAATATTTAATGTTTTAGGATCTTTTATTATATTCTCCAACATTCCCTCCAAAGCACATGGCAATTTTAATAAATTTTTTATTATTTTGATTACAAAATTCAATTCAAACAAAATATAACTCAAAAAATCACCATCAATTCACATAATTTTCAATAAATCGCAACTCTAATTTCATTTGGATCATTGAAGTGAAAAGTTTGTTCAACGCATGCCAAATCCGCCATTAAAAATAGCTAAAAAACATGGAAACAACTCATGATAGTAAATTTGTTTGCTAGACAAACATTGAATGCAAAATAGAAAGTGTGAGCACGATGAAAAGGGTGAGACGCAATAAAACTCCCACTTAATTTCAAAGAAAAAAAGAAGACTGAGATTGCTTCTTCTTTTTTTTCAATTACATGGTAGAGGTGGAAAGATTCGAATTCATGTGCTTTGGCGTGAGGAAGTGTTTAACCATTGTTTTAAAATATGGTTTGAAAATGATTATAAAATATATTTTTTTATAAATAAACACTTTTATAAAACAGTTATAAAAAATGAATTAATATTAAAAAAACGATTTTCATTGTTTTACGAATCATTAAAACGGTTTTAGAACCACAGCTATTTTATAATCAAAAATTATTTTATAAACCGTAACAGAAACTATTGTTAGGTGAAAACCATACCTTAGTTGGGCCCATGTACAGAAGGAATATCTTCTACGCAAGCCCAACATATTGCCACACCTCATAACGCCAATTACGTTGAAACGCCGCCGTTAAACTTTAGTATTCCAGATCATCCTGGCCTACAACTGATTTTCCTGCGAAACGAACAATACTATCTGTCACATGACATAATTTTTCCGAGCTCAGAAGTATCGAATTTAGAAAAAATGGCGAACTGCACGTGCCAAGCTCTCCGCACGTGTCACATTCTTGGCCATTCCTTTGTTTCTTCAATCAATTTGGCGGATAAACGAATTCGAAACTGCAAATTCTCGGTTCGAAGTTGCATGATAGACCCAAATGAATCACGCAAGGTACTACTCAATCCCCTGTTTTAATATACTACGTATATTATTTTCTTGCTATTTTATGTTAGAACTGGGTTCTGCTTGGTTGCCGGGAAATTATAGGAAAAGAGAGAAAATTTGGAGTTTCTAGAGCTGCCAATTGAATTCAAGCTAAAGAAAAGGTCTCATTTTGTTTGAAAATCTCCCATATAATTTACTCGGAAGCCAAACGGGAAAGTGGTTTTTTGGTCGGACGGAGATTATGGGTTTCTAGTTTTTATGTGCAAGCTTTGGTGATTGAGGAGTTTGGGTTTCCTTCGGAAGTGAAATGTGTTCTCATTTATGGACCCGAAATCTTTCTCTCTTTTTTTTTACTCACAATGCATCAAAATTTATTGTTTCTGCATTTATGAATGCATTATACAACTAGTGAATAAAACAGTCGTCTGAGAGTGCCAGACTCCTTTCGTTCAGTTAAAATGTGAAGAGTGGAGACAATAAAATTGAAGTTCATATTCTTTACTCTGTACAAATTTGTTTTTTTTCTTCTATAATTTAGTGGAAAGATGAAAAGTGATATTAGTTGGGTAGAAGAACATGTTCATAGAGTTTAATGTGATTGAAAAGTGATATTAGGTGGGTAAAAATTGAAATTACATTACTTTGTATATGTTTTTTGTACAATTCTTTGCTGAAAGTCATGTAGCTTTACATTAAATCATGGGGAATTTATTTATATAGGGATTGTGGTTATTAGGATATCCAGAAGCTGACATTGATTTTGCAATGTGTCTTTTGGTTTGCTCTTTTGTTTTTTATTAGTGCTTATCGAGGAGTAAAAGAAGATGATTTTATCTTTCTCCTTTGATAAATTTTTCAAATAAACTAACAAATGGTGGAAGCACAGAATGTCTCAATTTTGTGCTTCTGGTTTCGTATTTTAGTATGTGATATGTCATGCTTTGGTTAATACTTGGTATTCATTGTATGTAACCTTGCAGCTAGTTTTCGAAGTAAAGAAGAAGCTTGAAAAAAATCATTACAGTCTCCCAGTAGGAAAAAATGGAAGAGATGATGAAGACATGATTCTCTGGTTTTTGAAGGACAGGAAGTTTTCTGTTGAAGAAGCTATTGCAAAATTGGCTAAAGCCATTGTATCCTTAACTGCACACAAGAGTTTTCAAGATACTGTAATTTTAAATGATACATAAGAGAATTATGCTTCGATTACTTTCCACTGATTTGGTCTAACAAATGCTAAAGCATTTTGATAGGTGGGGAGCAATAACAGTTAAATACACATTTAAGGAACCTTTCTTCATTTACAAAATGGGTTTTGAGTTATATTGCTTCTGAAGTTGTTTATGTGAACCTTATATAACTTTTAAATGCTATTTTTCAGCTGCAATGTTATTGCTTAATGAAGATGTCCTTGTGGTTTGCCTTTAAGATCTTATTTTGCATCCGGAGATTTAAATTTGATGCTGTTTTCATAAATATTGGTTTAGTTGTCCATAACCCTTATTAGAAATGGCGTGAAGAGTTCAATGTGTCTGAACTGTCTGAAGAGTCGGTGAAACGTTTAGCCAAAACAGGAAAAGCTTATGTGCATGACTTTCTTGATGTGAACAATAGACCAGTGCTCATAGTTGTTGCATCCAAGCACCTTCCTGCAGTAAGTTTTGAAGTTGAAGAATGCTCTATCTTGTTTTTCAAATATAAGTATTTAGTTACTTGCCCTGCCATCAAAGGTATAATTTTGGAATATAATGTCTACAGCCTTTGCAGTAGAATATAAGGGGACGAAAAAGAATGCATGGTTTTTCTCTTGGTACATTGGCGGGGAGAGGGATCGAACCTGGGTCTCCTAAATGGAATAGTTTTGCATTGTATGTTGGAGATTCATGCTATCTGGAATTCCATGGTTATGATTGCACTCCTTACAGCCATGTTTTATTTATACTTCTAAACCCTTTCTGCAAATAAATTTCACTGCCTTGCAAATTAGAGTGCCCTTCTAAGTAAACTGTTTGATGACATAGCTATTATTCATCAGCCAAGTACTTTAAAATCTCAAGGTCTCACCATATATAGCATTTAGAAGTCGAACAAATGATGGATTTTTATTTTAGACTCTTGATATGCTTCTGGCATGGACTGTAGTGATAAACTTCAAAATAACATGGTCGCAGGTGCATGATCCTGTTGAGGATGAGAAGCTATGCGTTTTTTTGATTGAGAAGGCGCTGAGAAAACTTCCAGCTGGAAAAGAAAAAATACTTGGAATAATTGATCTCCGGGGATTTGGTACTGAGAATGCAGATCTTAAATTCTTAACCTTTCTGGTAATTTTAATTTAGCTGCTTATTTTTAACTGAATAGTTGGAAGATGTGTTATTGTTTTCTTACTCTTTTTATCTTACTTCTGTGGCTGGCATTACACAATTACAAAATTACCTGAGTTAGTTAAAGTTCTCTGTTTCTTTCTTTAAATGAAAGCATCAATTTATACTGATGTGTTTCATTTCCACTGGTTCAATTGTTTTGATCATTATGAAAATTGAACACCATGGTATATATGCATTTGTTTTTCAGTTGTTTGCATATTTCCTCAATTCTTAATAAACTATACCATTGCGGCCAGGCATGTGATATTGCTGCTACTTCCGCTAGCAGTCAATTTAGTTAAAGTGATATTGTTCAGGTTTGTCAATGTTACAAATCTATAGAATTAAATGCCTTTTGTATTGCTTTGAAGTTTATTTGACATAAACCATGAATGCTACTCATTTATTGCTGCTATTGATAAATACTTGGATCATTTTATATTTTCATAGCAGAAGTTTACTTACTTTCCGTATTGTTATATCACCTGAAATCACATTTGGTCAATTTAGCATTCATAATTACCCTTGGAGACATGACTTCTGTAGCCCACTTGCCTTAGCATTGTACTACGGACATTTGGAGTTAATTTTCCTTTCTTTTTTTTTTCTTCCAGTTTGATGTATTATACTATTACTATCCGAAGCGGTTGGGTCAAGTCCTCTTTGTGGATGCTCCATTTGTATTTAAGCCAATTTGGCAGCTAGCCAAGCCATTGGTAAAATCATATGCTTCTCTGGTATGTGTATGCTATCAATGAATTTGTTATTTCAAAGCAGGCATATGTATCTTTTGTACAATTAAGTTTGAAAGTTCTCCTGTTTCAGAAGGCACTTATATTTCAAATTCCTTGTACAGTTATTTAAACAACTCATCATTTATCATAATAGTTTGGCCGATATGCTGCCGTTGTTTTAGAAGCTATGAAAATGGATTGTTAACTGAATAGGTGATAACATGTGTAGGTGAACTTATAGGGCACTTAAAAAAATTCAGTCATTGATGCTTCCTGGTACCTATTTCTCACATGCAAGCAGTGAATTCTTCTTGTGTGTTTGGAAAAATGCTAGATGCTTCCTCATCTTCCTATGTTCTTCTGGTGACATTCTTTGCCTCTTTCAAGGAAAACCTTCTCACGTACTCTAGTTACTCATAACTTCCCTCTTTCCTCCATGGTTGAAGGTCCCATTCATCTTTCTGTTGTGTTCCTTATGTGCCTGCTCCAGAAATAATGATTTTGAGACTCGTGAAAAGGGTTAATGATAAGGCCATGCATGTTGGTCTTTTCTAGATTTGGAAGCATCAATTATCGGTCTTTCTTCTTCTCAAGTTCGGTTTGTTTTTATCTTTTCATCTTTCTCTACTCGTCATCTCAGTTATCCTCATTCAGTCGACATATTTCTTTTAGCATTTATACCAATACTCATGGCTGCTCTATATATAATTCTGTTATCGGATAGCTCATTTAACTTGATACATATGTTAATCAACTGCAAACTGCTTAACCCTCCAAATTCATGACTACAGATTTACACTTCATGCATGGAACCTCTATAGTGATTTTATTCGATCTCTCCATCATCATAGGTGATGGAGCTTGAGCCAAGCTAACAAAAATAGTTGCTTGCGCATTTCTCTTGCATGTACCTAGTCAATTTCTTTAAAATGAGCACATAAAATGTTGGGGCTCAATTTGACACTGACATAGGCCTGCACTTGCAGCATTCGATCATATTAGATGTTTATTGTTACCTTGATTTGTTACTTTTCTTTTTTACAAATTTTACACTTAGATCTTAATATCACTTCACAACTCGAACATAAAACCTGACTTTTTCTTTCATTCTTTTTGGTAATGTCGTTTCTTTTTAATCATTATAATTTGTTTTTGAAGGTGAGATTTTGCTCTGTGGAGGATGTGAGAAAGGAATATTTCAAAGAAGCAACTGTGCCAGTCACCTTCAGAGACTGAAGGTATCATCATCTCGGAACATCCTTATGACTTACTGTATTATTAAAGTATAAATCTTGACAAGGAACTATTATGTAATAGTAGAATATTTCTGTATACAACTTGTTCGATTTGATGATTATAAAATTATTACATATGTGTATGCAATCTCCTAGGATAAAGCAATTGATTGTTTTTTAGTAGGAGCCGACATTTTTGGAGATATATCGATCAAATGATGAGGAAAAATAGTATGATTGCACTTTGCTAAGAGCTTGGCCAAAGAGTCCATTAGTAGCCTCATTTCTTCCTATGAGGTATCTGGTTTGAATCCCTCCTCCCCCATTGCATCGAATTGATCCAAGATAAAAGAAAAAAATAAATTAAAGAGCTTTAGGGTGCGTTTAGTTGTGGAAACTATCTATTTTCTTTAACATTATACTTAACAATTTTCATATTCTTAACATAATTTCGAAAACTATATTTTTTTTCTTTGTTTTTTCAGCCTTATTTGAAAAATTTGTTTTCTTATCTTTTTTAATATTATGTTAAAAAATAAACAAAAAAAAATGTTATTTTCTAAATTATGTTAAGTATGCTCTATGAAGAAACTTTGACAATCGTGATCAAGATCTTAACATTATTTTCGTCGCAATCGTTGAGTACGGTTAAGTGTGATCAAGATCATAACATTATGTTAACTACGCTTCTTTCTTTATGGTTGTAGTAAGGATTAAAAATTGGATTTTGTTTTCACACAAGATTAGAGGAACAGTTGGATTTGAGAGAATTTATAAAATGGTTTTTGTTTTCTATCAATACAAACTAGATCAAGCACCATTAAAAACAATTTATGAAAATAATTAAAAGTTAAAAAATAATTTTTAAATCATTAAATTTGTGTAAAAAAAACAGTTTTACTAAATGCTAAATAATTTTGATCTTCACTCTTTTTTTGTCAAAAACTATTTTGTAAACCATAAATTGAAAGTGATTATTTTCCGTTTTGCAGCTCCCGGATTAAAAGAAAATCAACTTTGAAGTGAGATTAGAACTTTCTCTATTAAGTAAAAGATATGATAGAATAATTTCTTAATCATGTGGTATTTTTCGCTTGGAAATTCATCCTTGAGATGAGAGCTTGCTCTATGAAATAAGTCATGCCAACAAAAAAAAAATTATCAACTAATTTAATTAGTATTTTCATTTAAAATTAAGGATCATTTTTTGAAATAATCAAACCAGTAAATAATAAATATCGAACCAATATGGTTTGAATTAGTAAAATTATATCAAATATAAAAATAATTTATCTTTTTAAACAATATTATTATGATTTTAATAAAATGTTTTTCAAACATGTGGCTGTGCCCTTAAGGCGCAGGTTAAGTCCTAATTAATAGAGACCTAACTAACACCACATCGGATAAGCTTCAATTTTTTTTATAATACTTCAAATAACCTTATAACGTATAAACAAATCCATCTCTATTTTTTCACGGTTTTCTGGTACAGCAACAGAAAACTTTTATCTAAATATTAAAAAAATTGTCGCTTATTAAAAACATTCATCATTTTAACTAAAGATTTATAATTTCATGTCTTTTCTAGTGTTCTGTAGTCAAAGGCAATAGAATCAAAGGTTTAGAAAATTTTGGCTGTAGAAAAAAAATTTGTAAATTACGCACATTTATATTCTTTTCTTACATTCTGGGTAGAATTGTGCACATTTATATTCTTTATCATCATCAGCGGCAAATGAAACGAAACAGAACAATAGTTCCCTGGAAGAACTGAGGAAGAAAATGGAGAAAGCGAGGTTATTCGTGATCACATCAGTTCTCCTTTGCTGGGTGGTTGTATGGTGCATGTGCAAGGCCATCGAGTCACCGCAGTACGCAGTTGTCCACTCGGAATCGGACTTCCAAATTAGGCTTTACAGAGAGTCCACGTGGATGTGTGCACCCGTTCGTGATCTCTCATTCCAAAAGGCCACCTTACGTGGTTTTCACAGGTATTTTCTACTCTACGTAATTTCTCCTTTTCTTTTCTTTTTTTACTTATGTTCTTTTGGATAGTTTTCATGTTGATCAGAGTGAAATTAGTCTTTTTTTTTCAATCATTTTTTTTTTGGTATGGATTGACTATTGATTTTGATGGTTTGTTATTGGTATGATTGAGTTAGTAGGAAAATTTCTGGGTGTTTGTTGCTTTGTTTTAAGATGATAATATGCTATTGCTGCCTCAGTTTAATATTTATTTTGGCAATGTTTTGTGTCAAGGAGGGATAAGACCTCAATTAAGATGCTGGACTTGAACTATAGAAAAGGAAAGGGTAATACTTAGAGTCTTATGATAATTCTATTATTTGGTTACCCAATTCAACATTTTTTATGGTGGTTTTTGTGCTTGAGGATAGCTAGATAAGTCAGAAGCAAATAGGAAAATTTGGGACGGGGTTTAGAATTTGGGTTTTAGAATAAGTCGAAGTGAGAAACTTGTTTCAACAATTCATGAGAACTCAAAATTGAGGAGCATGTTAGTCATGGAATTGGAGCTTTCATAATGATGTTTTGTTGTAATTCGACTATAAGAGCTGCTAAGTTTTTTGAATTATGCTTTGGGCAAACGAAAAGCAGCGCATCCTCCATAATAACTAAAAAATTGTTATTAAGAGTTCATATGGTTTGATATGTTGAGAGGAGAGATATGGAAGCACCCACAGATGATGGGTGAGAGTGGTTTGCAAGATCTGGAGGGGAAGTAATTGGTTAAGAAGAGGGTAGATGGATACGGTGGGGTTCTTGGACTTTGTTAATGTCACTCGCGACTAATTAAGATGGGTGTGCACTACTATCTTTGCCGTCAGTCACGATACTCACAATTGATGTAGCAATTCCCTTTGATTCTTTTCTTGTTTGTTTATCCATTCAGTTGCAAAGAGTTCTTACTTATTTGAGAGCATAGGGGTACATGTTATTTGTGCATGGTGTGCAACACATGCAAGGGCGGGATAGCAGGAGACAAGAAGGTAGACATGTGGAATGCAGCCTCCTTCAACAATGCTTTGCATGGTCTTCATGCTTATTATGTTCTATTTTCTTTCGATCCTGGAGAACCAATCTTTTGCTAGACATCTTCCTATTGTTTCTCATTTCAGGTTGTTCCAGTACATCCTAGGTGCCAATCTAAATTTCTCTACGATTGCAATGACAGCTCCCATCTTGACGAGCATAGTCCCAGGAGCTGGGCCTCTTAGCTCATCTGCCTATTTCGTTCTTTTTTACCTGCCCCCAAAGTTCCAAGCAAATCCACCAGTTCCCCTCCCCGAACTGAACCTGAAACCCTATAAGTGGAATAGTCATTGCGTTGCAGTTAGGAAGTTCTCTGGATTTGCGACAGATTATAACATTGTGAAAGAGGCAGAGAAACTTGCCACCAGCTTGAGCAGGTCTCTTTGGGCAAAAAGTACGTCTTCTGAAAGTGATTATGCTTACTCCATTGCACAGTACGATTCTCCATTCCAGCTCATAGGTCGTGTCAATGAAGTATGGGTGGATATTGATGCATCTGGGTTATATGGCTGCAAATCCAGTGGGGTAGCTGCATACTAAAGTTAACCATGAAGCACTAGAGAATGAGCTTTGCGTATGTGTGCATGAAGAGTGAATTAAACATGAGAATGTTCAAATTTTCCATATGTATATATACCAAGTACACAAGATAGAACGGAGGGCTTCTCCATAACTCAGTCCAACTTGCAGGTCTGTAATATAAAATCTTTAAGTGAATCCTGTTGTTTCATATTTCAGAAGTAATTATCATCACTGTTATTGTTATTTTTAGTATCATCATTGTCACATTACCTTGGTTTCTACTCCTCTTGGTCAATGCTAAAAATACTTTTAAGACATTACCGCAAGGACTCTGTTTCTTGCCATGCCATTTGTTTCCAGGATAGGAAAGAGCGATGAACTATGGATGAGAGAAATGTTCAACTCTCCATTTGCTGGCCAACACTTTGCTTGCACATTGGAAGGCAATCTCAAATGCAACCAATGAAGCATTTGCATGTTTTGGTAAAGTTATTGGATTCTAAGGACATATTACAGTCCTGGTATAGAAAATCATTCAGGAATCAGAGCATCTTTATATAGAATTTTTTTTTTTATCAATTTCAAATAATTTGACGCGTTGACAATGGTTTGTTAAAGCTTGTTTGATACATCGATAAAAGATAAGATAGCAAAAAAAAATTACTATAAAAAAAATGAAGAAAAAAAAAAGAATCTTAACTCGTCCTTTATCAGCATACCAAACAAGCCCGTAAGTGTTAAGAAAAAATTTATGATGTTCTATGCTACAAACCTGGAATTGCGTCCCACCATCATGGCCGTGGGATGGGAAACTGTGAACCTTGCTGTCCAACACATATATGCATGATAGGGGGAGAAACAGAGATTCACATGCACTTCAGGCATCTATCTTTCTCTTGGATATAATTTCAAATGCATACAACTCCTCAAGCAAATTAACTTTTGTAATTGCTGGGGTATAAATCTTTCACATCAAGATTGAGAACCGCAATTATGCAATTTGAAACTCAAGCCCATCAAACAAAATTGATAATCATATTCAGAATCTTTTCTAACAAGTACACTTCTTCAAGAAATTCTCTGATCTAAATGAATGAATGAATTCTACAAGACTCAGAACACCTGCTACTTTTATGCAGCTGGACAAACACTAGTTGGGTCTGCGTTTTGGATGGACGCAAGATGGTAAAGATGCCCCAACATCAGGACCCTTCTTGTCTAGCATAGGCAGCTTAATTTGACTACAATAAACAATAAGTAGAAGACACAGAAGTAAAACAAAAATATAAATGGGGGAGGACATGACCTCCATATTAGTCAAAGTTGAAATGCTAGTCTGGGTTTTATTAGTGCTTAGCCTCAAGTATTCTCCCTCAACCAGTGCAGCACTTAATGTCCAAGAAAGATCGCCAGGACCAAACATCATCTCTGTATCGCTGAGACATAACGCATCCTCAATGAGTGATGCCATATAAGGCACCCAGAAGCAATACTGTCCACCATAATTCTGGTTCCCAGATACATAGCCAAAGTCAGCCCATGATCTCAAACACAAGTCCTGACCTTTCTCCCAAATCTTAGTCAAACTGGCTCTTGAACTCAATTTTAACATGTTATTAACAGCGAAAAATCCAGATAAAGCATGGAAGTGTTCCGTGAGGTGGCTAATAGCTGCCAAGTTAAGTATGTTACTACCTGCAGAATACAAATGGGTAGAATGAATATAGCACATGAATGCTACAACTATGAGAAAGAAAGTATAACGCATAAAGGGTTGGATGGTAACAACAGCAAAAGTGCACTGAAAAATGAAATGTGTGGCAGTGAATGACCAAGCTATAAATACATCAATTCTCGAACAAATTGCCCTCGACTGGGCTTGCCGTAATCGAGGACCACTTTAACAAATATTATTTTCCAAGTAGGTACATGTTTTTATTTCATCAAACAAGTGGCACCCTGGCAACTAATTGTGGTTATACGCATATTAGCAAATAACATACGTTGAGGACCACTTAACAAATATTACTCTCCAAGAAGGTACATGTTTTTATTTCATCAAACAACTGGCACCCTGAGCTAATCGTGGTTATATGCATGTTAGCAAATAGCATATGTCAGTTCCATTCAAATATTTATGATCATCAATGAAACTCCCCACACAGTGTCCATATGAAAAGTCTGTCCCTTTTAGACAGAGCAGAGGGGCAGAGTTTTTCGTTATGGAAAGAATTAAGCAATTATATAGGACTATATACCTAATCAATGCATATAAGTGTTTGTATGCTGATCGCTAAAACCAGTGCAACCTATCTATCTGAATCACTAAAGCCAAAGCTATTTATTCTCTAGCCTGTATGGAAGACTACTATTTGTAAGTTTACTTCAAAAGGAAATCCAGAGATATGGCAAGATACTTAGAAAGGCTTAAGGACGTAATAAATGTATTACATCTGTAACAACTGAATGCAGAATACAGCAGCATACATTTTGAACTTACCACTAAAAGAACACGATCTTGCATTGCAGTTTGTAGCAAATTTGCAGCAGCCCTTGCAAGTCCTTTGCGTTGCTCCCATTTGGATCTCCAACCAAATATGTTGAAGAAAAGTTAAATTTCTGTATTTGACTGCTCAAAATTTTCAGGTCACTAATACTCGATCTAGCGCAATCATGGCAAGTATAATTATGCACAAAACCATAACTTAGACATGGATGCCTGATTTCAGTTCTGTCACCAGTGCTTTGGCAAAGTGGCTGCGTTTGACTTAGCATGGCAACCGTCCTATCAAATGCCTCATTCAAACCAAGTGCCGGCAGAGTAAGCTAAAATTTTATGTTCAGTTGAGCCCATCTTTGATCTTATCAAGTGGTTCTCATCTCTCGCATTGTCTACTTCCATAACAACCTGCAATGATGAACCTCCCAGATCAAGAATTCCCAAGGTTGGCACCGCTGAGGAATTACCAAGACTTCCCAAATTATAATTAAGAGCGACCCAACCATAGTAGGCTTCTTCTTTCCCACTCAAAACCCTAATCCAACTTCTACATTAACTAAACGTGTGTTCCCTTACAACAGCCTCCACCTCATCCAAAACCCACCTAGCATCCCCAACTCCCAACTTCCTTAATCCAGCCGTAGCAAGAACAAAAATCAGAGTATCACTAGGTCTTTTAAGGGGTACGAACTCTTCTGCTAAAAGAATCTATGGCTCTAAGGATGCCTTCTGATACTACCAAAATATGTCACCCCAACAGGAGGAGGACACGTGGGTTATCTTGAGCCCTGAATTCAAAGAGACACGCGGACAGTTCAGGCCCAGACAGCTGGGCCTCCAGGTCATGACCGCCTTTCAGGCATCCACCTCCAGCTGGGCCTCCAGGTCATGACCGCCCTCAGGAATATCTTGGCTCCAGCTGGGCCTCCACGTCACCACCGCCCTCCGGATCATCATTACCAACCAAGTTGGGGCGTCAGACCGAAACACCGTCTTACGCATAGACGGCTCTGGAATAAGCCAACAAGGCTAAAGCCCTACTGAACGGTTCTCAGCTTCCTAGCTGGGCCTCATAGGCATCATTACCCTACCCAGTTAGGGTATCCTGTCACAGCTGCCCCGACCCATCACCGCCTCCGGAACTCTATAAAAGGATTTGGTAAGCGGTCCAACAGGGCAAGGGCTTTTTCAGCTTTAAACACATACAACCTGAAACTTTTGCTAACTTAAGCATCGGAGCATCCTCGGAGGCATCCCCTCCGTCGACCCAATAGCAAATCTCCCTTTCCCTGTGCAGGTACTTATACAGAACATCCATCCAGCTCAGCAATACTCATTTTTTGGCATCAACAGATTGGCGCCGTCTGTGGGAAGCCACATCTCTCGCTGACAGTAACAGCGAAGAAGTCAAAAGAACTCATCTGTTAGCATGCCTCCAAAAACACTCGCCAGAGATCTAGGCGCTCGCGCGCTACAGTCGGGAGACAGTTCTTCAGCCGAACCCGGCGTTCACCCGAATGAAGGCACGCTCCAGGCGCAATTCACAGAGCTTGCACACCTGGTGGCCGACCTGGCTGCCGAAGTTCGTAGGAGACCTCAGCAGACGCTGCCACTCCCATCGCTGGAACCAGGTCACGGTGTTTCCACTGATCGTCGCCCACCAGCGGATGTCTGCTCAGCGACCCACTCACCTTCCCCAGCTAAGTTCAGAGAGAGTCCCGTGCCCAATAACAGCGAAGGGTTTGGCAAACGGATCGAGGACATAGAGGGACGCATCAATGAAGCGTTTAAAGAACGCGGCCACAGTATTAGCGATGATCTCGATGTACAGGACCCACCTTTCATAAAAGAAGTCCTTGACGCCCCTCTCCCCCAAAATTTTCGTATGCCACAAATCAAACTTTATGATGGATCCACAGATCCCTTAGATCACCTCCAGCACTACCGAACCACAATGACCCTCCATAGACATTCGGACCCTATAATGTGCAGAGCGTTTCCATTAACCCTAGAAAAAGCGGCTGGGACGTGGTATTCCCGTTTGAAACCGGGGGGTATTCGCACCTTCAAAGACCTAAGTTATGCCTTCGCCTCACATTTCATCAGCAGTAAAGGACCCAAGAAAACTTCGGAGTCTCTGTTTAACATTGTCCAGTCGAAAGGAGAGAAGCTTCGCGCCTATATTTCCAGATTCAACACTGCAGCCTGGGAGATTCCAAACCTTGATCCCAATGTTCAGCTCCTGGCATTCAAAAATGGATTAAGATCCGGATTCTTCAGCTCAAAACTCATCAGACGTCCGCCTACGGACATGAATGAGGTCTTGGCCCGAGCCGAAAAATACATGCTAGCAGAAGATGATCAAGCATTCCGAAGAGAACGCGAAGGAGATACGGAAAAGAGGAAGAGAGGCCCCACTAGTCCCAGCCTTGAACCCTCTAAGCGGCCGTTCCGCGAGGAGAAACCCAGAACCCTCAGGCCTTTCGAGGATAGGTCCCGAACTCTTGCAACCTATGGAACCAGAGCCAGAACTCCGAGGCAAATCCATGGCTATGCACCACTGAATGCCTCCAGAACCAACATTCTGATGCAGATTCATGATAGGGACCTCTTGCAATGGCCTCCAAGGCCGCCAAACCTCAACCCGGATCGCAATACTTGGTGCAGGTTTCACAAAAACTTCGGCCATGATACGGAAGAATGTAAGGCCTTAAAAAATCAGATCGAGGCCCTCATCAATAGAGGGTATCTAAAAGAATATGTCAGGCCACGACAAGAGAAATATGATGAACGATCGCGAAGAGGCCCTGAACGTTCTTATGAACGAAACAGACCTGCAAGGACAGCCCAGAAGAGCCCGAGGCCAAGTTATAGAGAGCCCAGCCAGAAAAAACCGGAGGTCCCCGTGGCGAAGATTATCAAAACCATTTACGGTGGGCTCGTTGCTGGAGGGGGATCCCGTGCTCGCAGTAGGTCTTATGCTAGGTCAATAGCCTCTGTTGCTGGATCTCAGAAAAGACCTAGGACCGGAGAGATTATTTCTTTTTCGGACGAAGACTTGGAAGGAGTGCAGATCCCACACGACGATGCTGTCGTAATTTCACTCCTTGTGGCTAACCATGAGATAAGACGAGTCCTAGTCGACAACGGGAGCTCGGCCGACATCCTCTTTTATGATGCCTTTCACCAAATGCAGTTAGGCGATGCACATCTGGAGCTGGTTTCCACCCCACTCTATGGCTTCTCAGGGGGACCGGTCTTTACAGAAGGCAGTATAACTCTCCCGGTAACTGCGGGAACGGCACCTCAAACAACAACAGTACAATCCACTTTGTTAATCGTCCGACAACCCTCTTCCTACAATATGATACTCGGACGACCCACACTGAATAAACTCCGAGCTGTTGTCTCTACCTATCATCTCAAAATCAAATTCCCCACGACAGACGGAGTAGGCGAGATCAAAGGAGATCAACAAACCGCCAGATCCTGTTATCTCAGTGCAATAAAAGGTAAAAAGACGGAAGCCCTACCACTCGAATTGGATGACCTTAGGGATGAAGCAAGCAACCTACGAGGTAGGCCCGGAGAAGATGTACTCACAATCCCCCTTGGCGAAGATAGCACCAAAACTGTGCAAATTGGTTCCAACCTGTCCAGCTCTTCCCAAGAATCTTTATTAGCCCTTCTCCGGGCAAACCAAGATCTATTCGCCTGGACTGCTGCAGATATGCCAGGAATCAGCCCTGACGTCATTGTACATCGCCTGAGTGTCGACCCGACCCACAAACCGGTTATTCAGAAGAAAAGGTCGTTTGCTTCCGAGCGACAGGCAGTCGTTCGGACAGAAGTTGAGAAATTACGTTCGGCTGACTTCATCCGAGAGGTGAGCTATCCGGATTGGGTATCTAACGTTGTAATGGTAAAAAAGGCCAATGGCAAATGGCGAATCTGTATAGACTTTTCTGATCTAAATAAAGCCTGTCCAAAAGACAGTTTTCCTTTGCCTCGGATTGATCAACTCGTGGACGCAACATCCGGCCATGAGCTGATAACATTCATGGATGCTTACTCCGGGTATAATCAAATCCTCATGCACCCGCCCGACCAAGAAAAGACAGCATTTATCACAGAACAAGGCCTCTATTGTTATAGGGTCATGCCATTCGGTTTGAAAAATGCCGGGGCCACTTATCAGAGGTTAGTAAACAAAATATTCAAGGAACAGATTGGTCGTAATATGGAAGTATATGTGGACGACATGCTGGTTAAAAGCGTCGAGGCAAAAACCCACGAAGCTGATCTCCAAGAAGCTTTTACTATCCTTCGTCATTATCATATGAAATTGAATCCTACAAAGTGTGCCTTTGGAGTTACTGGGGGGAAGTTCCTCGGCTTCTTAGTCACCCATAGGGGCATCGAAGCCAACCCAGAAAAGATTGACGCCATTCTTCGTATGAGTCCGCCTCGGACCGTGAAAGAAGTCCAGCGACTTACTGGAAAAATCGCGGCCCTCAGCCGGTTTATGTCAAAGTCAGCAGAGAAGTGCCTGCCCTTTTTTAAAGCCATTCGTCGGACGCAGAACTTCGTGTGGAATGAAGCTTGCCAAGAAGCATTCAGGACGTTGAAAATATATTTGGGGACACCACCCGTGCTTACCAAACCAGTGGTCGGAGAAGAACTTTTTTTGTATCTTTCGACTGGGCCCGAAGTGGTAGCCTCCGTGTTAATACGAGAAGAAGAGGGCGTGCAGAAGCCGGTGTATTATGTCAGCAAAGTACTCCATGATGCTGAGACAAGATATTCCCCGGCAGAAAAAATGGCGTATGCTCTGTTAACTTCGGCCCGGAAGCTTCGACCTTATTTTCAAGCCCATACCATCACTGTCCTCACCAACCAGCCTCTTCGACAAATACTTCACAAGCCAGACGTTTCTGGTAGAATGGTTAAATGGTCGATAGAGCTGGGAGAGTTCGACATCCGTTATCGGCCTCGGACTGCTATCAAAGCACAAGCCCTAGCTGATTTTGTCATGGAAACTACTTTACCGGAGGAAGACTCTCCACAGGATGTTAGTCAATCGAATTCCTTTCTGCATTGGACTCTTCATGTGGATGGGTCCTCTACTGACTCTGGAAGTGGAGCCGGGCTCATTCTAAGCGGTCCTGACAACTTTTCCATTGAATACGCCCTGAGATTTAAGTTTCCAGCGTCAAACAACGAAGCCGAGTATGAGGCTCTACTCGCCGGCATGAAATTGGCCAAGGTAATATCTGTACAAAACTTACATGTATATAGCGATTCCCAACTGGTGGTGAACCAGGTGAACGGCGAATTCGAGGCCCGAGGAGAAAAAATCGCTCGCTACCTAGCAGCAGCAAAGGCATTAGCCGGGCAGTTTGATGTCTTTTCTCTAAACCAGATTCCCCGGGCAGAAAATGCAAAGGCCGACTCATTGGCCCGACTTGCTTCGTCTCGCCAGCTTGAGTCCAGACGAGCAGTTTACCTCGAAACCCTAGCCGTGCCGAGTATCGACGAAATAATGGTCTTACCCGTGGTTGGTGAGAGAACATGGATGAGTCCTATCCTGGAATATCTACGTGACGGTATTCTTCCCGATGATAAGGGCGAAGCCCGAAAGATTGTGTCTCGAGCCGCCCGTTACGCTATTCTGGATGATCACCTGTATAAGCGGGGGTTGACAACGCCCTTCTTAAAGTGTCTTGATCCGACCGAAGCTAACTACGCCCTTCGAGAAGTCCACGAAGGTATATGTGGAAATCACCTCGGAGGACGTGCCTTAGCATTCAAAATCCTCCGTCAAGGATACTATTGGCCGAAGATGAGGGAAGAAGCCATGGAGTTGGTGACCAAATGCCAAAGCTGTCAACGGTATGCCCTTGTGCCACGACAACCAGCGAACCTTTTGACACCAATTGTCAGTCCACTTCCTTTCGCTATGTGGGGAATGGACCTTCTCGGGCCCTTTCCCGGAGCAACCGGCCAGCGAAGATACCTCATAGTTGCCATAGATTATTTTACAAAATGGGTAGAAGCCGAACCCTTGGCCAGCATCACGGACTTCCAAGCCCGAGCTTTCGTATGGAAATCAATCGTGTGTCGGTTTGGAGTACCACAAGTATTAGTAACAGACAACGGCAAACAGTTTGACAGCGTTCGGTTCAAAGCATTTTGCGATGAATTACACATTGACCATCGTTTCTCTTCGGTTGGATATCCGCAAGCAAATGGACAAGCCGAAGTTACCAACCGAACGATCTTGCAAGGCATTAAAAGGCGAATAGACCAAGCAGAGAAGCAGTGGGCAGACCATTTGCCCAACATACTTTGGGCATATCGAACCACGACTCGAGCACCTACCGGGGAAACCCTTTTCTTCATGACTTATGGGTCCGAGGCAGTCATCCCCTTGGAAATAGGAATACCTTCCTTACGAGTTCAGAATTTCGAAGAACGAAGCAATGAGGAAGCCCTTCGCGCGAACGCTGACCTTTTAGACGAAGCCCGAGACAAAGCCCAAATTCGACTCGCCGTTTACCAGCAGCGAGCCACTAGGTACTTCAACTCAAGAGTAAAAGTAAGACGTTTCTGTCTTCACGACCTCGTCTTGCGAAAAAATGAAGTATCTAAGCCCCGAGACTCAGGCAAATTAGTCCCTAATTGGGAAGGGCCTTATCGAATCAAAAAGGTGTGCCGCCCCGGTTCTTTTGAACTCGAAGAGTTGAACGGAAAAGCCCTTCCTCGTACTTGGAATGCGGCACATCTTCGACGTTTTTATCAATAAATAAGTGTTACACATATGTAAGCACTCTTGTTTTTATATATATGAAAAGATTTTACTTACATCATTTCATCCAATACGAAACAAAATTAAGTAGGGCGCTAGCGGCCTCAAAATACAACCCTAAGGCACAGACCGGGTCAAAACAACAAAAAAGGGCTACAATAGATCGCCCTCAACCTAAACCCTACTGATCTCCAATGGCAGGAGATCCCGTGCCCGAGCGCCCGTCACGATCCTGTCCGTCAGCAGCCTCGTCATCCGAAGCCGGCAGCTCCTCATCCTCCCGCCCAAGCAGGTCCAACGCGGAGAAATCCAGCTCTGGATACGTGGACTCGGCCTTCTCCTTGGCCTCCATGAACCCCGTAAGGTACTGCTGGCCACCCTCAGACACCACGGCTAGGCGATAGGCCTCCGAGTTTTGGAAGGATGCCAAGGCCTCCTCCACTGTAACCCTAGTACGGACCTCAGCCTCCTCTGTAACGGCTCGAAGACGAGCCTCGGCCTCCTCCGCTGCGGCTCCAAGGCGAGCCTCGACCCCCTCGACGGCTGCCCGAGCAGTGGCTTCAGCCTCGGCTTTGGCCCGGACAGCAGATTCTAGAGAAGCCTGCAGCCGGCAAACAGCCTCATTCCTCTCCTCCAGCTGGCGTTGGGTTCGCCCAAGGAGCTCCGCTGTCTCCATGCACCGACGAGTAGCCGCGCCCACCAGAACACCCATCTGATACCAGAAGCCAAGTATGAAACAAAAGGCGATGAAAACAACGTAAAGTAAAGCGAAAGCGAAATCTAACCTGGGAAGCAAGAGCCTCAGTCGCCGCACATAGAGACTCCGTGGTCTTTCGACCCAACTCAACGATATCACGAGGGGGAGTTCCCTTAAACAGATGTTCTCTCGCCACCCGAGGATGTGCGAAGACGGAGTCGTCTGTCCGGATGGCCCAATTGGGCATAAAGATCGAGGCTTCCGAAGCCACCCCTTGGCTAGGGCCCGAGAGAATGGGAGTCCCTGCAGTCGCTGGGATCGGAGCCGGGGCACTGCTTGCTGGAGCTGTCTCTGACTGGGTCGGTGGCCTCGGAGGAGTCCCTAAGTCAATCGGAGCCGGAGATGGGGCTCGTGGCCTCTTCTTCGGCCGCGAAGTCGAAGCCGATTGCTTCTCAGACCGAGCCGATCTTCTCTGCTCCATCGCCAATTTCTTGGCATGCTCACGAGCACGGGCAGCCGCTTCCATTTCTGAGCAGAGCACACAAACAAACAAATGAAGGAAATGGCGTTAAGTATAAATTGCAAGATAACAATGCAAAATGAGAATAAAAAGAAGGTAAACTAAAGCCTTTACCGCTCTCTAGCGAAGGCTCGGGGCACGAAGAACAAAGACCTCGCCGGGCCAGTTCTTCATTGTCATATAGGACCCCAACGTCCAAAGGCGAGGCCAGCATGGCATTCACTGTCTCTTGCTCGTACGGAAGAAGGCCCGCCTTTTTGCACTTCCCGGTGCGGTCCATACTCCACGCACGAGGCAAGCCGAAGTCCTCGACAGATCGGATGAAAAAGAAATTCTTCTTCCACCTCTTGATAGATGAAGGGGTCTTCTTCAGCAACCTCCTCTTCGGCCGAGTACTGAAGACCACCCACCCTGTCTGGCCATGCCGGCTGATCAAGAAGTGGGCCTTAAAAATGTCCATCGTCATTGGACGGCCCACTTCTAAGCAAACACAGATAAAGGCCATGATCAGTCGTACCGAGTTTGGTACCAACTGACACAGCGCTATATCAAAATATTTTAAAATTGCACAGAAGTAGGGGTGGAGGGGAAACCGAAGCCCGGCCTGCATGTGATGTTCATACACGCAGAGCTCGAACGGAGCTCGGTCAGGGAGGACATCACAGGCCCTCTCCCCCACCCTGGCCAGCCGAAGAACGTACTCGCCCGGAATACGGTAGGTCTTCCTAATTACCTCCAAATCTTCCTCCCTCAGTTGGCTAGGAATGTCGTTGGCTGAATAGTACCATTCCTCCCTCTCCTCTCCAGCCGAGGTCTCCCTAATATCGGTCACAGCTCTACGAGTTTCCTCACTAGACGAGGACTTTTCCTGATATTCTCTCCCAACCCCCGAAGGAATATAGGGCACTAGTGCCATGAGGCCTGCCCTTGGCGTACCCAATCTGAGGGCATCCCCCCCAGAAGAAGACGAGGACGCCTCTGCGCCATCGGAGCTACTACCACTCGTACCATCTACATTACTCCTACCATTACTACTACTAGGCCTATCGCGGTATGTATCAAACGAAGAAGACATGGTATGAAAATAAAAAAAGAACACGAACTCACCAACGTCCGAAGGATTCGGACTTGAATTTCTCCTAGAGCTTTCCTCCCAAGGTCTCGCGATTGCAACGATCACACCAACCTTCTCACTGAGTGGACGAGGACGAGGACTCCAAAGCTTCTTTGGGCGAGGCCGAAGGCTCTCAGGAAAGCAACTCTCTGAAAACAGAAGGAAATTATGGCAGGTGTGTGGAAGAAGAAGAAACCAAAGCCCCTTATATAGCAGAAGTATCACGGCCAACGAGGAGCATTTAATGCGGTCGCAGGAATCTAGGGGACAATTTAGACCTCCCAAACGACCCACACTCTTTCCCAGGAGACGTTACGTCCCTCGAGGCGGCCGCCGTTTTCCCTAAAAAGGGTAACATGACGCGGCATCCATATGGTGAGACCACGTGGCTCTATCGCCGCCGTCCTAGACACGAGAATCTTTCACGTAGCTCCACGTGTCCTCGGACCCATGGTGTTCTTGGCCGAGGAGATGGATTGCTCCACGTGTCCTCGGATCCCTGGTATTCTTGGCGAGGAGATGGATTGCTCCACTGGTCCTCGGCCCAATTTCTTTAAGGTCCGAGGAAATGGACTGCTCCACAAGTCCTCGGCTCCTTCTCTTTTGCCTTAGAGCACATCTTCGACCCAGCTTCATGTCTCCACAGAGGGCCTAACGCCAACTCAGTTATGCTACTTCCTTAACCACAGTGCTGCACTTAAGGAAGTGGGGGGCCTCTGATACTACCAAAATATGTCACCCCAACAGGAGGAGGACACGTAGGTTATCTTGAGCCCTGAATTCAAAGAGACACGCGGACAGTTCAGGCCCAGACAGCTGGGCCTCCAGGTCATGACCGCCTTTCAGGCATCCACCTCCAGCTGGGCCTCCAGGTCATGACCGCCCTCAGGAATATCTTGGCTCCAGCTGGGCCTCCACGTCACCACCGCCCTCCGGATCATCATTACCAACCAAGTTGGGGCGTCAGACCGAAACACCGTCTTACGCATAGACGGCTCTGGAATAAGCCAACAAGGCTAAAGCCCTACTGAACGGTTCTCAGCTTCCTAGCTGGGCCTCATAGGCATCATTACCCTACCCAGTTAGGGTATCCTGTCACAGCTGCCCCGACCCATCACCGCCTCCGGAACTCTATAAAAGGATTTGGTAAGCGGTCCAACAGGGCAAGGGCTTTTTCAGCTTTAAACACATACAACCTGAAACTTTTGCTAACTTAAGCATCGGAGCATCCCCTCCGTCGACCCAATAGCAAATCTCCCTTTCCCTGTGCAGGTACTTATACAGAACATCCATCCAGCTCAGCAATACTCATTTTTTGGCATCAACACCTTCTCTCCCGAAGCATTCCTTACAAATTTATCTAAACCGGGCTCAGTCTGCATACAATGGTACCTACACGATTTCTTCCAAATTAGACTCTTGGTCTTGGTTGAATTGTCTGGATATGAATGCACCAAAACGGGCAGCTCCTGATTGCCTACGCCTCTCATTCTCCACTCTGATAGACATTCACTCGCGTCCCAGTGCTTCCACAATCCACCACAACAGTGAAGTATGAGCTTTTACCGTGATTAAACACAAAATATGCGCCAATAATTAACAACATAATGGCAAAAGCAAACCCAGAAATTTTCAAAACCCGTTTGTATCGACTGAGTCCTGTGATCGAGAGCTGGACTTTAGAAGGTGATTTGGGCTCCATACTTGAACTATCACCATTGATAAATTTCAAATCCTAACCCCCCTTCGATATTTAATCGCAATACAAAATAACATAATTGAGCCATGAAATTAGTGGTACTGCATCTGGTCAGCTCATAATACCGAACGATCTCGACTAAGCCAAATTTCCGGTGCCTACTTTTTATTTTTATTTTTCTTAATATTTTTCTCACAATTTATCCATTATTAACATAATTTGATTTTTTTTCAAATTATACTGAAAATATGAAAAGTAAATTATTTTAAAATGTGTAAATTAAAAATCGTGCTAAGAAAAATAAAGATAAAAATTGAAATAAAATAACATTTTCTGCTAAAAGCACCCATAATGTCGAAATTCTCTGGCTACAAGAGGCTACAATAATTGTTGGTTTACTTTGTATTACTTGTATGGAGATGTGACAATGGAATGTGATCATCTGGCTTCTCTTAAACAGATTATCTGCTTTGAAAACTTATTTAGGGGTTGCTGACCAATAAAAAACAGAACCATTTTAGATGTTAGGTGAAGGAAACTCATCTGCATAGTATTACTACTATGTTTCATACGTAAAATTTACGTAAGTGTGCTACTTGTATTGTTACAAGTGCACATGATTCCTCTTCTTGACAATTGCTATCTCTTATGTGCAAGATAAGCACGTCTCTTCTGTGGTTTTAACAGGACAACTGGACAGGTATCTCAGTTTTTGTTAAAGTTTGTTGATTGGAATGGTCATCTTATCTATGACTGATATTGATCCCAATTTGTTTTACTTTACAGGTTTATAGGAGCAAGTCGATTTGGTAAGTAAGGTGGGATTCTATCAATTAGTTTAAACAACTCTCCTTTCTGCACTTTGTTGAGAGGTAGATGAGTAAGCAAACTTTACCTTAAGCCTAAACCTTAACGATTATACCAAGACCTCCTCAACTCTAATGGGTTCATTCATTTTCTATATACAGCTAGCTGGCAAGAAACCTACATCCAGAAAATCATTAAACCTTATAGTTTAACAACTTCCATATATGTTTTGTTAATACTACAACCATGAAACAATAAATTGCCCCAAGAACGCAATGCTGCTTTGCCCATCTTCGTTTTAGTAAAGAATGACCTTTTACAGAGTGAAGATGGAAAATAAACAGAACAGGTACCTTTTCATTCTTTTCCCTGACAAAAGGCACGCTCATTGATGCCAAGGGTGATCACCTAATAAAAATAAATCATTTCTGATTTACCCACCAGATACCATGAAAAACAAACACTTGTAAATCTAATTATAAGAAACCTTGTATTGCAGTGTTCTCTAAATCAGACTCCAAAAAAGAAAATAACAAAACAACAATTTATAACTTACACACTCAGAAAAGGCTAGACTTCAGTCTGAAATAGAGAAAAACAACCTCAATTAAGAAAAAACAGACAAAAAGATAAACTCTTAGCTAGAGATAAAGGTTCACTTAAAGCACTTCGCATCCAAGAGAGACTCTCCCTCAAAAGGCTCATAATCTTCAATCATCTGGTTGACACGCTCTTTTTGGGCTTCGTCTGAAATGTCGACCTTCTTCCAATCATAGAGCTCCATGTCATAGCACTCGTCAATTACAAATTGAGGAATTTCTTGCCCTCGGAAAAGCCACAATCCCTTGACCTTGAATGGGGGCTCTGAGCCAATCACCAGCATCTTCCCAAAGGCGTACTTGCGTGCCAAATCCATCCTTTGAAGGAACCCACCAACCTTGTTCAGAGTGACAAACGACACCGTATTCTCGTCATTGTACTTGTAATCACAGAACCAGAGTGAATACCCCTCAGGATCATACATGTCCCAGAATCCTGCGACGGAAAGGAAAAAAGAAGAGACTAATGTTCATGCCATGAATTAAACTAAAATCAAGGCCAAGAAAAAAATTTCTTCTTTAAAAAAACAAATCAGGTGCACAAAAGGATGATCAAATAGATTTTTTACTTCAACACCGAACTTGAAAATCCAAGTTATACCAATGTAAATACCTAACAACTCAAATATCGTGATATCCTCCTAATTAGTTATGGAACATAAATTAATTTGTGTTCAAAACTTGTCCATCTGAAACTGCCTTCTACAAAATTATTCAAACCCCCACCCCCCCCCCCCAAAAAAAAAAATAAATAAATAAAGAAAACCAACCACCAAGAAAGAAAGGACAAAGGAATGCAGCCTAGGCTACAAATTACCTCCTAAGCTTCTTTACCTAGTTTACTGTCTTTCTAGAATCATAATCTAACCCAATTCCTGCATATTAGAGTAAACCAACAAGAAAATAGAACAAACAATTTGCTTATCATTGAAAGTAAGATGAAGGCAAAACAAATAAAAGGAAAAAGAGGCAATACCTTTGATTGCAACCTCACGGAAATTGGTCTTGGTGTTTGAGTAGAGCCTCTTCCACTCATCCAGTACCATCTTACTTGGGGGCAGCAAATCAAGAGGATTCTTGGCTTTGGGCTTTGGTGCCTCTTCCTCTTCCTCAGCAGGCTTCACTGGCTCTTTCTGGACTTCCTTTTTGGTTTCTTTCTTTGGTTCATTCTTGGGCTTTGGTTTAGCAGATTCTTTTGGCTGCGAAGGTTTCTTTGCAGACGGAACAGGTGGAACAGATTCAGTCTGCTTGACATCACCCAGTACCTTTCTAAAATTTGGTTGATTAACCATGGTCCAGAAGTATCTCTCAAGGTGAGGGAACTCCGAAGTAAAGCTCTTGGTCATAACCACTCTGAATCCAAAAGACAAGTTGCATGTCATGACAATGTCTGCCAGTGTAACAGAATGGCCAACCAGGAAAGTGTTGGAAGCCAGATGTGAGTTCAAAGCACCCAGTGCTCTCTTCAAGGAAGCTATTGCAGCTTCCTCAGCCTTCATGCAAAAAATATATCCATAAAATAAGACTGAATAAGTGGGTCGTTGAGGATAGAATCAAAGGCAGAGCACAATTCTGAACTACAACAATTAGATTCTTGATAGAGATCAGTCTATTAAGTGATAATATTGATGGAATAATTTCTCCGTTACATTTCAAAGAGAAAAGAAAAGGCCACATCCCTCACTGTGTATCAAGGTTTCCATATTTAAAGCTTTCCAGGAAACAGATTAATTCCCTTACCAACTAAAAGCACTCTTCATTGCATTCATAGCAAAAGGTACATCCAATGCCTTCGAGGCAAAAGAGCAGTAATGATATTCAAGGGACATTTTAAGATTTGATCCTATTTTTAAATGCAAAGAGAAACATATAACTCATTTTTATCTGCCATGAAATACAGTGCTCTAGTTAAATGCCAAATATAACGCAAAGAGAATTAGTCTCAAATGCCATTAAAAAACAGTAGAAAGTTTCATTCCAGTGAGAAGCACCTCTAAAAAAGAATTTGAACAAGTGATGCAAACTGAATAATCAATAATAGATGGCTCACCGGAGGAAGATATATATCCCAACCCATTCTTGGTCTGATCCAATTCAAAATATTAGCATCAATCTCCAATGATGCAAAGTCAATCCACTGCTCAATATGGCCCTAAAAAATAAAAAACACATAATAATAAGCATAAAAGAAGATCATGCATGCCCATTTTTAATAAAACAAAATCCAAAGAAACAAACAACCCTTGAGAACTACTATAGATCTATCAAAAATGAACTACTATAAAATACAAAAAAATAAAGAAGATCAGTAGTAACGAATGATCTTATATAATCAATCAGAGAAGAACCAACCATAAAATACAAAAATAAAAAAGATCAAAAGTAATGAATGGTCTTACATAATCAATCAGAGAAGAACCATACAAAGCATTGTCACCCTTCAAGCGTGTTACTGCAGCAACAAATAAAAGATCCATAAGTTCCAATTTAGTCATGAGAGAGAGAGGGAGATATAGAGAAGGAGGAATAGGTTTATAGCCTGACCATAACGAGCTATAGCATTGCTCTCAAATATGGGACCTTCAGGTGTTTCCAGCACAGGAACCTAGAGAAATCACATATCTTTTTTAGAAAATTAAATCGACTCAAACTATGCTTTCACAGCAACACACTCCTATAGCATCAATGTCATCATACAGATGCTTACCTTCCCAATAGGGTTCATCTTGAGGAATTCAGGAGTTTTGTTTGAGACACCCATCTCAAAGTTCTCAGCAAGTTCAACATGCACACCAGTGTACTCCACAACAATGAGTGCCTTGTATGTATTTTTGTTTGTCTTCATTGCATGCAAGACCTACAAGTAGATCGAATCATCAAACAACCAAATTGATCAAAGAAAAACAGGGTGCTCATGAAATGATAAAGCAAATTCATTCATTACTTCTGACAGATTCTTTGAAAATAAGTAAAGGTCCAGGTGTATTCAGTTAAATCTGATAAATGTAAGCAGGGGCTCTCTAATGTTAACCATCATTCAGTAGCAAGGCCACATACTGTAATCAGGAACCTACAAACTGTAAAGAAAGGCCTTTTACGAGGAAAAACCCTAAAAGATCTATCCTTCTTTGCAGAAGAAGCAAATAAATTGTGAAAATGAACCTCATTAAACCTAGCCATATTCAACATTTTTTTAGTTTCTTCTTGTGAAAAAAACACGGTTCTAAATTCCATTCACTTCAATTTTCATCTTCTAGATTGCATCAGATATCCCGATAAACTTAAAATCGACAAACTTCAACATGCAAAGGTTTCTCAGGAAACTAATGGTTTAACCTAATTAGCAACAGAATCATGTTCAAAAATGAAAACACAACAACCAATAGAACCATAACGAAGTGCTTCGCAATTTAACTTTATGATTCAAAATCATAAGAGAATAAATCAAATCGCGAGCAATCTAAAGAAGAAAAGCTTGAGGAGCTAAAATTCTGTCCCTTTCTCATAATTAAATAGAAACGAAACATGAATGAAGCCAACCCCGCACGGTAACACATGAATTAGCAGACAAACCCGGCACGGTAAACAGATAAAACATTCGAATCTATATCTTTCATCGTTATTATGCATATAAAGACCAATTTGAGAAAAAGAAAAAAAGAACTCACAGGAGCCATGGCTTTAACGGAAAAACGTTCTGCTCTGATTTCAGATCTGGAAAAAAATAAATAAATAAACCGCTACTGAGCACTATCGTTCTTCCGTAAAGCGAGCGAGAGTTATAGTGTGTTGAAAAGCCAAACCATGCGAAGCTAACTAGGGTTTTGTAGAGTGAAATGGGCCTCTTCAAAACAGATCGGATCTAAACCCGAATACTGACTGGCTAGGTTTTTTTCAATTCTAATTATATATATATATATATATAAAATTTTATTTACCCTTTCCATATGATGATTGAATTATTCTCAACCCTTTTATTTTAAAATTTTGAAGTCAAGATCTTCTCAGTAATGTTTGACTTAGGCATATGAGGTTTTATTTTCGAAAATTCTTTTAGACTTTAGATCTTGAAAATTTTAGAATTAAGATTTTCTATATCATGTGTATGTTCATGATAAAATCATATGTCATGTCATAAAAAAATTAAATCTTAAATTATACTTACATCACGTTATTTATTTTAATTAAATGTTGTTCATTAGTTCATGAGAAAATAGTAGTTATTGATTATTAGTTCATCATAAATATCACTGACTATATAATTTTTCTTAACAAATCCTCGCCAAAATAAACCGCAATTGCATGAGAAAAGCAAAGAGCTACCTAATTAGCATCATAAGCTACTTAAACAATGTTGATCTTGCACCGATGAAGGCAAGGTAGTGCTACTATCCAACACACAAGTTTTCCCATGCACATAAGCCCAAGACACCATATTGTCATCCACACCATTCTCTTTACGATAAATACGAGAAATTTGTGTGGTAGATGAGATGAGAGACCTTGTTTCCCTAACCAAATAAATGCAATTTCAAGAAGCTGGATTCTTGTTTACACCGTATCAACTAAAACTCTTAGTCACGTTTGATATTGATAGAGACACTTTCTCAGATATTGTTTTAAATTTGTTTGCTTTTGACTTTGTCTTTGTAATTTGAATTTTGTATTCTTTTGTTGTATTTGAATTTGGAGTTAGTTTAGATAGAGTTGTTGTATTTGAATTTGGAGTTAGTTTAGATAGAGTTGTTGCATTTGAATTTGGAGTTAGATAGAGTTGTTGTATTTGAATTTCCTTGTAACCAACTATAAATAATGATCAATGCAAAGTCATTTTGTGTGGCTTTTATTTCCTCTCCTATCTTATATGTTTCTCTCTATATGGTATCAGAGCACCTACCATCATTTTCTTTCTTTCTTTAATCTTTCTTTTCCTTTGACTTTTCCTTTTGCATTATCTCTACTATTTATTTTTCTTCTCTAAGCCACTACAGTCATCATTACAAACAACAATTAACGTCCATCACAATTCTCTGGACATAGCAACACGGGTTGGCACCCATCGTCAAACTACAATAATCCCTCCCCTACATCCTCCAATGCCGGGTCAAACTCCAGTCGAAATGATCTACCTCCTTGTCCCTATCTTGGTCACTGCCAAATTTGTGGGATTCTAGAACATGTGACCAAGAAGTGTCCATCCTTTTGCCTTGTTCCCAGTCAGCCATCCACCATCACAAGTGCTCCAATGACCAACTCTCAAACACCATGGCAACCTCGAGCACACTTTATTGCGAACATTTTTTCCAACACTCCAATATGGCTACTAAATAGTGGTGTTTCACATCATGTCACTGCATACTTGAGCAATCTATCCCTTTATGCGCCTTACACAGGTTTCGATAACATCATGATCGACGATGGCACAGGTCTCCCCATCACTCACACTGGTTCCACTTCTCTTAACACTCCTAGCACCTTTTTTCAATTAAATAATGTTCTTTGTGTACCTAACATGAAGAAAAACTTAATATCCATTTCACAATTTTGTCTGTCAAATAATGTGTCCATTGAATTCTTACTTTTTTATTTTCTTGTAAAGGAACTGCACACGGGGGGCACTTTTTTGAAAGGCCAAACGAATGATGGGGTGTATGAATGGTTCTTCTCCAATAAATTCTCATATGTTAGCATTTTATAGTGTCAAAACAACTTATTCTGAGTGGCATCATCGATTAGGTCATCCAACATCTCCTATTTTAAATCACACTCTTTTTTGTTATCAGTTAGACTCATCCACATCATTGTCTTCTAATTTTTTATGTAATGCATGTCATTGCAATAAAAGTCACAAACTTTCATTTTCTAATTCTTCCCTTGTGTCTTCTCAACCACTTGAAATAATTTTCTCTGATGTATGGACTTTACATATTTTCTCACATGATGGTTTTAAATATTATGTCATCTCTGTTGATCACTTCACCAAATACATCTGGCTTTATCCACCTAAGCACAAATTTGAAGTCAAAGATGTTTTTATAAGATTTAAAGCTATTATGGAAAAACACTTCACACTTAAAATTTGCACACTTTATTCGGATAATGGTCGTGAATATTTAGCTTTAGCCAACTTTCTTGCTACCAATTGAATCTCCCATCTTACTACTCCACCACATACTCCTGAACATAATGGCTACTCAGAATGCCAACTTCAACACTTAATCTTTTGTCTCATTTTGAAAACATTTTTGGCACTTCTTCAAACTATTTAAAACTTCGGATCTTTGGATGTTTATGCTACCCTTGGCTTCGCCCTATTTTTTTCACAAACTTGATGCTCACTCTAAACCATGTGTCTTTCTAGGCTACTCTCTTATATAAAGTGCATATCTTTGTTTCCATCCATCCACATCAAAAACATGTGTCTATAGGCATATCAAGTTTGTTGAGCCGATGTTTCCATTTCACACACTATCCACTCAACTTCCTCGTCCATAACCTGATACTGTGTGTACCTAGATTTCTCAGCCTTTCACTGTTCCATTGCCAACCGCATCTTCGCCAACAGCATCTTTGCCAACAGATGCCACCCCATCTGACGTGCAAACTATCAGGCAGCCCCAGTGCGTAGTACCAACGTCATCTACCAAACCATTAGCCTCAACCACAAACACACAACATTTGCCATCCAATTCAACCACCACTGCACCTTCGCCCAACCCACCATCTCTCACAGTAACCACTTCTAATCCCTCAACCTCTTAATCTACTCACACCCACCCAATGATCACAAGAGTCAAAAACAACATTACCAAACCTATTCAAAAACTAAATCTTTACAATCAACTATCTCCACCAACTGACATAGAACCCACCACTGCAACCCAAGCCCTCAAGGATAAAAAATAGGGTCGAGGCGCGTCTAAGGAATATGATACTCTTGTTCGAAATGGGACATGGGAGCTAGTACCTCTTGCTTCTAGTCACAGTATAGTTGGTTATAAATGAATTTTTCGCATTAAACGACACTCTGATGGTTTTATTGACAGGTACAAATATAATGCTCGTAATCGTAAAGTAAGGGTAAAGAAGTAATTTAATAAATATGACATAAAATTAAAAATAATATATTTACGCGAAAGATTTAGTATTGAATAAAATAATTCTCTTGAAAAAAAACTTGACGTGTGGGGACGTCCAGGGATATCCAGCAAAAGGAAAAAGAAAAAAAATAATTTTTTTTATTCTAGAAAAAAACAAAACGTGGCAGCAGGTGTCACCTGCTGCCAAATTGTGGAAAACAAAAACATACATACTTCCATGTTTTTGAAACGTGGAGGTCTTTGTTAAATGCTGAACCTTAAGATTTGTGTGTGTGTGTGTGTGTATATATATATATATAAACTTACCAATTTCGTTTAAGCTTTCTTTCAATTACTCAATTTCTCTAAACATTTGGGGACCCAAAGAAATGTCGAAAGAGTAAAATTTTAAAGGGGACAACGGTAGAATTTCATAGAGAATCACGTGAAGTTGTCAGAAAAACAGAAGGTATACATAGTATTTATTTTTTAATTTTTTTAGCATTCATGAAATTTCCCCGAATTCAAAGTGAGAATTTTCAAAGGGTGTGGTTTATAATGAATTGAAGAATAAATTAGAAAATTAATATAAATATGATGTCAGGTGTTGATGATCAATAACCGGGGAAAATTCTGAGAGGAACATGAAATGCAAGGAAGTGATCCACGGGTAGCTTTAAGTGCTACGTGGTGAGTTGGATTTACTTTAAGTAATCTAAATAAAAATGAAAAATCTAGTGATAATATTAAAATAAATTATTAGCTCATGTTTTGGTCATAGATAAAGATTTGGTTGGTAGATATGATATGAATATTGGACACGTAGAAAAATTATAATGTGAGAAGACATATTATTAAAATGATGAGTTGATTTAATAATGATGGTGATAAATAAATTATTGATGAGCTATAGTTGATGTTTTGATACGAATTATGAGGAGATTAAATTTAGTGGATCTTGACAAGCTTTGATGGATGATTTGATGTGATTTGGGATGAAATTTAACGGATCTTGCCAAGCTTTAATGGATGATTTGATATAATTTGGGATAAGAGGAAATTAGTGGAATTTTTTATATAATTTGAGAAAAATCATGATAGCCAAAATTAAATGTTTGAAGTTTTTTTTTTATATATATCATTGTTCATATGTATATACATTAAATGAAAAGAAAAAAACCGGGAAAGCAGTCGGTCTAATTGAAAAATCGTGACAGCCAATATGTGTTGGAAATAAAAGGGATACTGTGACAGTCGGTATATGCTATAAATAAATTCTGTGGCAGCAAGGAGAAGTTGTAAAGAAAAGAACCGGGAATGCAGCCGGTCTAAATGAGAAAGAAAATAACCTGGAGGAGGTCAGTCTAAGATAATAAAAATATGTCGACATGTGGGAAGACGTTCCCATAATAATAATTCATGCATTGCATCTGTTTTAATTACTGCTTGCATTATTGAAATATTTGTGTGTGGTGTGTTATTATGAAGTTATTTATATATGGATGAGTCTCACAGAGAGACAAATATGGTGATAAGAACCATCTAAATGATAGATTTTATGATGTGAACCTCATTATGAGGAAATTTTGAGATAATTGATGGTCATGAGGTGAATCAATAAATAAGAAGAAGAGATTGATAGAGAATGAGACTTATGATATGTGTAGTGATAGTGGAATGCTAGTATCAAGTTATATTAGATATAAATGATTAAATATTAAAAGACTATTTTATACAGTTTGAGTAATTATAGTAAATTTAATTCACTGAGCTTGTGAAACTCACTCCTTATTGTACAATGATTTCAAGTAGCAGACATGACAAATAGTCTGGTGGGTTGAGAGTCAAACAAAATCTTTTTCTATAAGTCATGTACGTGTCAACATCCTCATACTAATGAGAAAAGAAAACAAAAATTTATTTGTAAATATTCATGCATTTTACTTTGTATCTAATGTTTAAAGACCAGATTGATGTAACTCCCCTATTGAGGGTTGAGGATTGATGTACAAATTTCTATTGGTGTTATTTATTTTTATTGTTGCATATATATGTTGTGCTGGGATTCTCAAAATGTGATGACACCGTCTCGGGGGTGGCCAACCTGGGATGGGTCGTTACAACAAACCACGTTTAGTAGCTAAAAGATTTCATCAACGTCCTGGTGTTGACTATCATGATACATTTAGCCATGTGGTCAAGCCAACTACGGTACACCTTGTCCTTAGTCTTGCTGTTAGTCGTAGATGGTCTATCCGACAACTTGATATCAATAATGCCTTTTTACAAGGTTATCTTTATGAATATGTCTATATGTCACAACCACAAGGCTTTGTTGATCCTGATAATCCCTCTTATGTATGTAAGCTTAGAAAAGCAATTTATAGGCTTAAGCAAGAGCCGCGTGCCTGGTACATCGAGCTTCACAAATTTTTTCTTGCTTTAGGTTTTCAAAACTTGTTAGTTGATACTTCTCTGTTAATTTTCAACCATGGTGGTCATCTTATCTATCTCTTGGTTTATGTGGATGATATCATTATAACTGGTATTAATAATGGTTTTGTTCAACAATTTGTGACTATATTATCTCAACAATTTTCTTTGAAAGATCTTGGGCAACTATCTTATTTTCTAGGTGTAGAAGTCTTATCGCATCCTCATGGTCTTTTGCTTTCTCAAAAATGCTATATAATGGATCTTCTAGCTCGTATAGAAATGATAGAAGCCAAACCTGTTCTCACACATCTTTCCACTTCACGACCGATCACTTTGAACTCTGCTTCTCCACTTTCTCATCCATCTGAATACCGTACCATTATTGGGAGCTTACAATATCTATTACTTACTCGGTTGGACATAGCTTTTGCCATCAACAAGTTGTCGCTATTTATGCACAAACCAACCTTAGATCATTGGATTCTAGTTAAGAGACTTCTCCGTTATCTTTGTGGTTCGGTTAATGAAGGCATACTCTTCTACTGTGATTCACCACAATCTTTACATGTTTTCTCTGATGCCGATTAGGCTGGGAACATAGATGATTTCACTTCCACCAGTGCATGTATTGTTTACCTTAGTCGTAATCTGAATTCCTGGAGTTCCAATAAGCAACACTCTGTTGCTTGATCCAACACTGAGGCCGAGTATCGATATGTTGCAAATACTGCTGTCGAACTCAACTGGGTGTGCTCTCTCTTGGCTGAACTTGGTGTGTCTCTTTCACATTCACCTGCAATTTACTGTGATAACATTAAGGCCACTAATCTCTATTCCAACCCAGTTTTCCACTCTAGAATGAAGCACGTGGCTATCGACTTCCATTTTATTCGTGATCAAGTTCAATCGGGAAGTCTACCTGTTGCTTATATTTCTAGTAAAGACCAGCTTGCTAATGCTCTGACAAAGCCCCTATCTAGGAAACCATTTCTTACTCTCGAGACCAATATTGGACTTTCTACTCGAGCTCCATCTTGAGTTCTCTGATATCATTTTGAATTGGTTTGCTTTCGACTTTGTCTTTATAATTTGAATTTTGTATTCTTCTGTTGTATTTAAATTTGGAATTAGTTTAGATAGAGCTATTGTATTTGAATTTCTTTGTAACCTACTATAAATACTGATCAATGCAAAGTCATTTTGTGTGGCTTTTATTTCCTCTCCTATCTTCTACGTTTCTCTTTATAGATATGAAACAAAGCAATACCCTTAGAGACATATTTTTAATACATCCCAAAAAACTAAGGTTTTAGTGAGTATATTCGTCCCCTCTGAATAAAAAGAAGAGAAAATTATAACTATGTCACCACTGCACTCCCAGACCACCCCAACACCACTACACAAGCTCTCTTTTGTTGAATCATTGGTAAACCAAGTGAGGAAGAGGGTGACAACGAATCCACTTACCATGACGAGGAGGAAGAGATAATATAGAAACGTGCAAAATTTGAAGACAAATATGATCCATAAAAGATGTGTTTGAAAATGGTTTAAATAAAACCATAATATCCTTTAACCAAGCTGAAACACGATAAATAATGTTCGAAGCCTACATTGGTTGCCCTTCATATATTGTTGCGTCCATAGACTTCCAAAGTTCCTAGAGCACACAACAAAGTATGAGATTTTTAACAAAGCCTATTTGCGAGTTAGATGAAGAAGATAACCATTGAATAGCAAGAGTGTTTTCAGAGGCGGAAGCATTGAACAATGCGTTTTGCCACAATGAGATGAGCATTTTGAAATGTTGTGATGTTTCGAAATTCTAATAAAATAATAATAAGTAATTAATTAATTAATTAAAATAATATACATGATATAAGAATAAAAAATAATAATTAATTTTTAAATTAATTAATTTTTAATAAACTTTAATATTTTTATTAAATCTCTATAACAATAAAATTATAAGTATTAAATATTATAATAATTTTATAAATAATAAATACAACGATTAACGCACTAGTTCAATTAATTCATTAAAACTATTCACTCAAACCCATTAAAACTAACCCAAATAAACAAATGAAAATCAAACCCATACTACTCACCCAAGCCCATTACCTAACCCGGTCCAACCAAACACAAACCCTGGATGTATAAGTCTCCTAATCACTCCATTTTCTTATGCTCTTCTGCCAGCCACCCCTCAAGGCTTAAACGGCTAAACATAAAATATTTTCATCTCTTCCATCTCGCTGCCTCACTCATCTTTACTAATCTCAACACTAAAACTTCCCTTAATCTATCATTAATCATTAATCACTCTTACGTTCTCCATCTCTTTCTCAAATTCTAACGACTTTTGTTTTTATTCATACATATGTCGTCAAAAGAGATAGCTCATAATGGTGCTACGGATCGCCGCTACAGAAATATCGCTAAGGCTGTTAGAACAAGTTCTTTCCGAGCTCTGCTCTAAATTATTTCCTCTCTCTACTCGAGCTTGTTTCGTTTTTTTACAGCACGTTTTTTTATTAATTTGACTGCGATTTTTTCGATTTGGTTGCTTATATATGCTGAGACTCATTTTCATTTTTGTCGGTATGATGAAGCGATGAACAAAATCAGAGTGAAAAAAAAAAACGAACAGAGGACGTCTCCGTACGGTCGGACGTTCCACCTCAAAAAACTATCCTGAAAACATTGATAGCCACTGAATGAATATTTACCCAGACTCTGAACATGTAAACGCGAGCTAAAGTAATTATCACACTTGCGTGGCAATGTCACCATGCAAGAAAAGATGTGAGAGATTCCAAATTACCAGTAGCGCAGCACCTGCACTTCGATACAAGAAGAATACCAATATCTCTTATACCTTGCCATCAACGCATCAACGGGTACTTCATTGTGGACTTACCTTCCATGTAGAAGCTGCAATTTTCGAAGGGATCGATATTACGGTGCCAAAACGAAGCAAACCAAGAAGAGTTTAATCCTCTAACCCGAGCAGCTCACCCCATTAGCAGACCTCTTGAAAAATCTTAATCCAGAAAGTATAAAGGGAAATAAAGTAGAACCGGAAATATGTTGAAACCTTTTTTCTTTAGTTTTTAAAAATTATAATATTTTATCATAAACATTTTTTTACATATCTAAACGACACAGAAAATATTATGTTTTTTTTTGTCTTTCTGTTCTTTAATTTCTTTCTAATTTTTTTATTTCATATTTATTCAAAATTCAAACATAATATTGAAAGAATAAAATATAAAACTAGTCGCATGCTCAAGATTTCACATAACCTTAATAATTATCAAAATCAAGTGCACCATATATTAACAATTATAAGTAAATCATTATGGTATTACATTGTATATAATTGTAAGTGTCATGTAATAAGACTACAGATATTAAAAAAAATTGTTATTGCATGATATCATCATTAATTAACACGAATAATATATAATGTAAGCTTTTATAGTGAAAATAAATCAAATTATAGCTTCGCTCTAAGTATTAGTCATTTGGTTAGATATGTAATTCTCATTTTCTTATGTTCTTATTTGAAAATTAAATTTTGACTTTCTTCTTAAAGAATAATATATATATATATATATATAAACTTTCTATGACACCATTTATTATTTTGATATTTTTAAGAAGAAAAAAAATACACAGTCTCATACATAAACCATATAAACTATTGATTAACTAATTTACTTGTGGTTTAACATAACTAAATCGATAACCACGTATTATCTCTATAAAAATACTTGACGTATAATTAGGGATATCAAAAACTGAAATCACATGAAAATCCGATACATTGTCGGGTGTAATAACTTTTTCTAGTAACGAATGGTGGGCAAATGCGGATGCAAAAATTACCAATTAGACTAAATGTGGCCGTGTGGGTGGGTATGCAACGTCCCACCAACCCGCACATTTATCTGCATCCTTTCATCTTTGCGAAATGTCAATTATACCTTTAATTAGTTTGTATATTTACAATTCCACCCATCTCCATATAAAAGTTTTCTTAAAGAAATTTGAATTTCATGTTCTGGATTGTAACATGAACATTTCTTTATGCTGGTAGAAGGAAACTCTAATGTAAAAATATTTATGTCAGATTTGATGATTGGTTTGGTTTGTTGGGTTTATTTAGAATATTTAATTATATGCTTAGGTTAGAATAAACATTTATGATGTTAAAAAACAACACATAACTCTTTTATTTTTATTTTTTATGGTAATATGATTATATGCTCACGTTTATGTTCGATAAATATATATGACATTCCACTTGAAATCAAATGAAAATGAATTGAAAAATAATTTTTTATGTTTATTTTTTTATTGGTGAACACCTTTTGGTTTCGGTTACAAAATTTAAGATTATATCTAAATAAACAAGAATACAAAAAAAAAGTATGATTGGAAAACCATATAAAAAATACAACTATACAAGTATGGACATTAGATTTATAAGAGAAATTTTTGTATTGATGAATTTATTTAGATTCGACCAATCATAATAAATTATTTTTACCCGATCATAACTGGTTAATTCATACTTTAATTATTTATTTATGTTTCAACCAAAAAAATCATTTATTGACATGATGAATTGTAATTGGTGGGATCTACTTTAATTCCACTTATGCAAGAATTTATGGACTTATAGTGTGATACAAGATATCTTACTTTATCGTACTAAGATTTTTGTTTTTATTCAAATTTTGAAATATATATACACTTAAAAGTACACCAAACTTACAAGTTACCGCTGCATCAATCATCATTGTCATTTTTTATTATTATTTTGTTTAGTAATAATAAAAAAATTGACTCAATTTACATCTCAAATTCGCCCTTTTTTTTTTTTCTTTATCTTGTCACCTATGTGAAACCCC
Organism: Bretschneidera sinensis; assembly: GCA_023935145.1. NCBI lineage: Eukaryota > Viridiplantae > Streptophyta > Magnoliopsida > Brassicales > Akaniaceae > Bretschneidera > Bretschneidera sinensis. Next base: position 156,861,151 of record CM043697.1, read on the forward strand.
ACAACAATAAAATTTGGAGCAACTCCTTCACCCCCGAACTCGCTTCTTTCCTCTCTCTCTCTCGGCGATCTGAAAACATTAACACTTTGTTACGTTGCTTTAACGGCAACACAGATCTCTCCTCTTTTTTTCGTTTTTTTATTTCTGCCTTTTTCTGCGATCTTTCAAAACCCGTGAGGTTTCGATCTCTCTCTTCGAGACCACATCTCTCTCTCTGATTTTTACTCAAGCTAGGGTTTCCAAAAAGGCACCAAAACTTGTCGCGTATAAGGCAAGTCATTCTGTAGAAATTTTTTTCTTTTCGATATAAATTTTCACGACTGTTTGTTTAACGAGAAATTATGGGAGAAAGGAGTGGAAAAAACGGATAGACAGTAATAATGTTTATGTGAAATTTACTAACTGAAACTTTAGCAACTGTGTAGGTCGCTGTTTCATCCCCCCTCTCCCCCCCTTATCGCGTTGTTATCTATTGCGGATGTTGTGTGGCGGGATTTGGGGTTTTATCTATCGAGCATGATTGTATCTTCTGGGAACCAGAGGCACTTCAACATGGTCAAGTTGGAAATTTTTTTTTTTTTTTTTTCTTTTGGGAATGATGTGTTCTGTTACTGATTGTAATTGTTTTTTTTCCTGTTGCTTTTGTGGTGGTAGTGCCTGGATCTTTCTTTGCAATTAGTGTAATTGAAAAGAGATGTTCTGGTATGTTTAGCAGAAAATTAAGCATAATTGATGCTAAGTAACGTTTTATTTTCTTTTCACTCCATTGTCTGTATGTGGTAGCCTTTTAGAGAACCTTGAATTGGAAACAATGGGTTTGTCGTTATGGGGATATGGCATTGAGCACTCAGTTTGATGCCCTAGGTTTGTATATGATGAGAAGAAAGAAATTGAAGTTGACTTGGCTGGTGAAGGTAGCTTAAGATGGATGAAGTGAAGACAATTCAGAGATATTGGGGTGCGACATCATTTTTGGCATGAGACGGGAACAAATGTGTTGTCGTGGTTTTGTTATGCTCAGGCAAAATAAGTTATGATGGTTTTAATGAGTAACTACACCAGTATGAAGAAGCTTCATGTGGAAAAAAGGGGATGGGAATTAGTATACTGGTACAAAAGAGGGATATGATTTTGGGGTTATTTTTTAAAATTAAATATATATAAAGAAAGCACTAAGGGGTGCAAACCAAAGACTATCTATAAGAAAGTATATCTATGTTGAGTAGAATGTTGGGGTTAATCTGTTGTGGGATAGATGAGTAAGACAAGACAAAGACATAGGAGGATTTTGGGTGGTCAACTGAAATTTCTGGAGAGAAGACTTTGCTGTCTTGAGTTGAGCAGTTAAAAATTGGTAAGAGATTGCAAAGAAAACATTGACCACAATTCAAGGTTGTGGATGTCAGATAGGGATGCTGAGAGAACATTTGGGTGGTTTGTAGAGATTAACACTATTTTGGTTGATATGTTGAGTAGAATGTTGGAAATTACTTTGAAATTATGAGAACAAGATAGTATATCTGTGTTGATTAGGATGTTGGGGTTAAACTGTTGTGGGATAGATGAGTAGAATGAGACAATTAAGTTGGAGGATTTTGTGCAGTCAACTGGAATTTCTGGAGAGAAGACTTTGTTGTTTTGTGTTGCGCAGATAGAAATTGGGAAGAGATTGCAAAGAAAATATTGAGCACGATTCAAGGTTGTGGATGTCAGATAGGGAGGCTGAGAGAACATTTGGGTGGTTTGTAGAGAATGTTAAAACAAGCTGGTTTCTGACCTTACTCTATTTTGGTTGATATGTTGAGTAGAATGTTGGGAGTTACTTTGAGATTAGGAGAACAATCTGATGTTCGATTTAACGTGTCATTGGAATTATCATAAAAACCCATGCCACTGGAATTATGATCTATATTGTACTTGTTTGATTTTGAAATCCTACTGCAGCCATTAGAAATTTTTTCAATCTTCAATGTGTTCCATGGGCATTTAGGTTGGCAACATATAAGTTGTGATGGAGGGTGTGAGGCATGCACCTCATTGGTGCCTTAATTTTTCAGTCATGAGCAGTAAGCGAGCTTGACTACTAAATCATACTTCTCTGAAGAATTGTCTGTTTAGTGGGCTTATTTTGTTTCTTCTGCAAAATTATTCAGTGAAACTTGTAGTAAAGATAGTAAGATTAGTTGGATAATGGTATCTGTTTACTATGATTGTTGTTAACTTAGTTTGAAATTTTTTTAGTAGCTTGGGGCATCTTTTTATTGTTGAGTGGGTGGGGAGCATCTAGCTAGAAAATATGAATATCTAATCATAGTTATACCATTCTGAAGCGATATTTATGCTTTAAAAGCCAGAACAGATGATTTTCTTGACAAAATAAGATTGTGCTTCATATTGATGGGCAATGTACTGATTTAGGTACTTTAAATTGGCTTAAAGAAATTTCTTTTTGAACCTGAGCAATGCATGTTTATATCTGCAATGTGAAATCATTTTGATTGAGGACTCAGTAGCTAGCAAAATGGTACTGACCGTATCACCATGAAACCCTATGGGTTGTACTTTAGCTTTACTTTTTCTAAAGTACTGTCTATTATGGAACGTTTCTAATATGTCAAATGTAAATAACTTGTTGATTGACGTTTTCTGGATGCCCTATTAGTTAAATGTATGGCATAGCTTTTATGTGGTCTTGATCTATAAGCAATTGGAGGTCAAGGTTTTGGTGCTGACTTATTGCTAATTGTAACTATACAAACACATATATGTTATATTCATGCTTTATTCAGTTTTCTGAATATATGTATAGTTGTTTTCTTGTGATAAGTGATATTCATAATTTTTCAATTTTTTTTCAAAGATCTATTGATGGATATTTACTTTTCTATCTCCCCCTCTTCCTCAGACTGTGTCAAATTTGTTTGAATGACCTTGCCACCAAGACTGAACCATGACATCTAGTACATTGTCTGGGGAGCGAAGGTATTTTCTTTTTCTTGTTTAAGCGTTAGTATCTCTATTATCTTTAATCTTTTGATAGCCTGTCTCCTTGCATGGAAAAGTTTAATTTCTGAAATTCTTCCTTTCTTGACTTGCATTTTCTATGCGTAGTTACAATGTTGAGTTTGCTGGTTTCATTGAGAGTCAGGATATTGTTGTACTTGGGAGATTTTTGTATAGCAAACTAAATATGTGCTGATTGGAGAAATTAAGAAATAATTCTCTTGTTCACAGTAATGTTAAATTCTGCCTAATTATTTTCGGAGTGCTTAAAAAAAATCTGAAGGCCTTGTTTTCAAAATCCAATTAATATCATAGGCAGCAAGTAAAAGCTGACCCATGATTTTGCTATATTTATTTGTAAGCTTTGATGCTCTTTTGTTTTGTGATATTAGGCCCTAGGAAGGGAAACTGGAAAATTGGAAAAAGACCTTTTTTATTTTTATTTTCCTTTTCCTAACAAATTGCTAACAACAATTTCATAGAAATATTTGAGATAGCTGTTTTAATTAGTGCCTAGTAGAACCTTTTAGTCTCAACTACATGGGATTGTAGAATGGCTGTTTCTGTGTTTTAAAATTTTTTAAAATGAAAACAGTAAATGTTTGGTTGAGTTTTCTGTTATTTTGAAGTTAAAGATTTTATATTGTCCCTTTCGTTCTCCAATTATCATGTTGCTAGGTTTCCCCACCCGCTTGACTTTTAAAGGTGTCAGTAATTTATTGAGAAGGTTGTTAAGGGGTTGGGCATTTAGATAATCTTTGAACTATGATATTTTTTAGGGCTTTTAGTAGTAACTTTTAGCATTTGCTTGCAATAGACCATCACATGAGAGGGGCTATTTTTTTTCCCTGCGGAAGGGTATTATTGCTGGTGTCTTTGTTATGAACTTGTTTGTTTTGTTGGAGAAAGAGGTTTATGGAGAAGATGGTCATCTATTGTTGGTGGAAGTATTGAAGGTTGTATTATATTTTGGTTGCTCCTTTATTCTGCCATTTTCTCAAATGCAAAACCTTTTACTTTCATTATCTTGTTATAAGCTTCAGTGATGTCTTTCCATTTTATTTTTGTAGCATCTGTGCAGGTTAGCAGTCTTTGTGTGACTTGCTTTATAGAATTTAACATTCAATGGTCTACTTATTACCAAGAAAAATCCATTGGTTTTATCTAATGATGCCAATACTGCTGCAGATGGGCTTCCGCAAGAAGAAGTGGCATGACTGTTTTGGGGAAAGTTCCAAAACCTATAAACTTACCCAGCCAAAGGTATTTGTTTTCTTTCTGGATGATTCTTTTATTATTTTCTTTAAGTATATATATTTCCTGGTTTCCCGTGCCCCCTAAAATTCATTCGTCTCTCTGTTGTTTCAAGGTTAGAAAATCATGGTCTAGACCCGACTGTGGAAATTGTCCCCAAGTGAGTAACACACATATGTATCTGTGTCATCTCTCTCTCCCCCTCCTGCTATAATTTAAATCTATATCAATGTGTATTTTATGCTGTTAACTTTTACTATAGCATTAATGCTGATGTGTTGCTTGGGTTGATCCATGAATTTTTCCCATATTTGATAGGGGGTCTCTTAGCTGGGGCAGTAGATCATCTTCATCAACATCAAATGCATGGGGGTCCTCAACGCTGTCGCCACATACTGATAGCGGTACTGGTTCTCCAAGCCATCTTAGTGGCCGCCCTTCATCTGGTAGACCTTCAACTGCGGGTAGTGACAGAGCCCATGAACCTAGTGCTAATGCATGGGGTTCAAATTCTAGGCCGTCATCAGCTTCTGGAGTGTTAACGTCTAATCAGACATCACTTGCATCATTGCGTCCACACAGTGCAGAAACAAGACCTGGTAGCTCCCATTTGTCCCGTTTTGCTGAACCTTTGTCTGAGAATTCAGTGGCATGGGGTGCAGCTGCTTCCGCAGAGAAGTTGGTATGGTCGTGTTGTTAATGAATGCTATTTCAAACCATGCATTATATTATTGACTAGCATGTTGCGTGTAAATTTCCTTTTTGATGCGCTTCCCATTACTTAGTTCTTTAGTAGGAAACATGCTAATACAAAACTCCTATCCTATATTTTTCTTTGGGTTGGTTATGGCTTGGCTTTCTAGACAGAATGGTAAATTCTTGTGGTTGTATATAAAAGCATAATGGCCTAGGCTTCTTGCCACATGGTGGATGCATATACCACTTTTATAGTTAGCACATATGGTGTGTGTGTGTGTTGATGCAAGCACTTAACATCATTATACAATAAGTAAAAATTTTGAGAACTTTCATTATCCTAATTAACGACAGCTAATCCCGTATCATACCATCCTACTTGCATACGCTTACAAATTGCAGATGGCATTTGTAGCAGCTGAAGTTTAAGAGGGGGGATAAAAGTTAAAAATTTGTTAGGCAAGCTGAGTTCTGTTGTTATTGGATAGAATTGAGTCATACCCTTTCAGGGTTTGCCAAATATATTTTAAATATTTCAAATATCTCCGATGCATACCTATGTATTGTCTGGGCTTTTGAGTTTTTTAGTTTTTACTGAATAGTCTTGTATGCTTGTCATGTACTTGTTCATGCAGGGAGTAACATCCTCCAAGAATGATGGGTTTTCTTTGACTTCCAGAGATTTTCCTACACTTGGTTCCGAAAAAGACACTTCCGGGAAGAACACAGAATCACAAGGTTTCATGTGTAAATATTGAAATTATTGCAGTGATTGCTTCTGGATGTTATATTTACTGAATTTGTGATTTGAAGTTTGGTTCTTTCTATGAGTCCTGCAATGTTTTTAAAATAATCAACGCATGTGTTCTTTGCTGTGTGAAAAAAAAACGTTGCAATTTTATTCTGGATCTTCAGGTGTCAATTCTTTGTAACTCAATCACTTCTACAGGTTTTTGTTTATAGACATATATGTATCGAATATTGATGCTATCAATTTGTCTTTGCTATTAAACTTGTCTCCATTTTTTTATATGAGAAGGCTACGGAAATGTGTTGATGATGGGTGGTACTGTGGTCATTACAACCTCATTGTAGAAATTTCCTTAAAAGTGAAAAATTGTGTTGTCTTGCATTGGTATATATTTTTGTTATGTTAGCTATATCATTTATCGCTTGGTCTATATGGATCGCCATTTTTGCATGTTTTTATAACAGTTATTGTTTCTATTGCTTGGGCACTAACAGGTAATTTTATTTTTGTTTTGGGTAAATTTAATGTAGTAATTTGTTCGAACCTAATGTTCACGTCTATCTCTATCTTTAAAAACTAAATAGGTTTCTGAAGGTTTTTTTTTTTGAGGATTTCTCATTGATAAATAGAGATTGGTTTATTTTTTTTTTATAGTGTCAGTTAATTGCAGGAGAGTTCAGATGTAGTTAGGTACTTAACTAGATATTTAATTGCAGACCATGGTTCTCATGCGCGTCCTGGCTCATCCTCTGGTGGAGTAGCTGCAGTGAAAGAGAGAACCGGAACTTCTGTATCAGGTTTGAACTAATGTACTCAAATTTTATGGTTAATCAGGATGCTGCAATTTTTTGTTTCTCCTTGAAATCAGTTTTCCGATGTATTGGATTATTCTCATATATGAATGTTTTTTTCCTTCAAATTTCGTATTTCAGGTGATGTTTCTGTAAATGCGAATGCAAGGAGTGGAACTGCAAATTCTTGGAGAAGAGATAATCACCCTTACGGTGAAGATGGAGTCCGGCCCAGTGTGGAGAAGTGGCAAGCTGATCCCCAAGGCCCACAAAGGTACCCTAATACTAGTATGCCCCCCCAACATTATGACACTTGGCATGGTCCTCCAATAAATAACCATCCGGGTGGTGTTTGGTATAGAGGACCTCCTGGAGGTCCTCCATATGGCCCCCCTGGGGGCTTTCCCATGGAGCCATTTCCTTATTATCGTCCTCAGATTCCTGCTACTGCTCTAGCTAACCCACAACCGATTCCCCAACCGGGAGCTGGACCAAGGGGACACCACCCCAAGAGTGGAGATATGTACATACCCCCTATGCCTGATGCTTATGTCCGCCCAGGTATGCCAATTAGGCCTGGATTTTACCATGGTCCTGTGGCCTATGAGGGTTTCTATGGTCCCCCCATGGGCTACTATAATTCCAATGAAAGAGAGATACCGTTTATGGGAATGCCAGCTGGCCCCTCTGCTTATAACAGGTACTCAGATTCAAATGCTCCTGATCCTGGGAATTCTCATGCTAGATCCAGTGGCTATGGTCATACTAATATGGCATTGGCTTCTGAACAAGTGGAATCTGGCCATCCCCATGAAATGCTGGGACCGTACAAGGTTCTTCTGAAGCAGCACGATTGTTGGGATGGGAAAGATGAACAGAAGTGGGAGGACTCTGTAACAAACAATGCATCACATGTGGAGAAGGGAGATCAACAGAGATTATCATCATGGGAGAACGACAGGAGAGCAGATCATGAAAAGGATGTAGAGATGGATAAAAGAAGAAAGGTAGTTGGTGTAGAAGCTTCTTCTCAGACATCTGACCACCAAGTAGGTGGTTCTTCTGTCATTGTCAAATCCAAATCACCCGAAAGTGTGGAAAATTTGAAGGCATGTGAAGACAGTTCAGTAAAGAAAGTAGAACATGCTGTTTCTGCTTTTCCAGCAGTCTCGGCTGCCCCAAAAGATTCTAGTTTGATACAGAAAATAGAGGGTTTAAATGCAAAGGTTCGGGCCTCTGATGGACGACATGATTCCACATCTGTTTCCAGTAGGGAGGAGCAGAATATTAAATTACAAGTTGGTAATTCTAAGACTAACTGTTCTGTAAATGAGCCTCCTAATGGTGCTGTTGCTGCTGCTATACTTTCTGAAAGAAGTCAAGCCACTGGAATACTTAACCCTGCCTCCCAAGAGGGTGATTCTTCTGTAAATAGGAGTCTTGAATTTGCAGCTGCTAGTGGAATGACCATCTCCAGGTTGGTTCTTAATTTATTGGTACTAATTGACATTGCATCTATTGCTTCCTATGTTGAAAGATATTTATGTGGATTCACAGGAGATCTACTCATGGGATTCAAGGTAGAGCTGACCATCGTGGCAAAGGAAGATTCAACACTCAAGAAATTGATGGTTGGCGGAAGAAACCTCCGGTTGCAGACTCCTCAAGTGTAGTATCTGCTGCAAACTCTGAAAATTCTTCTACCGTTCCCGTGCAAGACTTCTCCTCTATGGTGGCTATTGAAAAGTCTGGGTCATATTCTCAAGGGAAGGACGAGGGAGAGTCTGTGCTACCTGTGTTCGATCCAAGTGATAGCCAGGCACAGGTAATCTACTTTTCGATTGTATGCTTGCTAGTTTTATGCAGCTAGGATTTCACATATGGTTTCTGAACTTCTTTAATCAGCGTGCTATGATGAGAGAGCTAGCCAAGCAACGTGCTAAACAACGACAGAAAGAGGAGGAAGAACGAATCAGAGACCAGAAGGCGAAGGCTCTTGCAAAACTGGAAGAGTTGAACAGGCGCACAAAAGCTGCAGAAGAAGTCACTAAAAAGTTAGAAGTTTCTTCTGGTAGTGATATCCAGAGTAAGCTAGATGAACATGGAACTCTTTCAGATCCACCTTTGGTTGCTTGGAAATTTGAACCATCAAGCTCAGCTTTGGTTTCTGACCCTGATATAGTTGCACAAATTAGTGAAAGCAGCACAGTTGAAAAATCCACTGCCTTATCCAATGAACTACATGCAAAAAGTGCCCAGAAGGAAACACTGCCTTTGAAGCAGGATGCTAACAATGCTGACACTGCTCATGGTAATAATGCCTCACACTTTCTTAATGGTGGTGCCTCAAAGCAGAAGCGAATGGGGTATACACAAAAGCAGAATATTCCTGTGGAAAAAAATTTCACAGAGAAGTTTAGCTCTCCGAGCATAACTGAGGCAGTTAATGTTGTTCCATCTCCTGAGGTTGTTGCCAGTGAAATTGCCTCAAGCTGTGAGCCAACTTTGCATGTTAATGCAAATGTAATGACAGATCCCTCAGTTCATCAGAGAAGGAAATATAACAGGAGTGGCAAGAACAAGCACAGAGTGGAGGAGGCAGCGCCGACGACTGCTTTAGCTTCGGCAGTATCAAAAGAAACAAACCTTACAGACACTTTGGTTGAGAGTGAGCCAAAGGCTTCTGAATCTGAGTTGGATCCTGGCCCAGTTCTGTCACCCGCATATTCTAAAGATGCAAGTCGGTGTTCTGAGCAAGGCTCATCTCTACCTAATGAAGAAACCCGTAGGAGAGCAAATAAGCAGTGGAAATCTCAGCATTCTCGCAGGACAGCAAGAAACCCACAAGCTAATAAATCGGCAGAGAAGTTCCATAGTGGTGATGCTGTTATCTGGGCACCTGTCGGGACACATAACAAAACCGAGGTTTCTAATGAAGTGAGCCAGAAACCTGTAGTTGAGGCTGTTGCTCCATTAATGAAGAGTGATATACAAGTGCAGAATAATCCAAGGAACAAGAGGGCAGAGATAGAGAGATACGTTCCAAATCCTGTAGCAAAAGAAATGGCTCAGCAAGGAGGCAGTCAACAAGCAAATGCTCCTTCAGTCAATCAGACTATGTCAGATGAGACTGTTGGGAGAGTAGATGGTGGGTCTCAAAGTACTGAAATTTCCCTACCTGCTGGCTCAGCTATTGGGAAGGTAGGGTCTGCTTCGGAGTCCGGGAATGGGGATGGTAGGCAGAACAAGCATGGAAAAGGGCATGGATCTTGGCGGCAACGGGTCCCAGCGGAATCAACTCTCATGCAAGGTTTGCAAGATGGACAGTCTTCGAACTCAAGCAGGAATGTCCAAAAAGAGTGTCATGTGCCCCAGAAACATGATTTAAGCTCAGTGAGAGAGCCGCCCAAATATTCTGATGAATGGAATGCTTCTGACAGCTGGAAGATTCCTGAAAATTCCGACTCCATAGCACCGCAAGCAGTTCCTGTTGTTGTAAAAGATCAGGGTTTGACCAGCAGAGGTAAGCGACAGGCTTTTAGGGGACACAAAGGCACTGGAAATAGTCATGATGATCACAAGAAAAATAATAATGGGGATGCTGATAAAATTTACAAGCAATCTTCAGTCTCTGAGATGAGTCAAACAGATATACCTGCTGCTTCAAAAGAAAATCGTGGTGTCGGAGATCGATCAACACCTCACTGGCAACCCAAATCACAGGCACCTTCAGCTTCTAATCAACAGGGAAACAGGGCTAGTAGTGGTCAGAATGTAGGGGTTGAAGCTGCTAGACCTAACAAAAAGGATTCTGCTCCCCGGCTTTCACGTCCACATCAACCAGACAAGGACGAAACCAATGAAGGAAGGGTTCGGCATCCCCACGATCAAATTATCTCTGATAAAAGTATCGAGGAAGAAGCACCTAATGCTGCTGGGCATCAAGAGCCTAGGAGAGAAAGGAAGATGGCGTCACTTAAAGGACAGCCTCACTCCCCAAACGATGGGCCTGGTGGTCCTGTTGAGCCTGCTCTTACATCAAAAGTGGATATTCGGCTTGAGCAGAACTCATCTTCAGGGTTCCGCAAGAATGGAAATCAAAGCAGTCGTTATGGCAGAGGGCATGAATCTCGTGTAGAATGGGGCTCATCTGGACAGGATAACAAGCAACATAGCCTACCTACTAACAGGGATAGGCAGAGGCAGAATTCACATTATGAGTACCAGCCAATCGGGCCACATAATAATGACAAAGCAGATAACTCAGAACGACGAAAAGATGGTTCTCATAATTCAGGTCCAAAATTCAGGGAGAGGGGTCCTAGTCACTCAAGACGGGGGGATTTTTATGGACGACAAAGTGGCAGTGTTCAAGCCGATGGTGGTTATGATTAGTGGAGAAAGAAACTAAGAGGCTTTTATTTGGTATAGAACCACCCAGTAACCTGTGGTGGCTTGTAGTCGTGCGTTTTCAGGTATTCTAATCATGGCAGTAATTTCTATAGTACATATCACATCATTTGTCAACTGATGGTGTGTGCATTTAGCAGGATTACAAGCAATCGAGATGGTGCGTAGGCAGAAAATATGTCCAGTTGATTGGAGGTATTCAGACTGTTTATTTCTTATTTTCAAATGTATCTGATCTGAACATTGTATTTTGGTCTCGGTATGTTTGCTGTGGGACCTTTGACATGTTTCTTGAGCCTAGTATTTAGTGACCGCTATCCCTTTGCTCTAAATTAGAACGTGGGAGAGGGGATGGAGTAATGATTTTTTCCTTATTCTCCCGCTTCATGTTGATTGTGAATGTCTCCAACATATTTAATTCAATGCCTTATGTCATACAAGCTAATTGGTGCTCTTGCCTCATCCCCAAAACTATATACATGACAAATGGGGTGCATGTGGAGCAAAAAGGTTAGGGAGCTGGATGATAACTATTGGGCTAGTTAGTTTTACCTTTATCAAACATGTGCCAAGCTCTGTTTTTGGTACAATACCCTTCAGGGTTTTTTGTATTGATAGTGGTAATTTATATGGCTAAGGACCACTTTGCACGTACAGAGCAAGAACAATTGGGGTGAAATATGCATCAACTGATTCTTTGCCGGGGAAGATTTTTAAAAGACCTAAGTTATAGGTTGTTGTCATAGTAACGGCACTTTCTAGTTTTGAATTATATGATATTTCAAGGATCTTCTTGGCATAGCTGCCAATTCTCTCTTTGCTTGGTTGCTTCTTTAGGTGGGTTTGTGGATCTGTGTATTCATGCCAAGTCTCGGACAATGGTGCTTTCCATGGATGTTTTGACAATTATCGCACCAAAATTTGAGAATTATAGCATGAGGTTAAGTGATACTCCACTTGTAATTGTTCAACAACACTTCCTTTGAGGATATAGGCCAGCAAAGAGCAGCATATTTTGACCATCCCAATTATGTACAAAAAAAGGAGTACATTAAAGAATGAATGGTTTTCGTTATAGCAATGCCTCACTAATATGAAGATCTAGAAGCAAAACATTTTGGCTGGTGGCTTGACATTTCTAATAATATTGCAATTAAAGGATGAAATATTACAAAAGGGAAAAATTGGCACTATTTTTTGTTTTTCAAATAAACAAAGTAGAAACAACTATTTTGGACGTGACCGTGAAAGCTTGTGCTCGCTGGGAAATCAATGTGAGCAGGGTCTAGATAATGGAAATCACAAACGTTCCATCAAACGGTTTAGCATGGTTCGATCCCAACCCTTTTTAAAAATCGAGTATCCTACACATTGACGGGAAGATCCCAAAATAATCCGGAATCGTTGGCATGCTTCTTGACAACTTCACTGAAGTTTCTTCAATTTTATTGTCTTTACGTCTAAAGAACTTGAGTCTCTTTATAACGTTAATGCTTTTACCACTAGACCACATTAGTCGGTGGTACTGACTACATTTACTCTCTTGACTGATTAAATAAAAATAAATTAAGATTAGTTGATAATTTGATATTAAGGATGAGAGTGATCAGAGAAGGGAGAAGACTCTCATGATGTAACCCATAAATCCAATGGATATCTTTTGATTTTTTTTCATCGTAAGTTTTTTCAACATATTTATTAGATGGAGGTGTGTCACATCCCCTTTTCCATTTGGGGACATTTCAGATGACAAAGAAACTTGCAGTTTAAGCGGGATAAAAATTGATAAACATGTAGCAACTTGGAAAGGTCAGCACAACGACGCCCATGCTCTGGCCCAAAGGCCAACCCCGGGCCTAATGCCGAAACTCTTGGGCTACCCACCCGATGTTTTTTGTCAATTTTATCTTTATTTAATTTTATGTAGTAGTAGTGCTAACTTTTAAAACCGCGTTCTTTACCTCACCGTCTGGTTTTGTTGGCTCGTTGGGGGGATTATTATCCACTGTTAAAAACCAATAAAAAACAGGAAAGGGGTCCCGTTGGATAAAAAGCCCTAATCCCCCTCTCAATAGCTTCATTTATCTTCAATCCCTCTATCCATCTACATTCAGTGAAAGAAGATTTTAATTAGACAAACAGTGAAATAGATAACAAGACTTTCTTTTTGTTGTCTATTGCAAATTCAAAGAATTTGAACAAGAGCTCATGATTGAGGTTGGTTTGAATTTTCTTTCCTTTGTTATTGTTTTAAGCATCTGTTGTAAGTTTGATGGTACTACTTTGGCGTATTTTTTTTTATTTCAGTTTCTTAGGGCTTCGTTTTCTGTGGTTGTAATTGCGTAATATTTTGTTTCGTTACCCAGAAATTGGACAAGGAAAGGAAACTAACATGGATTATTTGCATTCTCTGCTTTTTTTTTACTTTGCTTAATTAGATAAAAAGAATGTATGTTGTGTATGTGGGCATCTGATTTTCCGCTTTTATCCCCTCTGCTGAAAAAGAAGTGTACTGAATGGCTCTTTGTCAAATCAGGCCCTTTTGAGTAAATGATTGGCTGCTCAGCTGGAGACAATGGTGTTGGTAACCCATCAATTGCAGGTAATTTAAGGAAACTTTGACAGTATCTATTCATCCATGCACCTATGTAACGGATGTGGATATAAACACATTATGTCTGTAAAACCTTCCGTATCGTGAATTTATTCTACATTTATGTACAAGGATTTCAAGCATCCTGCATGAACAGGAAACTTTCATATAATAGTCGTATCATTTGAAATTGGGCTGATATTAGCAATTGATCATGGTAACCAATACTTCAAGTAAGAGTCTATCAAGTCAGTTGCCGAGAGTTGCATTAATATATTGCTTCTTGTGCGTTCAGTGGGAAACATGATATTACTAGTTACATAGTAAACATATTTTTTGAAGTAAAATGTTTGGCAGAGAATTCCGTGCCACTTAATAATTTTATTTAGATGGCGAGTCTGTGAATCTAAGTTCGGTACAATCGCTTTTACTAGATATTGATTATTGTATTGCATGCGGTTACAGTGCAGCAAGCTTCTGTTTAAGGTGATAAACATTATATCTGTATCTCTCATTTTCCTTTGTTCATACACAAACTCTCTTCCTCTCTCACATACCATATGGAATATAGGGAAGTCAAAGAAATTTGAAGATCATTAAGATTATATGCAAAAGCTACGCCCATATAAGTGTATTATTTTCTTTATGTACCCATACAGGTATTTTTTTATCTTCAAACCAAGCCATTGGTTTATTTCTTGGGAATCTCATAGTAGTATGTATGTCTGCGTCCATGCATTACTTGTCAAAACCTGTGAGATGATGACATTTTTTCTGAAATGTTCATCCCTATGTATTGTTGTCTGGGAATTTGTATTTTTCTACAGTAATTTTATTTTTACTCATGGCTACTTAATTTAAGATCTCAAGTGTCTTCTTATGTATCATAAATTCGTGAGTATTGGTCTTACTTATTGCATTTCAGGGCTCATATGTATCATTTCCTTCGAAATTTTTTTTATACTCACAACCACTACTTAATTTGTGATCTCAAGTGTCTTCTTATATATCTTAAATTTGTGAGTATTGGTCTTGCTTATTGCATTTCAGGGTTCCTATATAGCATTTTCTTCAAGATCTTCATCATGGAGCAAAGGGCTGATTTTAAAGCGACACATAACCACACTTCACATGGTTGGGAGAAAAGATAGGTGTTTATCATTAAAGCGCAATTTTTCTTTAAGGTGAGAATGTCCCTAAGTGTGTTTTATTTTTGTTGGAAATGAATAATTGAATTTATAGTTACTTAGTTTCATCTTTAAAGGTTTATATTAGATCCTGGTTTTACTTGCAACAAAAGTTAAGTGAATCGACCTGGTTACGCTTTGAGTGAACTTCAGTTATCAAAGTTGATGTATAAAGAACCAAACTGTTTTGGGAGGAAATGAGCTACTGTAGTATGACAATGCAGATAAATTTTTTCTTCCTACAATTTTGTTATGGTCAGTGTGGATCTCAAAGTGTTTTCATTATCAGTAAAAAACAGTAGATACTTATAAAAGAGGAGCACCAAGAGGGTGCAACCCATTTACAAGAACTTTCTACACGCTAGTAAATCCACAAAAGGTCTTCATAAATTTATAAAACTTTACCCTCCAACTAAAAACTAAAGGTGTTAAACCAACTATCTCTAATCACTTCTAAAGATCTCTCTTCACCATCAAAAGCACTTCTATTCTTCTCATTCCAAACAAGCAAAAAAAATTGAGAATGGAATCAAAGAGTAATCTTTCTTTTGGTCCTTGGAGGCATGTAACCCACTCCAAGCCCACATTTCATCCTTCACGGAGTCGGCAACCACTCAAGAAACACCCACTCTATAAGCCTTCTCCCACAAATTTTTTGCCAATGAACAATCCAACAAAAGATGAAATACGGAGTCGGCTCACCTTTAACACATGTAGCTCCTATTAATGAGCACAAAGTGTCAATAGTAAGATTCTTTTCCCCAAAGGCTTCCTAAACAAGAAAAAAACTTCTTTAGTAGCAAAAGACTTCCAAATGGCTTTCCAGGGGAAGCTAGGTGATCCTTCCATGAATAATCTTATAAAAGGACTTTACGTCAAACCCCTTATCTGGATTGAACTTTCACCTAGCAACATCATATCTATTCGCATCAAGCTTGGTGTTATACAAGGCCTCCAAAAAGCTTTCAACAAGAGCAAGTTCCCAATCATGCACATTGGGGATGAAAGAAACATTCCATGAAATAAAATCATTGGACAAGGAATCCATGAAATATAAGAACTAATGAGTGCATCCTTATCTCTCATCGAAGCGAAGATATCCAAAAATTGGACTTTTAAAAAGGTATCTCCACACCAAGTATCATGCCAAAGCTGGGTTCTTCACCATTGCCCACCAAAACTGAAACACAAGGAAAGGAATCTACTACATCGAATACCTTTCCAAACCCCCCACACAATAGAGCCCCCTCCCTTCTTCGGACATACACCGATTTGCTCTATCCCAAACTTAGCTTCCACCACTTTCTTCTAAAGAAGATCTCTCTCCACCATGAATCTCCATGAAGACTTCTCGAGAAAGCTTTATTGAACAAAGTGAGAGATTTATGGCCTAAACCCTTCTTTCCATCGGTTGCTTAATCATCTCTCATTTTACCAAGTGATACTTGAACTCCTTCTCATATTTCCCCAAAGGAGTCTTTTAAGTGCTTTCCAACTTATTAGCCACCGAACTAGGGATAGGGAAAAGAGATATAAAGTAAATGGGAAGTCCAACCATAGTAACAAGGATCCCTATACCCCATTGGAACCGTGAACCGGATCCTACGTTCCAATTCATGGTACATTCGGATTCAAAATTTTCTTACGACTTTTAGCTAAAACATTGGAAAAAAAAAGACTTCTCTTTTAAAATGATTTGAACTTACAAGAAATAGTACATAGGCGTCAAACACGTAAAAATATAGTGTAGAAAAAATAAAAAACTGAAAATACATTTTATGAAGCTGTAATGTGTGTAAGATAATGAGTTCCGCGCTGTTTTATCAAACGCTAAACAATATTTAACCTATTTTATTAAAAACTCGAGAGAGTACTTTTAATGAGGGGATCACAGAGTGTTGAGTCAAAGATTGGGATCTAAATAGTGCGATGTCCAGATAACTCATAGTACTATATTTTTATGAGTTATTTCAGACTTTAAGTTTATATTTGAAAGGGTTGAATTAAGGATGGCACAATTATCACTTCAAAACATTTTTGAATAAAAATCTGTTAACAGTATGAGTTAGCATAGAATTTTCTGATCCACAAAAAGAATCTTTAATATTTATAGAACTAGCAGTCAAAACTTAAAAGATGACTAAAGCATGGGATGAAAGAAGACTTAGGGATTAAACTTAATTCATTAACAAGTGTCTGTGGAAAGAGAATGGCTGAGAAATGCTGCCGAACTATGTAAGGTTTCTAATATTTTTTTTGGTAAGTAAGTTCTTCTAATAATATTGGTGGAGGATATTCATCAAAAAGTAATATTGGTGAGTAGGAAGAAGAGATACATGATAACTAATAGGGAGAGTTGTTAGCCCCTGGGTTACTAAATAAAAAAAGTTGTTATCCCCTTGGTTCTGGGGTAGGCATGCTTGAAAATTTCCAATCTAAGAAGTTAAATACTAAGAAAGATCAAAATGTAATGTTAAGGTTTCAAAACATAGTTAAGGATGCTGAAGGAGAATGTTGATGCAAATGTTGTGATGTAACAATTTAATCCCTGATGTATAAATTGTAGTTCATCTTATGGGGTCTTGGTTTGGATTTTATTTAATATACTTGTCAAATTCTGACTCCTGGTTTAGTATCTCTCTCTCTTACTTCTGTTGTGGGGCTGAGGGAGGACTTCTGTTGATAATGTGCAATACTGAAGTCTCATTTATGCTGCCATCTGTTTCTGTTTTGTAAACCTTGTGCAAACGAATGGTTATACACTATAAAGCTCCTAAATTTCATGTTCATGGGATGCCAAGATGTTTTTTTTAAAATGTAATTTTTCATTCTTCATTGTTCTTTAAGGGCTGAATATTGTTGTTTCCATTTCCATCGAGTTGGCTTTCCTATTCATGTTATGTGCATCGAACTTGTAATTCAAATAACTTGCTTCTGCAGTGTAGGGGCTCCTCTTGTTGGTGGACTGAAGGTAAAACCTTCTAAAATTTCAGCCTTCAAAGGTAGTGCCCAAAATGCGGAATCAGGAGGTCGAGGAAGTGGATCAAAGGTTACCAAGAACTCTGTTAAACTTTCTTATCTTTCAAAGGATGGTGAAGAGTCCATGGCAGAGTCTCCAAAGGCACATAACGTTCCGCTTTCATACGCCTCTGAAATGGATGACACCCTTGAGGGTTCCCCTGCAATTCATAATTTATTCAAGAAACGGTTAAAAATGTTGCGCACCCAATCACCGACTCAAGTGGTGGATGAGGTTTTGGGAGAACGACCACCTCCTAGGGAGACGTCAGCAACTCAAAATGAGACTCAAATTACGGAAAGAGGCAAGATTCTAAAGGTGGTTTGGTGCCACTTTTGGAATCTGGATGCAACAATGAAGATACCCTTACTAATATTGTAAGTATTATGTTTTCATGCTTAGCAACTCTCTCTGTAGCCTTCCCCCCCTCCTCCTCCTTTAGTGGTGGTCTACATGATTTGCAAGTTATCTGTGCTCATGTATGATATTTTTAGGTTCTGTTGAAGTACAAGGTAGGCTTGTCTTAATGTTTAAACTAACGTGGTAACACAAGACAACTCCCAAACAGTCAATGGTATCATTATCTGATTGTTTAGTTCGATACTAAGTACACATGACAACTCTATCAACAGAAATGTACGATTTGCTTATGATTGCTTTGCTATCTATTTGCAGTGTTCCTTGCTTCCTGGCAGTTAGTGCGGTTTATGGGGCTGAAGTTTCAAAGGAGTTGGCTCCTTTGTGGGTGTTTGGGCCCCTGATTGTTGCTCTTTACATCAAAATACTCCGAGGGTTGTGTGCACTCTATGTCTTCTGCTTTAAGCAGACTGTTAAAATTGGTAAAAACGTTCCTACTTGTTACCTGGTGGCTTACAATTATGTTGCACATGGGAAGCTCAAAGAAGACATACGAGCTCGTTTCTGGCAACCGGTGGTGGACATAAAGAATTTGGACTTCAAAGAGCTAACAAGATTAAAACTGAAAGAACTCCAAGAGTGGATGATGGAGAAGTACCTAGATTATGTGGAATCAGTATGGCCCTATTATTGCCAAACGATCAGGTTCCTAAAGAGGGCTAATCTCATATAGGTTTGGTGACCATAATTTGGAAAAAAGTTTTAGGTGAGGATTAATTTGAGCTCTCTCTCGGTATGTTTCAGAGGTTGAAAATTTTGAAACATAGCTGGCAGAACCCAATTTATATTGGGGTTCTTGGTATCTCGAGCAAATCAAAGATCAAAACTAAGCGGAGTCGTCTGATTTCTCTAATATTTTGTTTCTTATATTCTATTGCAACTTGGCGATTCCATTATGGATTTTCTTCTTTTTTTCCATTTTGGTTTATAAATGGGCATCTGCAATTCTTTTTTGTAATTTATCCATCTCTTTTTCTGCTGTGGCGTGTATCTTGGGCATATTTGCTGTTTGGTTGATTCATCTTCTGCATACCTTTCTTCCCTCTCCTCTGATTCTTATATGTGCTTGCAACCTTCTTCTCTATTGGTTCATTCCACATAAGATCATTTAAAAAGTTTCTTAGCATACAGATGAAGTAATCTATTCCTGGTTCATGTCTTCGCTGATGTACTTTGGTAGATTATATATCCAGGATTCCTAATTTTGGAATTGCTATTATATAGGGAAGATGGTATGCAAGGCAACTCAATGGCATAAAATCCCAGGTACTGGAATATGTCAGATTAAAAGCTGACAAGTGACAGCTATGCCAAAAGAGGAGAGAAACAGAGGGAATGAAGAGAACATTAACCAGCAGACTTGTACATGGCAATTGGTATATGCAGCACGGAAAGTAAATAACAAAAAATCCGCAATATGAAACGGTGAGAGAGGACCAATTGGCCATGACCCATGTACTGTAAGACGTACCATTGTCCAAAAGAGAGCCGCTCTATTTGAATTTCTCCAACTCCAGCATAAACTAAATCTCAGTTTCTCCGAATTCCTAAATTTCCTCACCTTTCTCTCTCTTTCTCGGGGAAATTCTCATTTTGGTAATGCTTAGATTGCCGTCAATTCAAATGGGTATGCGTTAAAATCGATCAATATTTGGGTCTGTATCAGAGTGGGCCTTGTTATTGTTTTGTGTTTCGATAGGTATGGCTGTGAAGCTTGGGTCTTCTTCGTTTCTTGTGTGGCTGCTTCTTTTTCTTCTCCTTTTCAGTCCAGGAACTTCTCTCAGGTATCGCTTCTGTCCCTCTGTTTGGCTGCTGGCAAATGTTTACTTACTCTTTTTTTGGGAGAATATTGCTGGGTGAAGTTATGCCTATATGTGTTTTTTTCCTATGGTCTCCAATAGCCGACAAGCTTTAGTTTTGGTGGGTGAATCTGATATTTGGAGCTTATGTGTTTGCTTCTCTTCTTTATTGACTACTTAAGTCAACTGTGATAGACTCTCGTGTTTTCTTTTTAATTTTTATTGACTATCTTCTATTTTTAATCCTAACCTATCCATGGAACGCTGTCCTTAGTGTGAATATCCACTTCAGTATTGGTTCTAGAAATATCAAGTAGACTGAAATTAAATGCAGCCTTGCCATGGTTCAAATGAAATATTGTTACTTTGTTTAATTATTTATAAACTTCTTTCCGCCTGGGACCATGTTTTTAAAAAGTTTCTATTGCAGAGTTAATCTTATTCAGATAACATATATTCATCTTAACTCTACAAAACCTTTATATTGATATCTAATTTTCATCCCAATGATGGTACCAGTTTCTGCTTAATTGGCTTGATATATGGTAGGCTTTGCAAATAACTTAGAAAGAAGAGCTGCTTCGTAAGGTGGAAAATGCCAAAAGCACACTAGCATGACATGGTAAGGTTCAGTGACGACGATGAATGATGAATCTTTCAATCAAAGGTCACAGCAAGAGGGGGTTATTGTCAGTCTTTGAGGGATTGAGTATGCTACATGCCTGCAGTTGGAGGAATATATATATATTTTTTATTAGCAATAAGGGAAAGCATCCATGTTCGTATGGAATAATTACATAAGGCAGATTGTATGCCAATATAAGTGATGTGTATAAGTATATTCCTATCACGTTTATCGAGGATCTCTCAAGAATTTGTGATTTTTGGATTCATTTTCCCCACTTCTTTCAAGTATAAAAAGGGAAAATAGAGGACTTTTTTTTCGAAGTTTTCATGCTTGTGCAACAGGCTTATTCTTTTCTAGGGTGGAAAAAGTAACCTACTGTGGCGACCTTTGCCCTTTGAAAAGTTTGATCTGCTGGTTGGTCTCTTAATGTTTATAGGACTGCTCACTCTCTGGTTTGAACAGGAAGAATTGGTGATGTAATTGACCTGATTAAGCAAAACATTTGAGTAACAAGATAAACATATCTTGAACTGGAACTATGCCTAGCTTGATTATCTGAGACTCGTATTGCTTGTGGTGTTATGATCAGGTCCTAGCCACTTTGCACTGTCATTTAAGAGGTCAATTTTAAGGATATAATGGTTGTTGGGTGCAATGGTTATGCTAATAGCACTTCATGTCAGTTTGATAACTATTTGGATGTTTAGGATGGGGAGGAAGAATTTTGACACCCTCCATCCCATAATATTTTTCCATCTTTTGTAATGTGGATGTCCCAAAATTTTTGTCAACTTATGAAAAACAGATAACCGAGCAAATGCGTTGTCTTAAAATGTGTGAAATTTGAACAAGGAAAAAAATTATGAGTCAAAAGAAGTAATAAACATTATAGCTTGGAGCAAATCGTAGAGTCATAGATTGAGTATGTCTGGCTTTTCTTCTGACATAAGTGGGTAGCTATTTGATTGACATTGGTTGGAGCGGGAGGGCTATATCTGCATTCTTGTAGGAACCATCTTTTCTAGGGAACTCCAAGTGGTGATTTTTTTGAAGTTATATTATGATGGCTCCTTGCTTTGACATTTGAGTCAAATGAGATTTGATTTTTTTTGTAAATACAATACACGACTCTTTTACTCTTTATGTGGTCTGATCCTGATTCTCGGGAGCAGAGTTGTAGCTGAGCTTGTTTCATCTTGACTTGGTTTAAAGTGTTCTAGTGGGGTTTTCCTTCTCTCATTCTTTAATATAGCTAAAAAGCAATCTGCCCATGTCTTATTTTGGAAGGAAGGAGTGAATAATTAATATTCTTGTGTTATAAGAGAGAGACTTGCCCTTCTATGCTTTTGGATTGCTAGCTCGTCTATTTCTTTATCACAATATACACAAGAGGCTCACATTAAATGTTGTAGTGTACAATTTGTATCAACATAGTTGCGCTGGCTGAAGATGCAGCAGTAGATGTCTTTACTTTTCATGTTTCTTTATACCGCCCATTTTAGTGCTTCTCCTCTATTTTGTTCGGTAGATGTGATCTCTTTTTTGTTGTTGTTAAATTTCTCGACTGATGCCTTTTAAAAATGAAACAGAAACTTAATCTCGACTTTATTTAAGTGAGTTGACCTGAAGATGTCTTCTTTTATTTAGAATGGGAAATGAGATGTTCTGGAATTTTTTGCAGAGATCTTCTTATACATCTTTTCCTCATGTTATTGTCTCATTTAGTAATTCTCGAGGATGAAAAAATAGATTTTTATTGCTTTTGATGAGCTGTTGTATAATCATATGTTCCAGATTCCTCAACATCGTCATTCTTTTTCACCGGTAGGATTAAATTTTATGGAAACACCTTGGAGCAGTTTTAGCTTATTGTCGTGCACAGTGGTATAATGCGAATTGTACTTTAATCATTATAATTTTCTCACTGGATTCTTACTATTTTGTTCGATATATAGTGAGCTAATAGTAAGTCTATTATTTCCCATAGAATTTCTTTTGTTGGACATCTTGCTATCCCAGTCTACACTCGTTTAAGAGTGTTTGAAGATATTTCCTTTGCTAAACAGTTCTATAATTATTTTACCATATCAAATCTTTGAAGCTTTTTACTGTATAAATGTCTTAGTTAGACTCGTTCTGTACTGAATGCAAGCTGCGAGGTGCTTTCCGGATGTGTCCTTTTTCTGTCATCTTCATGGTTATTTGACAGTAATTTCCACAAAAGAAGGGCGGTTTGCACTGT
The DNA here is from genome assembly GCA_023935145.1 of Bretschneidera sinensis. NCBI lineage: Eukaryota > Viridiplantae > Streptophyta > Magnoliopsida > Brassicales > Akaniaceae > Bretschneidera > Bretschneidera sinensis. The sequence goes on from CM043697.1 coordinate 156,883,941, forward strand.
TTGCATAAGATTATTTATTAGACTTGTAATCTGTTCAGGAGACTTGCTGGCGTGATAACTACAGATTCAGTTATATTAGTCATCGTATTTCTTGTCAGTTTTAAAGATGAAAGAACAATGAGATTTCTTAGAAGAAAGAGAGAAATAGGAGGAAGATAAACTGGAACTCAAACTCTGAATTCAATTATCATAATGCATCAAGCTTACATTATATAACAAACTGAAAAGTAAAGTGCAGAAAAAGTAAACAAAAACAAATAGCACATGGTACAATACACATGGGGTAGAGAACATGGTAGTAACACAGCAAACATGGAGTAGTGGTACAGCTGCACACATGGGGTAGTAAGGACAGAGAACATGGTAGTAACACAGCAAACATGAAGTAGTGGTACAACTGATTCTGATGCAAATATCCAACACTCCTCCTTGCATTAGGAGCTGCAAACTCCAAGTCTCTGCCTAAGAAGCTCAAATTTGTTTGATGGTAGAGGTTTTGTGAAAATTTTCGTTATACCGTAGTCATAATGCCATTGCCGCCATAGGTTGGAATGAATTCCACATGATCTAACTTCAGAACCATTTGTATCCAAGTTATGGCCTTTTGATGGGTTTTACTCACTCCTTAAGGAGTGTTCCTGGTCTCCTTTGTTATTGGTCATTCTTTTAGCAGATCCCTTTCTTCTCACAGCTTCTTTCAAAGAATGTGGCCAGAATGGTGAAAGTGCAACAACCTTCCCTATGACAATCAGTGTTGGTGATGCTAACTCTGCCAAAGCAATCTTGTTGGCAAGATCCTTCAGTTCTGCAAAGACCATACACTGTTGAGGTGTGGTTCCTCGCTCAACCACAGCAGCTGGAGTATCTGGTGGCAGACCATGGTGCATCAATTTTTGTGCCAGAGAAGGGAGAGTTGACTATCCCATATAAACCACTAAGGTTGAATCAGGGTCAGCTGCATTCTCTGCCACAAACAGAGGATCTGTTCCCCCTTTCCTTGAGTGGCCCATGAGAAATCTAACACTACTTGCAATGCCTCGATGAGTTAATGGAATCCCCAGCTCTGCTGCTATCCCTGAAGCAGCGGTAATACCTGGAATAACTTTAACTTGAATTCCTTGCTGCTGCAGAAAGTCCATCTCTTGGAGCATTGCATGTTTTGCAGGAACAACATGATCTGAGACCTCCACTGGAACATCACCAGATCCTTTCTCCTCTGCAAATGCACCATTCACATCTTCTGCCGCCTTCATCAAGTCTTCACCCACATGAACAAGTTCATCAGCCATGACATGGGTTGAATCTTTTGCATCTAAGACTTTCTCATCTGCAAATGCACCATGCACATCTGTTGCCTTCTCCACCCTTTCTTCCTCTTCTGGTGAATATGATGATCCACCTGAAGATGATAAGAGCATGAGATCTGAGTAACTGAGTTCATATAGCTCTAGGATCTCTGCTTCTTCCATGTTTCTGGCCCTTTCTTGGTCACTGTCTGACTCCTTCTTAAGTGGGTTAAGTGTGAAGGTCTTTCCTCTCATCTTGACGTTGAATATCTCTTGACCAGATGCATCTTTTATCAGGCAGTAATTGTCTTCAAAATGTACTTTGAAGCCTTTTTCTATCAACTGACCAACACTTAACAGATTTTGGTCAATTTCTGGAACATAGAGAACATCAGAGATAAGTTTTATACCTGAACAACTTGCAATTGCAATGATGCCTTTTCCCTTGACTGCTATATGCTCTCCATTGCCAATTCTAACTTTTGAAGTCTCTGTGCTTCTTAATTCCTTGAACAGCTCCTTGTCATGTGTCATATGGTTAGTGCAACCACTATCAATTAACCAGCTCTCACTTGAATTATTGCCTGAAAAGCAAGTAGCAACAAAGAGCTGATCCTCTTCCTCTTGATCAGCAACTTGAGCATCTATTACTTGCTACTGATTTTTGCTTTTGCAAATCACAGCTTCATGACCAAGTTGGTTACACCTGCTGCATTTTGCATCAGGTCTCCTCCAGCATTTGAAAGGAGGATGACCCTTTCTGCCACAGTGTTGACATGGAGGATGATTTCCCTTCGTACCTCCAGTCTTGTTCTTGTTGCTGTTTGCTGTAGCATCGCCAATTGTAGCAAAATTCTTCTTGTTCTTCTTCTTTATTTTCCAGCCTTCTTGATGCTTGATTGGCAGTGCTCCTTCAATGACTCCTTCTTGCCTCATGGCCCTTCTTTGCTCTTGTGCCTGTAAAGCATTTACGAGCTCTGCCAAGGTAATCTTGGATAGATTCATGGTGTTCTCCAAGGTTGTAATGGATGCCTCAAATTTTTCAGGCACCGTTACTAGGATTTTTTCAACAATCCTCGAGTCGAGTAGATCAGAACCAAGCAGTCTTACCTTATTGGCAATGCTTAGAAGTTTATCAAAATACTCTTTAATGGTTTCTGATTCCTTCATTTTCTGCAGTTCAAAATCTCTGATCAAATTTAGCACTTGCATCCTTCTGATCCTCTTATTTCTTTCATACTCTTTTTTGAGATAATCCCATATTGTTTTTGCTGATTTGAGTGACATGACTCGAGTGAAGATAGTCGATGAGACGCCAGCAAACAAACAGGCTTTTGCTTTTGACTTCCTCGTCTTTCTGTCCTTGTAATTCTTGATTTGGGCCATTGTGGGGTTGTTTGGTAGAGGAGGAATTTCGTAATCCTCTTCTACAACTTCCCAAAGATCCATTGCATCTAGATAGTTCTCCATTCTCACAGCCCAAATCTGATAGTTGTCTCCATCAAAAACTGGTGGAGCCATTGATGAAAAACTGGATTCTCCTTCTATTAGAACACTCAAATGAACTCATAGATCCCTCAAGAAGAAAGCTCTGATACCAATTGTTAGTTTTAAAGATGAAAGAATAATGAGATTTCTTAGAACAAGGAGAGAAATAGGAGGAAGATATACTGGAACTCAAACTCTGAATTCAATTATGATAATGCATCAAGCTTACATTATATAACAAGCTGAAAAGTAAAGTAAAGTGCAGAAAAAGTAAACAAAAACAAATAGCACATGGTACAACACACATGGGGTAGAGAACATGGTAGTAACACAACAAACATGGAGTAGTGGTACAGTTGCACACATGAGGTAGTAAGGACAGAGAACATGGTAGTAACACAGCAAACATGGAGTAGTGGTACAACTGATTCTGATGCAAATATCCAACATTTCTAATTATTCTCTATTTGTATGATTACTTCTATGCACATTGTAAATTATTAATCATCCAACAGCTTCTTGGTCTAGACTATAGACATGAGGAGCTAGCAGATTCAAATGATCAGGGACATAGAGCCTTTACCATAATTTTTTAATATTTCTTATATTGGCTTAGATACTTTTAAGAAGAGTCCGCTACCAAAACTAGAAAGATTAGAGCCAGAGTTAGCAAACCAATGTGAACATCTTACCAATCAATCGTTGTAGAGCCTGACCATGAAGTGTTTAGTTTTATGAAGTCAACACTAAGGCTCTGATTGGTAACGAATAAAGTTGGATGAAGGAAAAGGGAGAAGATAAAAAACTAAGAAGATTGATGTTTTCCTAACGTGTTTGATAAAAATGATGAAAAAAGTGAGAGGAAAGAAAAAATAACTAAAAATTAGTTTTTTTTAGCTTTCACTCACCATTCAATTTGAGAGGTTTGTGATTTGTATATGTGGTAAGAATATATATATATATATATATATATATATATATATATATATATATATATATATAGGGAGAGAGAGAGAGAGAGATCATAGTATGACTTTCTTCATTATCAAATTCTCGGTCTTTAAAAGTTACCAACTCCTTTGGCCTATACGCTTTTATTGGTTCTCATCGGTGCAACATTCTAAACAACGATTTTCTTATTTCTATTTTAAATTTCAAAGTAGGTAGTGTTTTGATTGATATTCTATTGATTCAAGTGGGAGATTAGATAAAAACTCAGGATTACGTAGAGGATAGAAAAGTTCCCATAGAATGAACCATTTTCGGAGCTGGTTGTGTTGATAGTCTTTTTTGTCATCTAACAGCATGTCTATTTTGCCATTTAAAAAAAAGAGTTATCTATTTTCCTAGAATACCTTTAGTATTTATAAGAGACAATAGATATACATAATGTCAAAGGAAGGAGGTTAAAAACATATCTTAAGCATGTAGATATGCAAACATGGAAATATTTTTTTGTTTTAACATATTGTTTGTGGAGGCAATGAGTGAGAAAAGAAAGGCAAAAGTTCAACATGGACATCTAGGTGACATTGCTCCTTCGCAAAAGCAAAAAGTAAATGCTGAGCACTCAAGTAACAAAATGATCCAGGTAGACAAGTACTCTGTTTGCTTGTCTGGGTATTTTGATGGGACAACCCTTGTTGGATTTCCATCCATATATTGTTTGCCTCTGATTAATTCCAGATAAACTAAGCATAGGTGAAAGATATATAATGCTAACAACTGAAAGCTAAGCTAGCACATCTCTTTCAAAGAAAATCTAGTTGGTGAACTTCTTTGTCCTCTCATGTTTGGGTTCTTCTTTAGCAGGATCCTTTTGCTTGTTTATTTATTTTGGGTACAAGGATTATTTCAATTACTGAGAAAATTTCTTCTCTTTCTAGATTTAATTAGAGTTAACTTGGGCAAATGAAACATATTCTGGGTGTATGACACCTAAACCTCACATGGGTTTTGGCCCTAATCTGAGGTTGAGTAGATTGAGGGCTGAGTATATTAATAATGAAGGTGGCTGTAGTGTAAAATTGTGGTTGTCTTCTCTAATTGTTTTCTTTTCGTTTTTAATTTGGTATTAGGTTGTTTAGATTGAGATAAAGGATAAGAAAAGAACAAAAAGGGTGAAGCTCTTACTATCCACATTAGCATTTATGTGAAGCTCTATAAGCCGAAGAAGATAAGCAAATCCTAGCCATTCAATCAAATATAGGCCTAAATCACATATCAAAGATATCCTTACAATTTCCTTTAATCTTTTGTTTCAATGATATATGTCTTTCCACTAGCTGGTCCATTAAGCTTACATCAATAAACTGTAAAGCCGGCTGGACCAAAAAAGTTGCATGCATATGGTCCTTTCTCTGCTCTTTTGGAGCATCCTACAATTTCATTATTTCAGTAAGATAATGGATTTATACCTATTTAGTTGACAATTTTTTAAGTTAAATTGACCAAATCTCTTAGAAAGTCAAATCCTACTTAATCTTTTGGTTTTAGAACAATTCTAATGCATTTATTTAAATAATTTCTGGATAGAAATCATAGAGTAGAGCCTAGACAGAAGCCCACTTCTTGAGTTTTCTACTGGGCACAGGAGGGTCTCTCCCCTAACCTTTCATTTACCTTGAACAATAACCATCCCTCTTATCTTGTCTCCATGCAATTCCCCTTGTCACAAGCTACTAAAATATGCTTCAGAATTCCATAGTTGCCTTGAGAGGGAAAGGGGGGCAAAAAAATACCTTTTATCAAAGCTGAGAAAAGGTGGAAAGAGTCTGCTACTTTTAAGGAAATTTGTAGTTTTAGCTTATGTACTGTTGATGTATCATTATTGTAAACTGTGTTTTCAAGGTTCAATCTGATTAGCAGCATTAGCAGTATAAGCCTATGTGATCTCATTCAAATTCCCTCCTTAAATTCTTGTTCCATCCCTTGTAACCTCTTGCTTTGCTGATACTGTTGAACTTGAGCTTCTCTTTCTCGTCTTTTAGTTCAACATGGAACCAACCTCCCCAAGTACTGAAATGGATTCTGGTATCTGAGACTGTCATTCCAAATCAGTCTTGGTCATATATTCTGAAATGGGCTGCATTCAAATGCCCCATTTAATGCTGTTTTTCGTGATACTTACAGCTGTTGTTGCTGTTAATCTTGGAGATGATTCAATGGACTCCTTCTGGCTTCTGAAAATTAAGGCAGAAGTAGTCGATACAGCAGGAGTTCTTGACAATTGGTCCCCAAGAGCTCATGTATGCAGCTAGTATGGACTGACATGTTCAGATGATCAAAACCATGTTGTGGGCTTGAACCCGTCTAGCTCAGGACTATCAGGTACTATCTCGTGCAAGTTCTGGCGCCTCATTTTTCTTCAAATACTGGATTTGTCCTCAAATTCCCTCACTGGTCTGATTCCTCCTGAGCTTGGGCAGCTTCAAAATCTAAGGATACTGCTCCTGTATTCGAACTCTCTCTCTGGTGAGATTCCTGCAGATATAGGTCTTTTGAAGAAGTTGCAAGTGCTTAAAATAGGAGATAACATGTTGACAGATGAAATTTCACCAGACATTGGTAACCTGACTGAGTTGAGAGTTCTTGGTCTTGCCTCTTGCCAATTCAATGGAAGTATTCCAGTTGAGATTGGTAACTCGAAGCATCTGGTATCTCTTGATTTGCAGAGGAACAGTCTCGGTGGTTTCATCCCGGAAGAGATTCAAGGCTGTAAAGGGCCTCAGAATTTCTCAGCATCCAATAACAAGCTTGAGGGAGATATCCCTTCTTCGATGGGATTGCTTAAATCGCTGGAATTTTTTGAACTTGGCCAACAACAGCATTTCTGGTTCAATTCCTCTCCAGTTAAGCCATCTCTCCAATTTGAAGTACTTGAATTTGGCAGGGAATAGATTGAATGGCGAAATTTCTTCAGAGTTTAACCAGTTGGTCCATCTTGAGGTCCTTGACTTGTCAAAAAATAACTTCTCAGGAACCATAAACTTCCTCAACTCCCAACTGAAGAATCTTCAAGCTCTTGTTCTGTCGGACAATGCATTGACAGGTAGCATTCCTATCAAGTTCTGCCTCAGCAATTCAAATTTGCAGAAACTTTTTCTCACTCGGAATGAGCTCTCTGGTGAGTTCCCCTTGGAGCTATTGAACTGCTCCTCACTTCAGTAATTAGACCTTTCAGATAATAGCTTGGAAGGAGAGCTACCACACAGGCTGGACAAACTTGACAACCTTACAGATCTCCTTCTCAATAACAATAGCTTCACCGGAAGTCTACCTCCTGAAATTGGAAACATGACTAACATGGAAAATCTGTATCTGTTTGACAACATGATCACAGGTGTACTTCCTGTGGAAATTGGTAAGTTACAGAGGTTGAAGACCATCTACCTCTACGATAACCAGATGTCAGGAAGAATACCAAGAGAGTTATCAAACTGCTCAAGCTTAACAGAAATTGATTTCTTCGGGAACCATTTTGCGGGGTCCATTCCTGCAACTATTGGGAAGCTAAAAAATCTAGTTTCCTTCAATTGAGGCAGAGTGAGTTGTCAGGTCTAATCCCCCCAAGTTTGGGCTGCTGCAAAAGGCTACTGCAGTTGGCCTTAGCTGATAACAAACTCTCAGGGTCGTTGCCGCCCACGTTCAGATTTCTTTCGGAACTGAGCACCGTTACTCTTTACAACAACTCTTTTGAAGGTCCTCTTCCTGCATCTCTTTTCTTTCTCAAAAACCTCAAAATTATCAATTTTTCTCACAACAGATTTAGTGGTACCATCTTTCCTCTTACTGGTTCAAGTTCTCTGACTGCACTGGATTTAACAAACAACAGCTTCGCAGGTTCCATTCCTTCTAGATTAGCCATGTCAAGAAATTTAACCCGTCTCCGCCTTGCAGACAATCATCTTACGGGTAACACCCTTCTGAAAACTCACCGAACTAAATTTCCTTGATTTATCGTCCAACAATCTCATGGGACAACTGACACCTCAATTCTCTAACTGTAAGAAGCTTCAACATCTCCTACTTCACAGGAACCAATTTACCGGCGAAATGCCTCCTCGGTTAGGGAGCTTACAAGAACTTGGGGAGCTAGACCTCTCCTCCAATAAGTTCCATGGAAAACTTCCTGCAGAGCTTTATAACTGTTCGAGATTACTTAAGCTTTATCTCCATAAACAATAATCTCTCCGGTGAGATCCTACGAGAGATAGGAAATCTCACTTCTGTCAATGTCCTCAATCTGCGAAGAAACAACCTCTCAGGCTTCACTCCTTCAACAATTCAGCAATGCAAGAAGCTCTACAAACTGAGAGACTCAGAATTTCTTAACAGGTTCAGTACCGACTGAGCTAGGAAGGCTGACTGAACTACAAGTGATCCTGGATTTGAGCAAGAATCTTTTCTCTGGTGAGATTCCAGCTTCTCTCGGAAATCTCATGAAATTAGAGAGATTAAATCTCGCTTTCAATTTACTTCAAGGAGAAGTACCCTTTTCACTTGGACAGCTAACCAGCCTCCACATGCTGAACCTGTCAAATAATCATTTCCAAGGTCAACTTCCCTCATCCTTTTAAGGATTCCCACTTAGCTCTTTCTCAGGTAATGACAAGCTATGCAGCCCACCGTTAGTATCTTGCAAAGAATTAGTGGGGCATGAGAAAAAGAAGCCCTCTAACACTGCAGTTGCAGGTATTATAGCGGTCATTGTCTCTACTTCCACAGTGATATGCTTAGTGATGCTTTATATCATGCTAAGAATGTGGTGTAATTGGAGAGAAGTTTCTATTTCGAACATGGTGGATAGTGGAGTAAGTGAACAGAAGAGAGAGGAAGAGAGATGGGTCTATGGAGATGTGAAGAGGAAGAATGGTGGTGAGTACTGGAGTAGTGAATTCCATGATAGCCAAAGTTACTTCAAAAGATGAGCACATTTCTACAACATGGCTTTTTCACCTTAAAATTGATACAAAAGCCATGGAGAACTACTAAAGCCAAGAGATGCGGTCACTTTCATTTATTTCTTTTTTTTCTCTTTTGTGGAGGTTAGTTGCTTTTGTGAAGTTTGTTTTCTCTGTTCTTTTTCTGTTACTATTGCGTTTCAATATGGATGTGTTACAGGGCTTCATGAATCAGTTCAAATTTGAGTGTATAGGTATCTTATGAGGCTAAAGAAAACATGCACTTTCGTTTATTCCTGAATGGATGTATTCATTTTACTTGGAAAAGAAAAGTTGTATCGATATTTTATTTCTTCACACATATAAATTATAATCCTCGAAATATCAAACAAAACATTTATACACATTCCTTTCAAATTGCAAAGATTAAAGAGTGAAAGTTAAAATAATTTTTTTTTTATTTTTCTATTTTTACTTCTCTTTTTTATTTAGCTATTTTATCGAATATATAATTAAAAATATTAATTTTTTTTATTTTTTCATCATTTCTCCCCTCTTTTTTCCTATTTTTCTTTTTTACAAATGAGAGTTTAAAAGCTCAATTGAAATTAGCTTAAATCAGGTGTGATATGTTAGAATTTTCTTATAAAATCGGTTTACATTATTGGGGATTTTGGGTTTTGTCAAAACGATTGAAGAAATTGGCCGAGTATTGAAACTTATAAAGAGCCCATATAAAGCGATTTATTATTTCAGTATTAACATTTGTGTATTGAGTGTGGACTGACTGATGTGGATCATAATAGGGTTTAAATAAGCAACCTATTGAGATACTATATAAAAGTTTATGGTTAGAAACCCAAATATAACTCGTATGTCTTATAGGAAGCCAGTTAATTAAAAAGGGAAAAATTCTATTCTGTGTTTTCTGTTAACTATTTCAAGTAAGGTGTTATTGATCATATGGCTTTTAGAAGACCTTCTAATTGTGTTGTCTACAAACCGTCTTCCAAATTACCAGGAAAAGAGAGAGAAATGTGTCAGTGATAGGATTGAAAATATAATTTATAGATTGTTCAAAATTACATTTTCAAATCAGTGATGATAAATAAACCATCAAAATGAGCTATTAAAATAAACCAACGAAAAACAAATTAGTAAAATTTTAATTTTACCATTAAAAAACCATTGTAACAAGTGAGAGTGGATGACATGGTAGAAAATAATTGGTGTGATTTTTTTTAGTGGTCCATTTATGTGATTCAAATAGCAACGCTCTTTTCAAATACAACTGAATCTGCTTTAATTCATAATTAACTCATGTATATATGGCATTCTTTTCACTTGTTTAACAACTATCCTTCCCATGAATTCAATTGCCAATTTAACAAACTTTGGCATCAACTAGCTATCATATTTGCAGCATATATAAATCTAGCATGCACAATCACATTTAACTTCTACAACTATGCTGAATACAAAGCATCACACTCAAAGAAGTGTTTCCTGTCACAGCTCCATGTTTTGCTAGAAACCTTGTATACTGCCGGAGTTACATCCTCAGCTTACTGTAGAATTAACATCAAAATTCTCAAAACTAGAGGAAACCATAAAATCAAAACCCAAAATTTCCATAACAAATCCAATGAAGAGATTCATTCGATGAGATGGAAGATGATGTCTTAGATGGCAAGCAAAGGGCATTTTTAACGCATCTCCACAATCCTGCATCAAATCTATGTATCTCTTGTCTACTCTTAACATACAAATCCTTACATATGATTTTATCTTATTGCAAACCTATCATGACATTGATTCGTAGGTTAAAGATAGATACACACACGAAACAGAATAATAAAAAAATTAGGGTTTTGTTTAGTGATAGATTTAATTCAACTTAAATTCAACATTTTGAATTTTTTAAAATAAAATTTTGTAAAAAAATTTAAAATGCTAAAATTAAACTGAATTAAATCCAACACAAACAGCGAGCCTTGTAATATTTTTCCAACCATATCTCTACTTCTTTTACAGAACTGTCCAAGTACTTCATTACTCATGGCAAATTTGTAGGGGTAAAAATGGAAATTGGGTTACTTCTTGCAAATCATTTTCAAAGGTGAGGTCACAACTCATCTTTATTTTTAAGTTATTGGGGTTGCTATCACCAAAAAAGGGTAAGGAACACTATCCTTTTCCTTAATTTCATACACTTCCAAAAACTGCAAAGCATGTTTATGGTAAAAAGAAGAAAATCTGAAGAATTGTAGTAAACTGTATGCTATCAAATCTAAAGAGGTTTATGTTCATATCCAAAGAATCACATAAGCCTTTTAGAAGCAGCCAATTAAAGCACATAAAAATAGCACTTCAATTTTTACACTCAATTTGTGCAAAATATGGCCGCTCTGCGTACCACGTGTCGCATGCGGATGGAAGTTTTTTGCACGTAAAACAGCAAAAAAATTACTAAACAGATCTATAACTTACTAAGTGATTTTTTGATTAACTCAAGTTTAAACTCAATAGTTTAGATCATCTAAAAACTTATAAACTTTATTGGTAATATTAATTTTTGACACAAACAGAGGAAATTAAAAAAAAAAAAATGAGTAAAGCGAAAAGAAAAGAAAGGAGATCGAACAAGGAAGAAGAGGCTGAGTAATGAAGCAAATGCTGGTGCCAGGGTTCTCTATATATAAAGCTTCTAAGCAAGTGTAGGGCTACATTTTTTCTGTGTTAGGGTTTAGGGCAGCGGGCAGATCGATGTCTAGAAAGCTGGTGTTTAGGGCAGCTGATCACATATTAAACAAATGTTGCAAGCCGTAAGCTTTTATCCTCTTCTGCAACTTGCGATGTTGTGAACAGTTGGTTGTGATCTGTGATTTATAGGGTCGTCACAACTTTGGTGCGTTGTCTATGTTCAAAGTGCCAAGGAAAATCGTAACGTATATTGTTAATTTCTTTTGATTTGATAATAAATTATTATATTTGGTAACGAAAGTAAAATTATTAACAAATATGTCAATTTAATACCTCATTTAACTAAATTATTAGTAAATATGACGTTTTTATTTTATTGTCTATATTCAAGGCATTGAGAAAATTTTCACATTAGTTAATAATTTTGTTGAATTTGATAATAACAATAATGTTTTTAATTAATAGAACGAATTACTACTTAATTTAACCAAACCATAGTCAAGTGTAAAGATTTTATCACTTGATTATCTATATTAAAAACGCAAGGTAAAATTATTGTGTATTTTCCTGTGATTTGAGTTGATTTGATAGTATATTATCACCGGTACTAAAGGTAATGTTATTGATAAATATAATGATTTATTGCTAAATTTATAAAAAAAAATTAATGGTAATATGCGATGATTTTAAACGATTTACCATTAAATATAATTAAATTATTAATAAATGAGGATTTTACTTGATTTTTTTAAGAGGATTTTACTTGATATCTTGAACAAAGACATTACCCTATTTCTGTCTTGCAAAATAGGGGTTTAATAAATGTTTTTTATTCAAATAAATATGAAAGTAATTTTATCATATCATAAAAAATTGCTCTATGACAATTTGTCTTACATAATCACCAGTCACCTTCAAGATATCTTCTCCACCTCACTCTCTGCAACTCTCAACAAGAACAAATTAAGATTAGGCATGAAAGAAAAATTCACACCAATACTATGCACTTGATGGCCTCCATAAGCCAACATTTTGAGATTAAAAGATACACGTTTCACTATTGTCAGCATAATCCCTGGTGCAACATTACTTTCTACGGAAACAAAAATATTCCTGATTCTAACTTCACACAGAAAAATGTCCACAGCTCTGGATGTTCTGATAACTACACACAACAAGAAGAAACATCTTGAATTAACATTATGACCTTGCCCATCCTCCGATAGTTAGGTTGATACCCATTTCTATTTGTACAAACATACAACTTCTCGTCACCTCTAACCTCAAAATTTCTCCCCCGCCCCTCTGAATGGAAAGGAGACTGTTAAAGATGAAATGACCTACATACCCTCAGCTGTACATAAGGGTCAACAATAATGAGATACGGTAGAGTTACAACACATCATTGATTCAAAAATAACAAAGCAAAATCTATGTATTTACATCTTTTTCCTCTTTGATTACATCCAAGATCTTTAGTTCGGCAAACAAACGATCATACTCATGTTGAACCTCTCCCAGTTCACTTCTAAGCTGTACCACCTGCACAAATAATAGAGACAAATCCGATCAGTCCAGATAGAATTATGTAAAAATATTGTGTTCGCCTAAAAAAATTGCTGATCATTATTTTTGAGAGAGGAAGCACTAAGACAGCAGACAGAGACAATATATTTCAAATTTGTTTTGCATAAACTTAGTAATAAGCCACCTTGGATGCACATAAAAGAAACTTAAAGGAGTTTTGCCTCTCGCGCTTTTCCATGTTTTCTGATCTGATGAGGGTGTAAATGCCCCCCAATTTTCAAGCAATGGATACAAAAAAACAACGGAAAATTGAGTAAAGTTTACTGGTGCCAAAATGAAGTACCTTGATGTTAAGTTCTTCACCTCTCTTCTCATATTCCAAGCATCTGAGTAAAACAAGCATAAAAGTGAATTTTGTTAAGTAAGCCTACGATTGGAGTCTTTAAAAATGCGAGTGCAAATGCAATCAGCCATCAGTTCATCTCTGGCGTAGAAAACTTCTTGCTAAAAGCATTCAGAAGATAACAGTCTAAAAATAAGAAGTAGATCTCCATAAATATGCCCAAAGCATTAACTTACAAGTCCAAATATTCAGACATGTAGTCAAACAAAAATATAACCATTAAAAACTGTATTCTACTAGTAGACTTACTTCGCCCGAAGCTTCTTATTTTCTTGCATCAAGTTAACAGCTTCTTGATCTTTCAATTGATTTGCAGTGGTATTCAGAGGCTTCAAAAGATGCACAAAGTTAGCAATAGAATCTTCAATAGGAAGATGCCAGAGTTCAAAATTTGAATTGGACTCCAATATGCAAATTAATACCAAAAAGTATTCCCTCCGTCTCATATTTTGGTCATCTTTGTAACTCCATTTTCTTAAGGAAACATCATGTAATGCACTCACATGGTGTAAAAGGGCATTATTTTCAAACTTACCCTTTACATCACAACTTGCAATGAAAATAGAAACTAAAAAAATAAGGGAAATTGGATAAAGTTAACAAACATATGCTTTGACTTCTCAATGGTGTAATTTTCTTTGGGACATCCCAAAATGGAAAGATGGACAAAAATATGGGTCTTAGGGGCTTGTATATAACACTTTGGGGTAATGGCTCAGATATTCTGCCTAAGAAAAACGTGAAATTTGGCAATGTAGTGAAGGTAATAAGCAGAAAAACACTGAAGGGAGATGACTTCACTTTTAGAGTAACTTTAAAAACACGAAAAAACGAAATAAAATTTCATCTGGGATACCAAGAGTAACACCACATTCATGATTCATCTAAGATGCTATATCATGTGTTCTAGCTACACAAGACAATTGAAATCAAGGCTGATATGCAAAAGGGATATAAGGAGAAGGCCTGAAGAGGAACTTTTATTGGGATACAGGAGTATAGCTATAATATTTATGAGGGGATGCTTCAAGGCCAAAAGGTTTTAAGCTGGAATAAATGAAGTGGTGGCAGTCGACAAGTAACTTCAGATGAAATTTAACTTAACAAGTTCCGCACACAAACCTGTGATGCCAACTTGTGCCCAGAATCAACTACATTGGAACCTTCCCCAGCCCGCCTTTTCAGCCTTCCAAGTGCTTCCAAATCACCATGTTCTTTCCTCTTTGTACGTAATCCTGTCCCAACACAAGGCATCAATGCATCAAATTTCAGAAGTTACAAAAAAATCAGGTTTAACTTCTTCACACATTTCCCTTGTTCCGTTCTACCTTGAGAGTTGAGTGTTGATTGTTCTTCTCCTCCTACCAAGTGGTGGATCCTGGCTGCTGGTTGTTGGAAGGCTAGAGCTGCAGTAGCTACTTTTTTGCCAACAACAGCAAGGGAACTTTGTTTTTGCATACTGCTTTGTGGTGTACAATGAGATAAAACCTGTGGAGATATTAGCTGTCGAGGCTTCTTTTTTACCTGATACCCAATTAGTCCACAATGAAAATCCCTACCAAAATACATTGAAGTTTATCAGGTCAGGTATAAAAATATATGTTAAGAAAATATAACTACATCCTCATCAATAGTTTTTTTTGGTACATTGGCGAGGAGAGGGATCGATCCCAGGTCTCCTATATGGACGGCCCGGAGATGACCACTAGGCCAACAGGCCTGGGTCGTCCTCATCAATAGTTTGATTCTATACTTTTAATGGATAAAAAAATAATGTAACACCTTGGTGTTTAAAAGTAATTTTCAGAAAGAAAAAAAGGCAACAACAACAGAAACAGGGCACACAGAAAGATTAATAAAAGGACCAAAAATGCCTACCAGTATTCCCATGTCATTTCTTTCAAGCGACCTTCAAGCTTCTGAAAAAGGGAAGTTCTCTCAAAATCTTGTTTGTCATGAGTTGGTTCAACATCATTTGCTTCCAAAACACCTAAAAGAGTATAGGTCATTTGGCATGCATTCACTTACACTTGAACAAAATTCACCAAACAAATGGTATTATGATGCAAATATAATTAGATGAGTGCCTTAGCAGCTTCTTACCAACCACTCCTCTACCCCTACTGTCTGAATAGCTAACAACCTGCCAAAATGGCTGCAGAGAGAGAAGAAAAAAGAGTGGGGCGGGGTTCGGGGGAATGCAAAAAGTCAGCACAATCACTTGAAAATAGAAAAATTGTAGTAACATTTATGCTTTACAGAGATCAGAAAAGAAACACATACAAAATATCTAATCAAACAATAATCAGCCTACTTGTAGAAATCCCATTTTTAACATTCCAAATGAAGAGCATATAAACATAACAAAAAAATCAGGCGGTCCAACTTATAGTACATAAAATTCAGAACGAGTCTGGTGTATTTGGCGTTTATATGAGTAAATTAGCAACTCTTGGTGCTAGTTTTAAATTTTTTATAAATTATCTCATCTCCAATTATTATCATCTTTGGTGACTATAATAGATATACCATTCTGTACAAACCCACCATTATACTAAAATACTATGAAATGATTAAAAAAATGCTAAAATACTATGAACAACACATTAAATTGAATTTATTATCTTTAAAATTCAAATGCTGCCTTAAGGGATGTTTCTTTATTTTATTTTTTTAATTAGAAGTCTTAAAAGGGGTGTTGCTATCCTGACATCCTGTCATTCTATAAATTTGAATACCAACTTATGGGTAAGGTACTCAACGTATAGATGATAGAAATTTTGACACATGTACACGCACACACCCCTCTCCTCAAAGATGCCTGACAGATGTAAAATACTCTCCATGTCTTCTATTAAACAATTAAATGAGCCACACAAGATTTTAAGTCCAGCAAAGAAAAGAATTTCCACTTCAATCATAAATTTATTTCCCACATAATGTAATGGAAACTACACAGAGTAATAAAATGGAAAAAACCATTTTTTTTATAACCAATGCACTATCCCAACATGTAAGATATTGATTTCAAAACAGAAATCAAAATACAGGAAATTCATACCGTATTCACATTAAACAATTTCCCCAACATTCTTTAACAACTCAAAAGCACCAAAGCAAATTGGACCCTTTCAAGAGAGTTATCAGTATTTTTTTATATGATAAGTAAGAGAATTACCAGTATTAGACGGTTCTTGTGGTACACACAGAAGCCATGGATATTAACTTGTGGAGCTTCTTTCAAAAATCCAATTGTTGTTACCACCGTACCCTGCTCAATTAAACCAGAGACAGCAACGTAAATGGCAGCCAAAGTATTTTTTTGATAAGTAATGGCAGCCAATGTATTATTACTGTGTGAATATCCAATTTGCAATTTACATAGAAAATGTCAGAAATATAAGAAACCAGATAAGTATAACATTTTCAAGACACACATGCAATAGGGTCCAAACACTTGAAGTCCATTTGGTCCTCCTAACAACTGACTTGTATAGATTATATAAGAGGTTGATTATATATGGAGGACGCAAGGGTTAGGCAATTCAGATGCAGACAACTAATAAATTGATATTTAATCATTCATATAATTCAGTATCTCTCAATGAAGATAAAAACAGTAACCAATAAAAGAAAAGTTTCCAACAACTATATACAACCTCCACACATCCACCGGTTTGAGGTCTATACAAGATGAACTCTGGAAACTTGAGATCATCAGCAATATTATGATGCCCAACAACTTTCCCACGCAATATTATTCTGAAACTCTCGGGAACCCGCAAGTACAAAATGGACATGTATACCTGTGCAAAAGGCAAGAGCTAGACTTAACATGACATGTATAATTTTCATATACAAATATGTCTGTGTGTCCTCACTGTGCCTCTGTGCTTGCATGCGCATGTGTACTGATGTGTGTAATTTCAGTAGAAAATCTCTATGAAGGGCTTACACGGAGAGAATAATGAAAGCGGTTAGCAATGTGCTGTTCATTTACAGCTCTCCAACCAGGGATCGTCTGAACTTTTTTGGTATCGCCACCAATGCGTATATCCTGCAACCACCAAGGAATTTATTGGCAATGGTAGCATAACACTTTTGGAGGGTAAAGAAAAATAATGAAATAGAAAAAGAAATTTCAACCTCAGCATCTGACTCAAAGTCTAACTCCACAATCCCATCCTCATTGAACCATAAATTGTAGATAATAATTTTTGTGCCATGTGAACCAATGTCGTCAAACTGCCATCAAATTGCATATAAATGTCAAGAAAAGCTTGAAGAAGGATAACAACCTTGAAGATCATCAATATAGCAACATATATAACAATCCAGTATTTTCCCTAGCAGCTTCTATTCTCAGTCCATAATAATCTTACTCTAGATAGAAAAGCAGGAAAAGAACAAAAAGAGAGGAAAGAAATGCACGTCTTCAAGTTAGTTCAATCTAATACAGGAACAAGAGTAAAACAGAAACAAGAATCAGATAGTTATTTCAGTTTGAAACATGAAAGGAGGGGCACTGCTGTTTTAAAGAAAAATAGCATGCAAATTACAATGTAGCAGAATGCATCATTATGAACCCAACAGATCGCTGCAGGGAAAACTAATCTGTAAGTTACCAAATGAACCCAGCACAGTACATGTTAATATGATAAATATCTGAGTACGCATCAACATACAGAATGAGGTAACTTGGCAAGCCAAAGGAGAAAAATAGAGGGGAGAAAATGTATGGGCTTACTTGCTTCAAAAGTTCTGCTTCTGTGGAATATGGAGACCACTGCAAAAACATGGAAAGATTGGACACAAAATGTTCTCTACTGTGCAATATTTCCAATGAGCCAGTCGATGTGTTAAACTCATAATCCACCTGCAATTGACATATGATCTTAAGGTTATATAGGGAAGGAGCAAGCCTCAGAGAGAACGAGAGAAAGAGAGACTCACCATAGGTACTACTATCCTGTCCAGGCCAGTTCGTGTCAAGAACGTATAAGAGAGGAGACCAATGCTTTGAGTCAATGTCCTACTCATGTTATAAACTAATGAGCACACCAGAAGTATGAATTGGGAGTGGGAGCAATCAATTTTTATAATAATAATAATAATGGATCAAAAACATATTCTTGTTTGCATACATTGAAAGTTTTATATCTTTTTTCACAAAAAGAAGATAAAAAAGCGGCAAGAATCAATGACTGATAATTAACAAATACATGTTCAAATATATTTATGATTCTCAAGTAATGGTAATCACTTATGATCCATTTGGTTTTGGTACTCACTTCTCATAAACAAAGAGATCAAGGAAGAATGTAATCAGCATTTCTTTCTACTCTCTGATTTATCTAGAATAACAAACAGAACCTAGAAGTCTGAACACCCAGATGTTTCAATTCGAATTTGAAAATGGATCAGATATGCACATGGACAGTTCCTTCTTCCTCTAATCTTGTATAATTTCCTACCAGGTGAACATCTCCCAACAGGAAAGTCTAAACCCATCCATGCAATTTCCTTACAGTCTTAATTCTAATACAGATTAATCACTTAAGAATTGCATTAGAAAAAAATAGACCCAACCTCAGGTTTTTTAAGTGACTTCTAGGCTTTAAGTCACATTTAGCAGAAAAGCTTAACACTATTTTATCAGCGACTGTGCCAGCCTCGGATCACTCTGGCAAGCCTCCGCCCCTGGGTTGCCAGATCCGGTGGCTCAATCTCCTTCTCTCCCTTCTCCGGCGCTGGTGTCAGGTGTTAAACAGCCTGGGTTTGTGCAACTTTGGTGGCCAGAGTTTGAGGAGGTGGAAGAACCTTCAGTGGCGGCGGAATCATCAATTATAGAGAAAGGTGAAGGATATTTCCTCCTTAAACCTGTCGGGGACAGGCCTTGTCCAAAGCCTATTGAAGGTGCATCAGCTATGGTACCTGTCCAGAAGCCCCCAGAGAGTGACTTAGGGTTCTGTGAGAATTTGTTTAGCGAGAATGGCTACGGGGAGCTTGAAAAGAATTGTAGGCGACGAAAATTTCTTAGTTCTCAGCTTTCTGGTGATGTAGGTGGGGCTGTTAGGGAGGGTGTTTTGTGGGATGCAAGGGAGGGAGCTTTTGTGCCTTTTAACAAAGAGGACTTTTTGAATTTAGTGGTTTCGGGTGATGACGAATTAGTGGGGCGTAAGGCCTCAGAGTGTGTACTTAATTGGGTCTCGATAGTTGGGGTGGAAAACCAAGCCATTAGACTGTTTGAGGAAATTGAGAGGATTAGGGTAGAAGAAAGTAAATCTAGAAGTCGTGAGCAACAGGTGGCTAGAAAGAAGTCTGGAGTGGCTAATAGAGAGCTTAAGAGACTAGCCTTTGAGGTCGACTATGATAAGGGAAGTGGTGGCAGTGATAGTGGTTTAGTGGAGACATTGTTAATCAATGATTCGAAAAATCATTTTCTAAAATGTTAAGGGCTTAAATGACTTGGGGAAGAGGGCTACAATTAAACATTTCCTTAAGAGAATTGAAGGGAGACTAAAATGGAGGTAATTGATGATGCGTCTATCCGTAGTATTTGGGGTTTGAGGTCTTGTGGATGGAAAGCTTTGCCTGCGATTGGTGCCTCGGGTGGTATTGTTATTATGTGGGATATGAAATCTTTTGATTTGATTGAGGTTTAGGTGGGTTTGTTCTCGGTTTAAAAGGGCTTTCTATCAGTAGGGATTGGGTGATGACGAGATTCTATGGGCAGTTGAGAGTGGAGATAGGAGACACTTTTGGGAGGAGTTAGCGGAGGTGAGGAGAAGGTGGCATCTCCCCTGGGTTGTAGGAGGTGACTTCAATGTTGTTCTCTATCCACATTAGAGAACCGGAGGTTCTCAAGAGACTAGTTTGATGAGAGTTTTTGGAGTTTGTGAGGGGTCATGACCTTATTGACTTGCCGTTATCGAGAGGCTCTTTTATTTGGTTGAGTTTTAGGGAGTCGTCTTCTCTCTCGAGGATTGATCGTTTCCTTGTGTCTGTTGGGAATCACTTTTTCCTTGGATGATCCAGAAGCTTTTTCCTATACCTACTTCGGACCATCATCCCATCGTTCTTGAATCAGAAGGCATGCATGGGGAACCAACTCCATTTCGTTTTGAGATTGTGGCTTAGGGTGGAGGGTTTTCGGGACCTTGTGAGAGGTTAGTGGGATGGTTGTAATGTCAGTGGTTTCGCTAGTTTTGTGGTCGCTACAAAGTTGAAAAGTTTGAAGGAGAATTTAAAAAGATGGAATAGAGTCTCTTGGAAATATCAAATCAGGTTTAAATGAGTTGATGGGTGTGATCAGTGGGCTTGATGAGGAGGATGTTTCTGTGGGGCTTTCGAATGAAGATAAAGTACGGAGGGTGTGGGATAAAAAATAGCTCGCAAAGCTTCTATCTATGGAAGAAGTCTCATGGTTGCAAAAATCTAGAGAAGCATGGCTTCGAGAGGAAGTATGAATGGGGCGATTTGTGATTTCTATAAGAACCTCTATATGGATACTTGTGATAGTAGACCGAATTTGAATGACCTTGTTTTCTCTAGAATCAATGAGACGAGCAATATGGCATTCAAAGAATATTCCTTTGGGGTAACATGGGAGAGGAATGCAAGTATCACTTGGTGAGGTGGGGTTGTCAAGCATTTGATGGAAAACTGGGGGCTTGGTATCAAATCTCTCATGTTTTTAATAAAGCTCTTCTTGGCAAATGATCATGGAAGTTTCTTGTGGAGAAGGACCATCTTTGGAGGAAAGTGGTTGTAGCTAAGTTTGGGATGGATTCTAACGGGTGGATATCTAAAGATGCTAGGGAGGCTTATGGAGTGGGCGAAGTTGATTCGGAAAGGGTGAGGGGATTGCGATCCTTGTGTTTCGGTGAGGGTGGGAAATGGTGAGAAAACTCGACTTTGGCTTGATACTTAGTGGTGAACACTCCTTTGAAAGACGAATTTTCGGACATATTTAATATGGAACTTTTTGGGACGTGCCTTTTATGCGGAATATACATGATTGGGAAGTTGAGATGGTCGAGGAGTTTGTTGGGACCTTATATAGCATTAAGATAGAGAGGAATAGGGAGGACTCGGATAGGTTGAAGTCCCCTAAGAAAGTTTTTTTTTTTTTGTTTGGGAGGTTTCTTGGGGGAAAAATCTCACATTAAATAATTTGCAAAAGAAGACCAATAGATGTTTTATTTGCAAGGGTTGCGTCAAGTCCGTGTTTCATCTTTTGGTGGAGTGTTTGCTGGCTAGAAGTTTATGAGAGATGGCTTACAGGATTTTGGGGGTTTCTTGGGTGGTAGCAGGCTCCGTGAAAGATGAGATTTGGGCTTGGGGTAGGTTTAGAGCGCCAAAGGAAATTAAAAAATCTTATTTCTTGCTAGTGTGGAACGGGAGGAATTGTAAAACGTTTGAGAATGCTGAAAGACCTATTTATGCTATTAGAGATAGTTGGTTCAACACCCTTAATTTTTGGGTTAAAGAGAATTTTTTTGTAAATATTTTGATCTTTTGGATTTTGTGAATTTTCTTACTTTTAATTAGCATTTGGCTTAGAATTGCACCATCTTAGTGCCTTGTTAATACAATTTTATTTATATAAAAAAAACAGATGCAATTCAAGCTTTCCCAAAACTTGCATAGAACTACATCAAAATTTTGCCTATAATTAATAATTTGCCAAACTAGCACAAGTCAGTTCCTAAACATAGCGTGTGGGAACACAGACAAAACTATTGAACATTAATTGTCAAATATGTAAGATAGGACACAATTACATCATTAAAATCAAACCTGTTATCCATGTGGCGGCTGAAGACAATAACATCTGCCCCAAGTCTCATTGAACTAGTCTTGAAGCCATTGCCATCTGAAAGGCCACAACTAATACAATAAAATGTGGAAGGAAAGAACCATACAAATTTTCAGAAAAATCAAACTAGATCCATACATTGTCCAATTGCTGATTTTGATTTCTTATCTGAAAATCCAAAACTCATACAACGTCGCATTGCTTCGGGGTCCATTCCACCACCATCATCTAGCAGCAAAGTATCAGATATTGGAAAAACACAAGTTAGATAACATTTTCTTTTTTTCTTTTCTCTAAACAAATTTTATGAGAAAAAGACTTCTTTGATCACATTATAAAAAAAACAGAAATCTTCTTTTTATGGTCTAATATGAAAAATACCTTGAATTAGCAATGCTGGACTTCCATCCCTTGGATTTGAGATTTTATCTACAATGACAAAAGTGGCCCCATTTTGGATCTATCCAATTTAAAAAAAAGTAGCATGTGAAGCACAAAACATATAAGTCATCATGGTGCAGCTAAAAACAAATTTTGACAGCATTTTAACACCAAGTAATTGACATTTAGAACATATATCCACCTAAGCAACGGCAATAACAAGGTCCAGCAAGGTGATAAACGTGCACCTGGCTTAAAAGTTCGATCCTTTGTAAGCACCGACATTTACTTTAGAATAGAAATCATATAAAGAAAATATAGCTAAAATTAGGTTGTCGGATTTTCTTTTGGCAATGAAACATCTGAGGATAAGTCTATAACTTGATAGGCTGACAATGTTTCAGGGTGTAGTTAGAAAGGCTCACAGTGCTACTATCTCGGTTTTCCCGCCACATCAAACTTTCTAAAATCAAAGTTACTTTACAAGTCTCATTCAAATCATTTGCAATAATAAACAGCAGCATAGTCATGCTCCAGCTTTGTCAAGTCAAACTGGACATGTAAAAGGAGCAAAACATCAAAAAGACATGTAAACAAGTCAAACTGGAATCACCTCATCTACAGCGTTATCAAGCAATTCTGCTATGGCTGCAAACAATAGCAAAAAAGTAAAGACTGTAAATATTGGAGACTGAATTCATTGGCTATAAACACTGAGAAGTGAAATAAAAGTGCTACATTAGCTAGACATACCGCCAAAGGCCCACTTATGTGAAGTAGCATTTGAATGAAGGAACATTGGATGGACATGAAGATAATTTTTTCCATCTGTCATCCACCCAAAAAAAAAGGTCAAAGTACAATATACCAAATATCCAGAGTCACTCTTTAATAAAAGGATTTAGGCGAATAACATGTGAATATGTGATGGTTCATCATAACCATCCAACTAAAAGATCCAAGCAAGGAAAACTGTAGACAAAGATGGTTTATTGAAGGGATGCACAAAACTCCAAGATTTTCCTAGTCCCAGAGCATGACCCTTAAGAAATAGTATATCTTTTTTTCCCTGTAAGTAATGAGAAACAGTAAATGACAATTAATAATTGCATACTTTGAAAGGAAACCTTGGAACCAAGCCCGTCATCATAGTTCCCTGCTTTCCAGAATTGCCGACAAAGTGGTGCCGGACATATAGGCAATAAAGAAGAAACACCAGTATCATCCACCGGTGACTGCCCTTGCTCCAACATGCTAGTGCTACTTTGACCCGTACAAGCATTTGAGCTCTTATTTTCTTCTGAATCTTGTCGTCTGACTCTGGCTTTGGACTTGTGATGGTGAGGTAGTTGGCTTTTATGGTATTCTTCCTGTTGTATTCCGCCCCTTACAAAACCTGGCGGCTCCAATTTAACAGCTTTCACATCAACCTCACCAAGTTCATCATCACTACCCAAGTCCATAATGTCTGTACAATTCATCTTGCATGCTGTAAAGAAATTGAAAACAGACAACAATAAAACATGTCGAATAAAGAAAGGATATACAGAGAAACCAAAAACCACAATGCATGAACAGCCAAGCAAGGTATAAAAAATATCAAAAGGCCATGACATTGATGCAGCACTAAAGACTAAATAATTATTTTCTTCTCTGAGAAAAATAATTAATTAACTGAACAAAAGAAAGACTAGACAAAGATGCATAAAAGACCAAAGAAGAGTAAGCTTGACTACAAAATGATTTTTTTTTCCTTACTAATGGTCATAATTTTTTTTTTTTTTTTATGGTATAACCATCACTCTTGTAATTCTTTCCAAACTACTCATGCTTTAAAATAGTTTTATCATATTTGAGAAAGGAAGTTAGGTCATTATGAGTTTCCATTGATGATGTAATACCAAGTGATGCTTCCAGCTCACACTTATGTGACACTTGGTACTCACTTCCTGAAATTTATTTAGTCTAAATAGACCGTAAAATGCAAACTGTGTATTGATATTCAAATTTCCTAATATAAAAACACTGTTACTTAAGGTGCCATGTAGATTCGAAAGTAAAGAATGGGGGGCAATTTGACCCAACACTCCCACCTCAAAAATTTTGTCAAAAACAATAGCCAACATGCAATCATCAGATGACTTAACTTATCAAAAAAATTATCCCATCAATGTAATTGTGAGCATTAACAATTATATTAAATGGGTGTCAACAATTAAAGTGTATGTCAAGAGCATTTCCCAAAATATGATTAAGCATAATTTGACCAACAACGTTACATATAAAGAGGCACTCCAGCGACATCTGATAGCCCAGAAAGACTGAAGTGGCATAAATGAAACATTTTTAAAGTAGCTTAGGGACTTTAGCTCAAACCGCATAGTGGTAAGATGGGATTGGATGGGATTTGAGTAACCTATCTGCATGTGAATTATGCTGGGCTACAAAGTTACCTGGAACGCGATAGTACAGGTACGCAGTACGAGACTTTGTCCGATACGAGGGAGTAGGCTTAGTTGGATCGCTATTTGGGATCGCAGTTGGGGTACGTTAACGTGGATCGATATATATATATACATATATAGTAAATAAAACATATATTAATAAAGGGTTTATGACTAATAAATTACTTGTTTATTTTGTGTAGAGTAGGATTTGTGACTTATAAAAGAAACAAAAAGGAAAATTTGAATGACCAGATCCCATTAAGAAAAGGAAATTAACGTCACGGGTTTGGGACTTTGGGTATTGGGATACATTAATTTTACAATATATAATAATACACTCTAACATTATGCTGACCTAATTCCTGACCCCACAAATAAATTAATGTCGACTACCTAATAGAAAAGCTACTGTGTCCCCCTTGTTTTATTCTTAAAAGTATATTAATATTATAAAATCACTTTTCTTTCAAAACATAACCCATCTTGTTCCCAAAAACACATTGACAGCATAGTCTTCTTCACTCCCCCTAATTTCTCTCTCGCTGACGGCGACAGCGACACCCAAAGACAGACAGCACCGCGACTGATTCTCTCCTCCATCTCTGCTCTCGGCGGTGGCCATTCTCTCTCAACTGTGGCGGTGGCCGTTCTCTCTCCTCCATCTCTGGCTTGGGGATGTTTTTCCGTCATGATCTGTAACTGTATGCTTTCTTTATCTTCTTTCTCCGTTGGCTAATTATCAAAAGCTACATGTATGTGGGATCGCTGCTTTTTCACGATCTGGATCGCAAACGCACCATGATTGGAGTCGCACGATCCGAAACGTAGTTCTGGGGGAGCAAACCAGGTAACCATGCTGGGCTAAAAGGTCTGAAAATTCAGTATTTTAGGATTAGAGAAGTGAAGAGGAAGGGCTCTAAGTTTACAGAAGAATTTTGGATTGAATAGATTGAGGTCTGATTAGAAAAACAAGGCTGGGATTGAAGATAGAGTTGCTGGATATCTGCCGGCAGCGACAAAGTTTTAGCTTTTGGTTGAATTTTTTATGAGAAAAGGCTTAGAAAATACGTACGAATATAGGATTTGTCATGGTGTAACAATAGAGGAAGTTTGGAAATGATCAGGTGGCTTAAAATTGAAGTCAGGGCTCTTGTCGTTGCTGTGAATAGTAATCGGAGCATGGTAGCAAGAGAGGAGAATAAAAGAGAAAATGCACACTGCTCCATGCCAAAATAATCAAAATAACTCGTTAATTTTTAATTTTTTATTGATAAAACACAAAGACACTACCCGAACCTGGGACCTTTAGGACCCAAGCCTCAGCCTTAACCATTGAGCAAAGGCTTGCCTCCTCGGCCAAAATAACTCAATATAGTTCCGTTAACCAACGACTGAGAAATAACAATAATATGTATTTATAAGTAACCAAAAATCTAGCAACTATGACACTTAAAAGCTAAGTTGAAACCAATGGAAACACACACAAGACCCTAATCGAGTCACTACTCCACATCATACGTTCGTATGTCTATATTGTGCATAACTAAAACCATTAAAGCTCTCCTTGTTAACGGAAAATCATTTACAAGAAACTTTTGTGCATATTTTTCAATGTACCGTGCACCATAGGAAATAAATAAACAAAAATATTTTCCTAGTCAATACAAAATCACACCTAAATTTCAAAACATGACTTAGGATCAATTTCTTGAATGAGTTTAAGCCACCTCATTCACCCCTGATGCTC
Organism: Bretschneidera sinensis; assembly: GCA_023935145.1. Classification (NCBI taxonomy): domain Eukaryota; kingdom Viridiplantae; phylum Streptophyta; class Magnoliopsida; order Brassicales; family Akaniaceae; genus Bretschneidera; species Bretschneidera sinensis. The sequence goes on from CM043697.1 coordinate 156,910,647, forward strand.
AACACCTAAATTGTTGATCAACACTATCCGTTAGTGGCATTGACATTACCAATTACCACCTCCAATTGCCTATCATCATCAATAACCAACATCACCAATTATACCTCCTACAGTCCTACTGCTTCTGCATATCATCTTCTGCCATCAACAACCAAAATCAATAGCCTCATCATCCGATAACATTAGAAACTATATTGCACTTTTCATGCGTGCTAAACATTAAAAAATATACAAATAATAGGGAGAATAGAAGTAACATCTTCCATTAAAGCAAAGAGAATTTAAGGCACTATCCTCTCAACTTATCTTTAGTCATTGCTACTCCTAATTTTCACAAATGAACTGATTTTTTATTGTGTTTTCTTATAGTGTTAAAAATCCATCCAACATTTTCATCTTGAATACAACCATATTTGTACATGTTGTTTCCTTAGAACCTAGCATTTAGCATCATAAAGCAAAATTAACCTCAAAGACGAACGGTTCGATGGGTGGTCTAATGGTAAACGCATCGGTGCAAGTAGGTCCCAATTTTGAGGCATGACAACCACACGATTTCAGCAAGTCTTCGTCATGTGTCTCGGGAGTGTTGAACTTTCCTCCTTCACCAAGACATAGTCTCGAGTGTTGTGTGCATCTTCTCGTGATAGCACTCAAAGTGCCATTGGTCATGTTGTTAATAAATCCGCTTTAGCGCACCAATCTTGGCAAGGTAGCTGAGATGATCACAATAGTAGTAGTGGTGGTAGAGGACATGGTGATCGTGATCCTAGTATTCGTGGGATAAGCACTATGCACTATGCACCCAAGTTCTTCCTTGTCTTTGTCTTGTGTTCTTTACATTCTTTGTTCTCAATATAATTTAATGTTTGGTAGCCAACTTACTAAGCATCTTAACTATTTTGTTAACTTCCTTCTTAATTCTGTTTTTTATTAGAGATTTGAAGACAAGGAAAACGATTAGTGGAGGGCACGAATCCAATTGTCTTTACTACTTCAACCCTTCTCCATCACTAGTTCCATGTCTCTCCCCCCATCACCAGTTGCACATCAAATTGTTGCTTCTCCTTTTCAAATTCATTGTCGCCCTGGTAATCCATCCTTAGATAATTCAAAGAAACTTGTTCTTAGCTTGAGTCATGTTACGTCTTTAGAGTGAGTCTTGTAAATTGAGAAAACATTATCGTGTGCTTTGCTTCCCATGTCAATAAACGAGTGTCAAGTCCCTTCATGTTAGGGTCCAAGTTGTGTTTCTTCAAAACTCGATTTCGATATTTTGATATTCTTGTTGATGATTATAACGCACTCACTTAGCTTTATTCAATGAAAGAACATCATGACTAACTCTGGAATTATCACATAATCATCTTGCTCTCACACTTCCAAAAGAATGGAGTCCTTGTAAGGAAGAATTGTCATCTTCTAGAAGTTGCTCGCACTCTTTTATTTCAAATGAATTTGGTTTTGGGTGACTGCTTGTTTCTTAAGTAACCATATGCAATCCTTTGTTGTTCTTAATAGCAAGTCTCCCCACTTAGTTTTGTTTCCTCATGATGCTCTTTTTCCTTGGTCCCTCGTATATTTTTTTTATAAGTAAAAGTATATTAAGAAACGCACCAAGAGGGTGCAACCCATTTACAACGACTTTCTATAGGATAGAAACTCTACAAGCTCTACAAGACCTATATCATTCACCAAAAAATTCCCTTTAAACCAAAAATTAAGGGAATTGAACCAACTATCTCTAATTGCATCAAAATTCTTTCAATACCCTCAAAAGCTCTATGATTCCTCTCATTCCGCACTATCCAAAAAATAGAGAAAGGAATCAAAGAATAAGCTTTCTTTAGCTCCTTAGAAGCTCGAAGCCCACTCCAAGCCCACATTTCATCTTTCACAAAGCCGGCGAACATCCAAGAGACACCTAATACACTATAAGCCAACACCCACAAGCTTCTAGCCAATGAGCAATCCATCAACAGATGAAAAACGGACGCGGTGTAACCTTTGCAAATGAAACACCTGCTAACCATCACTTTCCCCCTTCTTTGCAAGTTGTCAATGGTGAGAATCTTCTCCCAAACGGCTTTCCAAACAAAAAAAACACTTTTTTAGAGGCACTAGAACACCAAATTGTTTTCCAGGTGAAATTGCATGAACCTTTTGAGGCATTCCCTAAGCAACGAATCTTATAAAAAGATTTCACCTCAATTCCTTTAACCGAGCTATCCCTCCATTTAATCGAATCCTCTCTAGACAAATCAAATCTAGAACTATACAGTCTCCAAGAAACTTTGAACCCTCTCAATCTCCCAATCATGTACATTTCGGAGAAAAGGCACATCACAGGAGGATAAATCATTAATTATAGAGACATACGAACAAATAAGAGCTTCTTTATCTCTTACAATAGCATAGATATCCGAAAATTGTCCTTTCAAAGGAGTGTTCCCAAACCACATATCTTGTCAAAGCCGCGTTCTCTCCCCATTACCCACCAACACAGAAACACAAGGAGACATAGCATCCCAACCTTTTTGAATCCATTTCCAAACCTCTACACTGTAGGCCCCCTTCCTTCCTTAGACATCCACCCATTAGGAATTTAGGATCCATCCCAAACTTAGCTTCCCCTATTTTTCTCCAAAGATGATCTCTCTCCACAAGAAATCTCCAGATCCATTTCCCAATAATAGCTTTATTGAATAAAGTAAGAGATTTAAGACTAAGCCCCATGAGTGGAGCCATACCCAAACCCAGTCCCATCTAAAACATCCACAACATCTCCGCCCTCAATCCCTAAATTTTCACATATCCCTTCAGCCCCACCACAACAAAGACGATGACCCTCAACAGAAAAATTCAAAAGAAGGAGACTGGAGTCTACAACAATAGGTAAATCACAGCATACCTTGTCTTTCCCATTCCCTTGAGAATCAACCGCCTCGCCATTAGCAAATAGAAAATCAACAAATCCCACTGGTAGTCAGTTTTCCTCTTGATCGCACAACGAATCCTCTGAAACCAAAACAAGATCCATACTCCCCTCATTTGTTGCCTCCTTGACACAAAGACCATGCAAATCCTCTAGCTTTTGAACCATTACTAAGTTCTGCAACGTCAAAATAGGATTGATTTCTCTCGACAAAAGCACGAACCATAAAAACATCCGTCCCTGCGCCACAATATTCGATTCCGACACCTCAACAACCTCGCTAATGTCCTCAATCTCCGACCAACATAGATGAACCAGTTTATAAGATCTCTGCAGAGTGCCAGACTCTATCTAGGCCTCATAGGCGGCACCAAAATCAAGGACGATCTCCACCATCTTTCACAACGGATTTCCCTTGCTTCTGGTGAACGGACAGTTGCTTGCGACACCTCCTCCCTGCAAAATAGGCTCCGCCTCATGAACGGACGAAGAAGAGGGAGATTTACGCTTCGACCCAGATCGCTTAGGAATTCATTTAAAACCAGGCTTAAAACGATAATGGGCCTCTTAAAAAGACCAGTACTAAGCCCTTTCTTACTAATCAACTTTAGAGAGCCTACGCGGCAGCTTCAAGTGAAGAGTTGTTGCTTGGTCCAACTTCAAGGCCCACTCCTTTAAAAGGAAGACCCGAGCCCAGAGGATCAAACTCGGTTTTGCAGAACCTAAAAGAGAAGAATTCAGCCCCGATTTATCACCCACAAGTGGCACCACAGTATCCTTAGAGGATTTGAAATTCAAATTGCTTGCCACCTGTTTCCCCTTTCTCTCAAACCCAGTCCCACACTCCCTCGCGTGGAATGACAGTCACCCTCTCCAGCCACAACCAACGACCACGGAGCCTGCTTCTCCTCTATAAAACTCGAAACAAACACTTAAGACCAAACCCGCAACAGGGACAACAACCACTTAACGAGATTCCACCGGAGTTGCTTTTGACCGGTTGTTTGGATTTATCACCACCAACTAAAGGAAACGAACCTTTACCCATATTTGTTTTATTCATTAACACACGCCAGATGTTGACAAGCTAAATTGTTGTGTCATTAAACTGCTTTCCTCGACTTTAGTTGTCCTAAATTGTTTTTCATTTTTCGAGCCTTTTGTGCTAAGATCAAAACTCCATTTAATTTACTTGTTCGAATTCTTTGTAGCGATAATGCCCGCGAGTATTTTTCTAGCCTTTTTAGGACCTTCATGACCAACTCCAGCATTATCCATGAATCATCTTGCTCTCACTTCCCAACAGAATAGAGTTGCTGTGAGGAAAAATTATCATCATTTGGAAATTGCTCGCACTTTTTTATTTCAAATGAATGTGGTTTGGGTGATGATCTTCTCATAGCTTTTTATTTAATTTATTTTATGCCATCCTCTGTTGTTTTTTATGGTAAGTCTCCCCACTCAATTTTATTTCCTCATGTGCTTTTTTCCTTGGTGCTCGAACAAGAACCTAGAAAACAACCCAATGCTTCTCTTGCCACCAAAAAGGTTCATTTTTCTTTTACAATTCAACTCTTGATATAGTTGTCAATGACATGATGATTTCACCTATTGTAAATGCTATTAACGTAGAGGTTGATTTTTCAATGGTCCATATGGTTAGTTATTAATGTGAATGTTAACATTATTATGCTTTTAACAAATACATAATAATCCAAGATTCTTTTAAGTTTTTGGATAAGTTATTGCTAATTTCCTTGGCCTCTAGTATCTTTGGTCTATAGTGTTAACAAACTAGATCCTCGTGCAATTAAGTTTCTTATCTTTGGCTACTTTCATACATAGAAGGATTATTGATGCTATAGGTCATCATTAAATCACTTCTTTGTTTGTGTTGATGTCACTTCCTTTAAGTCCACTCTGTTTTATTTCGAGTCTTATTTTGTGTGTGATCTTGATGCTTCCCTTCCTTTTCTTTTGCCCATTCCAATGTGTCTTTCACAACTTTATCTATTTGTTCCTCCGCTACAAGTTTGCACACGTAGTTCAAGGCCGGATAACGCTCCTTTAAACTTCGTTGCTCCACCAATTGTTCACTTGCTAATAGATTCGGCTTCGCCCCCTCTTGCTCCACTGAGGATGATCTCATCATTGCTCTACAAAAGATTAAGTGTTCATGTACCACGCATCTTATTGATAAATTGTTTCTTATGATCACTTATCTCGTCTTACTCTTCGCTTGTTGCCTTTGTATCTACTCTCGTAAGCCATATCTCATTATGATGGACGATGAAATGAATGCCTTTTGGTCACAATGATACATGGGAACGTAGTTATCAAGAGCGCAACACGCACTAAGGTGCAAAGGGTACCTAGAATTTTTTTAAAAGAAACCTCTAACAATTTGTGAAGAAGAAAACATAGAAAGGGATGATAGCCCACTGGCCACTACACATGAACTTTTCTTTTAAAAAAACAAGCTGAACAATTTGTAAAGAAGAAAACAATGAGAGCGAGGACTGATTGGAGAAATATAAAGAAAAGAGGGGACAATTGATTGGGGAGAGAAGGAAGAAGAAGGAGGAGAAAGGAGGAGTAGAAAGAGAAAAAGAAAGGAGGAGGAGAGAGAGCTGCTTTGAGACTTGTAGATCTGGTCTTGCAGTTGTCGATCTATTCTTGAAAAAGAGAGAGTTGCTTTTGAATTCCATTAGTTTCTTTCTTTCTAGGTTTTCTTTCACTAAACTGACCACTGGGTGACTTGGGTCAACACGTGATTTAAAAAATTGTTCACACATAACAGTCACACCATTTAATCACACACACAATTACACAATCAAGGGCTGAAAACAGATCATGCGAAAAAAAGAACCCGACATGAACTAGGCGTACTTTTTATGAGTCTTGGGCCTCGTCCAAAGACGCGCGCCTCAACGCACACCTTTTAAAGTTTGCCTCACCTCGGCCGCACGCATCTTAAAGGTGAGGCACTAAGTTTAGATCCTCGGTGGGCCTCACACCTAGGCGCGCCTCTATCGCGCTTTTGATAACCATGTATTTTGCTTCTCTTTCCACTCTTCAACCAAACAAGGGAAGGTAATTTACCTTCTTTCCCCTCTTAACCTTCTATTAAAAATCCAAACAAAAGGATGATATGTAACCCACCTTTACTTTCTATTAAAAATTATTACCCTCCAAGCTCACAAACATGGTGTTAAGCTCTAAATGAATACATCATCCAATAGCATCTTAAACCAAACTGCCCACAGGCCACAGGTCCACCCATATACTTAAGTACAACCAAGCAACCACTCAAAGGCAGCAGAACCCTCATAAACATAGTAACTACATTTAAAAAAAATCAATCATATTACAAACTATAATGCCAAGAAAAATGAACAGTGAATTGATCAAAGTACTTGCAGCCAGTCTGCACTGACCTAGTTATACACTTCAAGAAAGATAGAGAGAGTCCAAAAATTAACACATGCAAAAACCCAGGAGAGAAAAGACAAAGCACAGAGAAAATAATAACAAAATAAAAAAGCACAAGAGAAATACCAGAGAACGAAGGCCTTTACCTCCAGAAGAGCGGGTTCCAATTATATATCCTCTACTTTTGGTAAAAGGATCTCAAGGAGACCCAACTGTAACTGAACATTACAAAAGAAATACCAATTAACACTATAGATATTATGAACATGCACAAAATTCCATCAAAATTTTAAAACCCACTTAAGAACTACAACAGACAAAAAAGATCTCTTGTTGCTTGTTCTTTTTTACCTCTGGATCAATTTATGGAGATAAATTTGATGAAACCCTATTGTATATGGACACTGTTTTGAGGACAAATTTGTTGAAACCTAATGACTCAAAATCTACACTCCTAATACAAAGGGGGTAGAGAAGAAAATATTTCAATAAAAGACCCTAAAAATAAGGACCAAAGGGTTATTTTGTAAATTTTATAATCTAAAAGCAAGCAATAACTCTCAACCATAAATAAAAGTGACAGCTGTACGGCAAGATTTAAATGGTTGGTAAATCCAACGTACTCAAACCTGAATCAAATTAGGTTCGGCTCGTACAACTTTGGTTCGGGGTTCTCGAAATCTGTACTTTTGGAGTACTTGCCGCTTATGGTTTGTGCAAACCTGTTTGCTTTGATTGCGTAATTTTCGTTGTGGCATCTAGGTTCGGTCGGTGGTCTCTATTTTTTACGGCTTAAATTACCAATTTGAACATTGGTTTTCGTGAATTTGTTAGTCTAGGTTAGATTATAATAGGGAATGGTGTTGCTCAAATGTCTAAAACAGTTAAAGATAATTGTTACTTAAATTTTTAAATAATTGTCGTGCACACATTATTTTCAGAGAAATATTTGATAGAATATTTAAATAATTTGTGATTTAATTTATAATTAAATAATAATATAGTAGTAAATTATTTTTGTGTTGTAAGTTATTTTGTAATAATCGAAATAATTGATCCATAAATTGAGGTTTAATGTCAATATATTTGATATAAATGGAGTAAAAACTAATCAAAATACCAAATTAATTTAACAATGTTTGATATAAATGATAGTTAACTTTGATAGGCAGAAAATTTATAATTCGTTTGGTTACGTGTGTTCTTAAGGCTATTAAAGGGGTATTAAACAAGTATTTCAAAAAAAATATTAAATAAAGTAGTTACAATTAAGAGTTTAATTTGAATTTACGAATATATCTCTATTTATAATTTATATACACACTCACTTCGTAGTGTTGCTTGTTAACAATTGACTTTAGGGCACCATGGACATTGAAATGAATTATGTGAAGAAAGAGACACTGTTAAGGGGGATTTTTTTAAAACAAACTTTAACTTTTGTAATCAATCAAAATCAAATTCAAAACACAATGAAAAAAAATCCAAATCATGCATAAAGGGATAAAGAAAAGGTAAAAATAAAAAAATAAAATAAACCATGAGATTTCACACGTGTTTATTTTGTTATTCAATTTTTAATTTATGTCTATTAGACTTTTTTAAATCTGATTTCTTACGATTGGACAAATGGACAATTCAGGAATGACCACGTAGACAAAATGATTCAATTTGACGAAATAAGTTTTCACAATGTCAAATAGATGCAAATTAAAAATTGAAAGACAAAATAGATATATGTGTGAAACTTCAAAGGTCTGACTATCTTTTTACTGAAAAAACAAATTATTCAATGATCATTAACAACAATTGCCACAAAAGAGAATCATTTGAAAATGAGTAAGACGAAAAATTTGTAAGGAAACTAAAAAAATACAAGTGGTTGATGACGTTTAATTCAAGAGTAGAGGAGAATCTGACAAATAATTAATAGAGAAAATAAACTGACAAAAGAAAACAGATATTCTTCTAAAGATAAGAACCAAATCTAAATTTCCAAATCTTAAAGAGTTTTTCACTTACGGTGAAAGAGAGATGCGAACGAATCACGTTTGGATGGATGTAGAGACTTCAAAATCCTATAGAAAATATACAATTTCAATTCTTTATTATTTTTATTATTTGGGAAAATGATGCAATTTCAATTATTTATGTATTTGTACATCCCATGTGATACATAAATTTATGAATTTCACATAATACAAAGAATATTGAGATTATATCATTTTCTGAAATGATAAAAAATATGATACAAAATGGAAGCCAAATCCATTTGACATGGCAATATGTCTGATTACCAGCTACTATATATATATATCATTGAGTTGATATAAAGAAAATCTTTTAGTTTAGATGCTGTATTATGAAAAACTTTATATGCGAGGGAATGTAGTAGATTTGAGGGAAGGTAGAAGGAAGATTAAAACAACAACAAACATAATTTAAGATTAGATAATTTTTAAATAAAATTTTATCCAAGTTAATTTTGAATTTGATAAATCACAAATTATGCTTGAAACCTTATCTATAAATGAATTTTAAATGTTAAATGTTAAACGATAAACTTTATTAACTTTATTTTTTTAAAGGTACTCAGTATTTTAGATTTAAACTCAATGATAAGCTTTACATTTATCTTTTATACTCTCAAGAATTTCAAAATGCTATAGTGTTTTAATGTAAATATAGGAAAACATAATGCATTAAAATGTGATACTCATTTAGAAATTAGAAAAAGAAGATTGTAAGAATTGAGGATATTGTGTCATGTAGGTACCATTTATTTCTGTTGATGCCCATCACTCTTAACTTAATATCTAAGACCATTCCCTCAAAAGAAAAATCAACCAGTAAAATGTGGATCGAAGTGGTTTGAGAATTTATGTTTTAAACAAATCAAACAAGTTTTATTGGCAGGTGAAAAATTGTAACAACTAATAATTTTTTTTTAATATTTTTTAGAACTACTTAAATCAATAATAAATGTAATTGATTGCGGAGATTATTTTGACAATTACATCTTTATGTATGACTTCAATTTATTGTATTTTTTAATTAATATTTTTTTTTAAAAAAAAAACACATCCATAGAGCAATCAATAAGTTGGTTGATGAGCATGATTTCAACAATATGAATATTGGTTCTCTCAATTTTGCACGAGAAACGTATAGATAATTTACATACATCTCAATTAACCTATTAAATTTAATGGTTATTATTATGCAAGATTATTTAATAAAAATAAAACTCCTATTATAATGTTTAAATCTTTCAAATTTTATGTTATTTTCAATATGATATATTTCATTTTCCTTATTTTTTCTTCTTATACTTATTCAGTCTCTTTATTTTGGGTTCTAATAATAAAAAATAAAAAATATTACTATATTTTTTAATATAAAAAATTAATCTAGTGTCATTGTATTCAATTTTAATATCGTCGTGATTTTTTTTTCAAATTATAGGGTTTGTTAAATTCAGGTTTCTAGTTAGTTAATTTTTGGGAATTCATTTTTTAACAAGGGGTTCATTTGCTTTAATTGATCTTATTGGTTAATTTTTTGTTATAAAAAAAATCAATTTTGTGTATCTATTTTTCATTATTAGAACCTCAAATAGAAAGATTAAAGGAAGAAGAGTAAAAAAATGAAAGTAAAATATTCCCTATTGAAAATAATATAAAATTAAAAAAAATTAAGCACTATAATAAGTTGTTTCATTTATTTTAAATTATTTAATTGATTTGACATAATAATAATTATTAAATTTAGTAAAACGATTGAAATGTATTTAATTGTAGCTACATTTTTATACAAATTCAAAATAACCAAGATCCCAATAATACGGTAAAGCCAGATATAGATGAGCAAGGTGTCTATAATGATTGCTTTTCAAAATACCAATGGTGTCTATAATGATTGCTTTTCAAGCTGGATTCAACTTTTTTATTATTATATTATATACTAGTTTTTGATTAGTGCGATGCACGAGATACAATAACTATATTATATTTCAAATTTAAAAGTAATTATAAATTTAAATAAAAAATAAAAAATTTGTATTAATAATGTAATAATATATAAATAAATAAATTTCACTGTTAGTTTAATTCTAATTCAAGCCAATTCACAATAGTCTCTCCATCTTGTTTTAGTGTGTAATAACATGCAAATTAAAAGTAAATGAATTTACAAAAAGTAACTTAATTTCAAATTAAAATTGAAAAAAAAAATAGTAATTAATTGATTTATTTGAAGTATACGATTGACTTTACATTTTTTCTTTTTTATGGATATAGACGTCAATCTAAGCAATAATTTCATTAAATTCATGAATGAATATTTTTCTTTAAATAATGTATAGATGGATATAAACTGAAGAGCTGCATGAATTACCTCACCCTAGATTTGAAAATTATAATTCTATTCCTTCAATTCATTTTAATATTTCTCCTTTTTGTTTTGTGATGTAGACAATGAAACACACAAAAAATAGAGTTTAGCTCGATGAATGAAAAATTTAAAATAGTCAATAGTTAATTAACATTTCACAACATAAATTATAATATCGTACACAGATTGATATGTCATATACAAATTTGTAAATGTATATGATGCAACATAACTAATTTTTTCCACTTAAAATTGATATCAATCATTTATTTTGATGGCAAAAAAAGTGAAGATGGTCATTTAATTGCAAACAACTAACATAGAAGTTGTTGTATAATAGTATTATCTACTACAGGTAAAACAAAATAAAGTGAAAAATGAAAAATAAAACATATCTCGACACAACCATGATTGAAAAATACATTAATGAAACATTTAGCATAAAATATGATGTATTATATCTAAAGTAAGCATTTTTTCATCAACACCAAAAGTTGTTAAAATAGTTGAATTCTGCAACGACTCTATCTCAAATAATAACAAAAAAATGAAATAAATATATAAGGGCATTGGCTAAAAGTTGATATAAGTTAATAGAAAAATAAAAACAAAATTGATATTTTTCTCTTGCTATAAAAATTTAAAAGAAAAAACCAATAAAAATCACAATATATATTACCATGAAACAATACCACAGCCAACATCTTGGATTGATTTTCACATCTTAATCCAGATGAATAAATATTACATTTTAAAATGCCTCTCTTTATGTATTTTTTTGTTTGTGTTAAAATAATGTATGAATGAATTTAAAAGTTTAAATAAGAGATTCGAAATAATTAAAAATCAAAAAACAACCAACTTTTTTGCTTTCATATAGTCATGTTTGACATAAAAGCTATCATTAACGATTCTTTTTAGTGATAGAAACAATGTAGATATTTAATTTTTTTTATGAGATATAAAAAACGAAAAAAGAAAAGAAACTTTTTTTTGTTGATCATTATTCAAAACAAAATTATAAACAAGCGATATTAATTAAAAGTTCTCATAGTATAACTCTTATATAAAACTACGTTAAACCCCTAACCCATAAAACGGCCGCAATTTTCAACAGACTACAAACGCTAAAAGAACAAGAAAATAACAATGGACTAACAAAAAAAAAAGGTTTTCAAACCACTAAAGATTCACGATTACAAATAAATAATTAAATTGAAAAAAGTTATAAATTTTACGTACCCTTTGATAATTGGTTTTCACTTTTGCATGTGTTTTTCAGCATTGAACTATGGAATGTGAGGGTTTAAGAAAAAAAGTGGTTATTGTTGGAGGTATATCCAATCAAACAAAAGACAAAAGTGGAGAGGGAGAGTCGAGACAAAGAGGAAGGGGAAATATTGTCACTTCAAACACTAAAAGAAAGGGAGGGAGTGCCAAAAGCTAAACATGGAGCGCCAATAATATACACACACATTTGAAAGAGATCCCAAACTGTGCTTTTTACTCCCCAAAATGTGCATTGCTTTTGGACACTAATTTTTGCATCCTGTTGCCCAAGAAGTGTTACTGTACAGGAAACTAAACATAATACAAGAGCAAGCTATTTCCAGAAGCACAAGCAATCAAGTTTGTAGTTGGATGCCACCCAAGATGTAGAAGCTTGGAGCTTGGTTTACAGGAAAATTCATTACCACTTGTGCTTGAATTTTCATGCCCTACACGCTCAGAGGAAAGAGCAGGTAAATATGAATCTCAGATTGAAGTGAAAGCAGATCAAAATACAAGTAAAGAAACCAGAGAAAGAATATAATCTCAAAACTCTGACCTTGTTGGTAAAATCTGCGTGTTAGGTTGCTTAAGGACAACCTTCTCGCCCTTCGAGGAGCTTGGAGAAGTGGTTTCCTGCATTCAATTTTTCATAGAAGTGAAGTCCAATTTAAGTCAGAAACAAGATGGGGTGAGGCATCCGGTGGACATTATAATACCATTGCTGTGAACCGAATGATGAATTATTAATTAGTAAAGAACTTCAACTTTCCAGTATTGTTGTAATCACCAGATCCTGAAGTTATCTATTCATAACCAACACGTTTTTATGCTGATACTACCATTTCATTAAAAAATTGTTTCTCTATCTACCAGTTGCATATTCTCGCGGCAGTCATTGTGATAAGCCACATATTAGGAACAACTATTGTACATGATCTGTATAACTCTGACGATTCCAACAATCCATCCCCGGAGTAATTTTGTGAAATACCATGTAGAAGCAATCCCCATAACAAAAGCTTGATCACTTCTGAAATGTCTCTCCTAGGAAGTGGGGGTAGCAGGGGTCTGAAGTTCAAAACAGGGCACAATCTCCTAGGGAAGGGGGTAAGAAGGGAACAATAAGCCTATCTGGTTCTCAGGGAGAAATAGGAAATGAAAAGAAAAACTACTCAACTTGCTTAAGAAAGAAAGCCATTGTTCAGCATTTCCTTTCATTCCCCCTATGTTTTCTGAGTTCACAACAAATCAACTCCAATGTGCCCCACTGCAAGTTTTTAACACAGGATCTTATGATTTTTTAGGGACCAGACGCTACAGAGACAAGAACAAAAACTAACCTGTTCGGAGTTTCCCTAGCTTTTATCATGATCCCTTCTTCACTCCCACCACCATAAGAGAAGATCCGTAAAAGATTGCAGTGCAAATCAGAGAGAATAGTATCATTAGAACTGCAATACAAGCCAAACACCAGAAATGATAACTGCATTTCCACCGACTTCTATGCAACTGCATGAGTCAAAAGACAAACCTTTAAGATCCAGTTGCAAAATGCAGTCCATCCCTGCTGACGCAGCACTCAAATTTATCAAATATGGAGTCGTTATTATACAAATCACATAACTGCACAACACAATTAGCTGTCAGCCGTAGGGATACATGAGTATACAACATACACTTTGTGAAATTGTCAATGTAGAATTTTTTTTAGTATCGACTAACAAAAATGGAACTCTCAGCTTAACTAGAGAGACATCACTTATTTCTACACAACGGATGTAATGATGATGCCGATAACCATTCCTTCATGAACTAAATTCTAGGATTAGTTAACAGCATTTCAATATCAAATGGTTTTCTCCAAGTTCTTTCAATCCTCTTATCTTGGGACTTTCAGGATGCCTCTTTCCAGAAAAGAAAAAGAAACTGATCTGGTTTCAGTTTGAAAAGGTTGCTCATTCGAAACTCTTTGTAGTATCTATGCAACAACAGATACCCATTTTTTTTTTTAATGTTTCCGCAGTGTCGGGTTGTTAGATCAGTCACATTGATAGAGATTGAACACCAAAGAAAATGTTCATGATGGCACTTTTTCGATAAAAAGAAGCATAAAACTCAAATTGATCAATAACTGACAATTTCTGTTGAGAGGAGTATATAGAACTATTTTAGCACTTTAAAGAGTCATGAAGTTCAAACACTAGATTTGAATTGTCAGTCAACCTGTTGGAAGAGAACCAGTGACCTAGAGGATCAGTTCTCAGCTGTCCACCGAGCTATGGTCAACTTTTAAGAAAACTTCCAAACTTTACCAATTCAATCAAGTGAATGACAACATGCAAATAAACAGAGAATACAAAAGAGGAACACCATAACTGCCTTCCAGGGTGAAAAGAGGAAAAAAACATAAAAGGAAGGCCTCAGCTCTCATTATAGCTAAAACGAATGGCCCTTGTTACCCTGGGGTTTGCTTCCTAATATAGCTGATAATTTAAAGGATGAAAAATGAAGGCTAAAGAACGAATGTGATGATGATGATTAAAATAGAGAATTTAATTCATATAAGTAGCAGAGATAAGTTCACACAACACTCTCCATCATCAAAATTAACTTCCATGAGAAATACCTTTATCAGTTGTGAATCATAATGTTATGCTCTTACCTTAGGGCGCAGGTTCTCATGAATCTTAAATATTGCAACTGGCGAAGAATCCATATGCATATCCCAGAGCTGAAACAAGAAATGTCAACTGTCAGTTATTATCAAACATCAGGAGATGCTTTTGCCATCCAATGAAGTATACTTGAATAAATATCACCACATAGTCTCATGTATCTGTCCGTCACAATATGAGATGAAAAGTGATGGGTGTCTATGATACACACAAAGACAGTTTCTGTGTGGCTCAAGTACAGATAGGAGGAGCAAATACAACGCTCATCAACTGGTAGCTAGGATGTGCTTACTCTTCTTCTCCCAAAAAGAAAGTCCCATAGTTACTGTGAGATAAGGTCTATTTCACTAGATCTAAATGATGAAAAAAAAGAAGTAAAACTTGCCATCATAAACTCAATTATAGCAAACTTTTATCATCTCATCTCCCTGATCTGTGGAGAGGAGCACCAATAGAAAGAATAATAATTTTAGATGAAACATATTTCAAATTCATGCTCAATTCCGCAACACAACACCTTTAGGTTCATCTAATCACGACTTAGAATCTGCCGCCCCATCATTTGCAAACTTTATATCAGAGATGGACACAATGATATCTGTAAAAAAAGATTTTGGGCCATGGTCTGCATCTTGTAATCTGTATGATAGAAAAATTGCAAATGACAAGCAAACTTCAGATAGTAAGTTGTAGTACATTAATAAGAGAATGAAACAGAAAAATGAGATACAACTCATGCTCTTGCACTGAAATCACAAAACACTGATCATCGCAAGTAAACAAGACGAATACAACCTCTTGAGGTGCTGTATGCAAGTAGATTACAGCGAATTGGATGAAATTCAGCTGATGTTATGACCTTTGAATAAAAATTAATGAGATAAATTAGCATATAAGGTACTGCATATATAGCCAGTTCTAAGCCAGGATAACAGGTTTTCGCCATGATTCAAAAGCACTCGTGAATGATAAATAGTATAATAAACCTGTTTACAACTCATTTAGCTACTCCACAACAAAGGTTAATGAGAAACAGCAAAAATCCCTAAGATGGAAACTCTATGTGATTGAAGCAATCATATTTTCTCTTAATCCTACCCTGGATAACCATACATATTGTGGCTAGCACATTGTGCATTGTGTCATAGAAACTCTTAAACTATACAAAGAACTGAAAATGGTGCCTGTAGGAACATAACTCATAAAAATATATCAACTAATATTAGCCTACACCGAGAAATTGGAACTTCACTTTTTCCAGTCACTAAAGAAAAAAAAAACCGCTTAATCTAATCTACCACTTCAACAAACCATATAACACGCTGATTAATATCCTTGCACAAACTCAAAACATCTAGAGATGAGACCTCTTGATGTGGATCAAATTTGAGTAAATAGGTTGGTCAGCATTCCTATTTCTTGTGGTCAGTCTAACATCCTGAAGAAGAAACTTTTAATGCTATCCAATCCTGAAGATTAGAGCTGCAATCTCCAATACCACAGCTGATCAAACCAGTGAATGCTGAAATATTGTAGACAATCCAAATTTAACTCAAGATGCAATTCTGTAGAACAAAGTAATCCTGATCCATTTTACTTACCTTAAACATTCTCATATGAATTTTAACGTCACATTGAAAAAACAAAGGTCTGTGAGGAAAGAAATGAAAAGGGCAAAACAAATAATCTACTTCTTCCTAGAATTCACTGATTCATTAGCTTAATTTACACTGTTCCATTCTCACAATGTTCTTTTGTTGGATCTTTCATATTTAACCATCCTTTCTTTCTCAACCCTCATTGCGAATAGTATACAAAATATGGGGACAAATAGATACCTTACAACAGGGCAATGTGAAAGACAATCACATGATGTGACAGAGATGGCGATATATTATTTATTGAAGATGGAAAGAGCTACCTGTAAGATCCTCCATATTTGATGGCTTCATGTCAAATTATATTGAAACACTGGCTACTAATCTCAAGGTTCCACAAGTTTATTCTGAGGCCATCTGTGGATATGAACGTCTCGCCATCACTTAACAGAGATTATGAAGCCAAATTATCACTCAGATGCAGCAGAATTCTTTTATGTTTTCTTTTGATAAAAAAAACATTTTTTATGTTTTCAGCTCTACGATTCACTAAAAGTCATTCTGTTTTAGCACTTGTAGAAAAGGAAGGACAACTAAATCGAGAAGAGCAGGAAAAGAGTAAAAAGACTTGCTTAAGCATGGAATAAGAAAAGCTTGCCTCTCCCATATTCTCCTTTTACATTTCATGACAAATCATAAGCTAGAAAAGGAATTAAAGTACAAGAAAAGGATACCAAGCATAACTTTTACCTATTATTCGAAATTGAGTTGATATTAAAATAATGAGCATGAGCATACACCTTTCGGCATTTTGCACGAGCAGTGTCTTCAGTATTAGCAATCTAGTTAAATTAATGAATTAGTAAACTTCTGGTATAATGAGAAAAACTCATAAATTCAAAAAATAACTGTCAAAATGAAGAAAATCTTTATTACAAGTACCTACTTTGGTATGAACTTCTTGAGATGGTGTTAAGTTTCTCTCCATCTTCTTTGTCCATTCTGGAAGAAAACCATTTGAAAATGATTGCGAGTCTTGCCCACTCATAAAACTCCTTTCCGCCAAAAGAGCATTTTCTGAACAAACAAATGGACGACGGTCTATCTCTTTTACTTTCTTCATCTTCTGATCCTTAACCTGGAATCAGGTAAAAAAATTAGGACTGCCATAGCTGTCCTAGCACAGAGATAAATGTGTCCAATGAGGTGGTGTTTAGTTGGATGACCCCAGAAAAAGGTTAAAAAGAAAGAATTCAGATTTGTAAAAAAAACTTCTTGCAAATTTCACTATTTTGTTATATGTAAATTTTTGTATATATATATGAGGCACCAAGGGGATACCACCCATTGACAAGAACTATCTACAAGATAGTGATTTTATGAACTCAATAAACTGTAGATCATTTACAAAAGAATTTCCCTCAAACCAAAACATAAATAAATTGAGTCAGCCCTCTTTGATAGACTCAAATTGATTTTTCAACTCCTTCAAAAGCTCTTTTGTTTCATTCCATCCAAACCACCCACAAGATGGAAAGGGTGTTAAGAATTAAATGAATAATGACATACAATTTCTGTTGGAGTTCACTTACAGAACTCCCCGTTTGAATTGATGCAACTGTGACAATGTAATGATCTTTTTAAAAGTAAAAAGTATATTAATAATGCACCAAGAGGGTGCAACCCATTTACAGAAAGATTATCTACAAGATAGGTAAAAGTAACATATTAACGATGTTACTGATTGATTCCTCTGCATCTCTTTTCTTTGCGTTCAAGACCTCCCATTCCTCTCCTTCCAAGTCGCTCTAAGAATCACAAATAAATCGATTAGCTTTCTAAATAATTAGACGTTTCAAATCCCAGGTGTGGAATACTGGCATTCCACCACACCAAACCACCAAACAAGCAGTAAAATACCCCAAGCCTAGCAAAAAGAACTCCAATGAAAAACTATATGGTTTGAATCCATCTGAGTTTTCTAAAAACTAGAACAATTAGGCATCTCCCTGTTATTAAAGTTAAATTATTCACAATTAAATTCTTATCAATTGTCACTAACCACATAGAGAAATCCCTTTCAAAGAAAAAAGGAGTTCTCCATAATAACGGATGATAATGCAAAATATCATATTTTTCTCCCTTAATGTTTAGTCTTTTACACTCATTTGGTGCCTAAATATACTCATTATTCTTATATTTTGATTTAGGATGCAAATGGAGGCGTTAAGTGCAAAACGAAACTAATTGGGCGATTTTGGACAGTTTCGACATCGCTTCGTAATCTGGGCATAAATCTCTCATCCAACATCGCTTCATGTTTTGAGTTTTGAGAGATACTGGCAGCATCAAGGTCGAAACCGGGCTTGAAGTTGCTGCACTTGCACTGTTGACGTTCTGGAACGTCCCTTAGCCTGCAATTCAAATCGAGTCAAGTTTGCTATCTTAGTAAGATGAAGCTAAAAATAATAAATCCCAAGGCCTAAAAGATATAGCTCAACTCAAGTGGGCTTGGCCCAACCCAATCAAAAGAAATGAAAGCTGAATGGAAAGGGTCAAACAAATGGAAGGCATGGTGGGTTTAACGTAATCTCGAATTGGAAACGTCTCTGTACAGTCTCAAGTAATCTCACCATATCTTACTCGTACGACATCGTATTGAGCTGATTCAAGAAGCGTTGGAAAGCTAGGTCAACGGGCTATAATTGTTCTTCAAATAGCAGTTTCGGGATTCGAACGTTTTGAAGGCGGAAACAGCCCCGCAATCTGAGGCCGAAAATCTGCAGAATCTACAATTCGAAAAAAGAGAGAATTATTTTCTTCATCATAGAAGAGACTGGTTTTTGAGTTTTTTTCTTTACTCCGAATTTCTTTCAATTTCTTGATGTTAAACTCTTTGATTATGTTTTTATTCAAGTTTATCATGAACTAATCTCCATTTTCTAGGGTTAAGATGTAGCCTAACTATAATTATGTGAATCTTCCTTTAACTGAACTAATTTAGTAGTTGTTTCATATTGTTGAGTATTTCATTCTAGACTTAATGCTTGTGAATGATTGATCAACATTTGCATGATTTGAGATTCAATTTGAGACTGAGAAGTGATAATTGTTTTAGCATATGTTTGAGACCACAAGGAATCTGTAGGATAGGGATATCTATGGACTTGTGTAATCTTTATGGGGTTTCTTGTTCTTACTGAATTTTGACAGATTTAGAGAAAGATTAATGAATAAATTAGAGAACTGATTATCAACAATAGGAAATAATTGCAATTAGTTCAAGTAGGAAATTCGCATAGAATCAGTTATGGTGAATCGAAAGCCCTAGAATCTTGTTTCCTTGATCTCAACTTGATTATTTAAGTTCATTATTTTAAACTCTCTAGTTCAACAATTCAGTCTCATTCGAATTATCAAATACATTGTAGTTTAATAAATTTTGGTACTTATTAGTAATTTTTCAATCCTCGTGGGACGATAGTCTTACTCATTCACTTTATTACTTGTTACGATTCGTGCACTTGCGATTTCAATCAACAAGTTTTTGGTACCGTTGCCAGAGACTTAGATAAAATTATTGATAATATCAATATTAGTCAAACTTGGTCTAATTTGATTTATTTTGTCTTTTATTTTCAGGTGTTTGTTTAGTGTATGAGACGACGCAAGAGTTTGGAGCTACTACCTTACGATCCCGAAATCGAGAAAGCTGCAAAGGGTCTAAGGAAAAAGAAGCGAGAAGCTCATAAACATTCCAACACTATGGCAGGCAACGAGAATCCAAGACGTGACACATGGGCACTCAGAGATTTTGCTCTACCACAGGTCGTAGGAATCCATTCAGTTATCAGGAAGCCTACTATTGAAGCCAACAACTTTGAGATTAAGTTGGCTATCCTACAGATGATCCAGACATCAATTCAGTTCCATGTGTTGCCAAGTGATGACCCTAATGCTCATATAGCAAGTTTTTTGGAAATCTGCGACACTTTCAAGCACAATGGCGTTACTTATGATGCCATTCGCCTCCGACTATTTCCATTCTCTCTTTGAGACAGAGCGAAGAATTGGTTAAATTCACTGCCCGCATATTCAATCACTAGTTGGGAGAAGTTAGCTCAGAAGTTTCCTGCTAAATTTTTCCACCGGCCAAGACAGCGAAGATACGCAATTAAATTTCAAATTTTGCTCAAATTGAAGTTATCCAATTTTTTCATGGAATAATCAAAATGTATTGAAGCCGCCACCTGGTTCGTCATCTAGTAACCCACCAAAAGAGAAATCGGCACTTGAAGAAGCAATGGCACAATTGGTAAATAACACCAACTGATTCATAACAGAGAATAAGACCAATTTTCATAATCAAGCAGCTTCGATTCGGAATTTAGAAGTCCAAGTTGGTCAATTGGCCAATATGCTCACTGGGAGACAACAAAGTAATTTGTCTAGCACGACTGAAGTGAATCCAAAGGAGCAGTACAAGGCGATCACTTTGAGAAGCGAGAAAGAGTTAGAAGCTTCAACAGGATGTGAGAAGTTCGAAAAAGAAGATCAAGAGGTGCAACTTCACACAACACCATTCAAGGAGATTTCTGAAAGTCAACCAATCCCACCACAGGATCCGGCACTAACAGTTCCATTCCCTCAACGACTCAAAAAGGACAAGCTTGATAAGCAATTTTCTAAATTTCTAGATGTGTTTAAAAAATTGCATATTAACATTCCTTTTGCAGATGCCCTCGAACAAATGTTGAGCTATGTGAAATTTATTAAGGATATCTTGTCAAATAAGAGGAAATTGGAACAGTATGAAACGGTAGCCCTTACTGAAGAGTGCAATGCAATTCTACAAAAGAAATTGCCTCCAAAGCTTAAGGATCCAGGGAGCTTCACTATCCCATGTTCAATTGGAAATTCTGTGTTTGAAAGAGCTTTATGTGATTTAGGTGCAAGTATTAATCTAATGCCTTTGTCTATTTTCAAGAAGCTTGGATTATTTTAGGCGAGACCTACTATAGTTTCATTGCAATTAGCGGACTGCTCAATAAAACACCCACGGGGAATTATTAAAGATGTGCTTGTCAAAGTGGACAAGTTTATTTTTTCAGCTGACTTCATCATTCTAGACATGGAGAAGGGTAGGGAAATCCCCATCATTCTTGGTAGACCATTCTTAGCTACTAGCCGAGCTCTTATTGATGTCCAAAGGGGAGAATTGCGGTTGAGGGTACAAGAGAAGGAGGTAACCTTTAATGTTTTTAATGCCATCAAGTATCCAGATACAAATGAGAGTTGTTTTAACATCCAAATGATCGACTCTTTGATCACCGAAGTGCTTAATCAACAAAAGGAATCATTGGAAGCTTGTTTGGTTAGTCCTAATCCGACTATGGTAGAGGATCCTGAAGTGTTAGAATATGCCTCCTAGATGGATTCCTTTGGTCCTAACAACAGCAAATATTTTGAAGATTTGGGACAAGGACCCTCACGGCCCCTTCCATCTATTGAAAAACCGCCTGTATTGGAGCTCAAACCTTTACTGGAACACCTTCGGTATGCTTATCTTGGCGAATCATCTACTCTTCTAGTAATTATTTCATCTAAGCTTTCTACTGAAGAAGAAGAAAAGTTGTTGAGAGTGCTTAGAAAACATAAGTCAGCTATTGGGTGGACGCTTGCGGATATCAAGGGAATTAACCCTTCTATTTGTATGCACCGAATTTTGTTGGAAGAAGAGTGTAAGCCGACGATAGAGCACCAAAGAAGACTCATTCCGACAATGAAAGAAGTGGTGCGTAAAGAGATCTTAAAGTGGTTAGATGCCGGAGTGACCTACCCAATTTCTGATAGCTCATGGGTTAGTCCTGTTCAAGTAGTACCAAAGAAATGAGGAATGACGATGGTGAAGAATGCTAACAATGAGTTAATCCCTACAAGAATCGTTACTGGGTGGAGAATTTGCATAGATTAAAGAAAACTGAACAAGGCCACTCGGAAGGACCACTTTCCCTTGCCATTCATTGATCAAATGTTGGATAAGCTAGCCGGGCATGATTACTATTGCTTCCTAGATGGCTATTCGAGGTATAATCAAATAGCCATAGCACCAGGAGACCAGGAGAAGACCACCTTAACATGCCCTTACGGTACTTTTGCTTTCCGGCGAATGCCCTTTGGGCTTTGTAATATGCCAGCACTTTCCAAAGGTGTATGATGGCAATCTTTTCGGATATGGTAGAGCGGATTATTGAAATTTTCATGGATGATTTTTCCGTATTCGGATCTTCTTTTGATAATTGCCTTGGGAATTTGGCGTTAGTTTTGGAGCGATATGAAGAAACTAACCTTGTACTTAATTGGGAGAAGTGTCACTTCATGGTAAAAAAGGGAATTGTCTTGGGTCATTGGATCTCTTCTAAAGGGATTGAAGTAGATAGAGCCAAGATTGAGAAAATAGAGAAGCTGCCACCTCCATCAACAATAAAGGGAGTTAAGAGTTTTCTTGGACACGGAGAATTTTATAGAAGATTCATCAAGGACGTCTCCAAGATTTTCAAACCCCTTTGTAGCTTGCTGGTGAAGGAAACTCCAATTGTCTTTGATGAAGAGTGTCAGAAGGCGTTCTTGTTACTTAAAAGAAAAGCTTGTGTCGGCTCCAATTGTTATAGCATCGGATTGGGATCTACCATTTGAATTGATGTGTGATGCAAGTGGCTATGCGGTTGGAGTGGTATTGGGGCAGCCAAAGAACAAGCAGTTTCACATAATTTATTATGCTAGCCGAACCCTTAATGATGCCCAACTCAACTACGCCACAACCGAGAAGGAGCTACTTGCTATAGTCTTTGCTTTTGACAAGTTTCGGCCATATCTCATTGGGAATAGAGTGATAGTCTATACCGATCATTCCGCAATTAAAT